>CANSZD010001377.1:0-342514 GCA_947648045.1 Beta corolliflora
AAAACTATTGATGAAGCATGTGAATTTTTAGGAAGATTTACCGTATAAGACATTGCAATGGGAGACCACAAGAGCCGATAGTAGTAGCCTTCCCGCCAAAATTTCTTGTGTTAAAAGTGGCTTGTATAATGTTTCGTATAACACGTATCTTGAGTCTAGGCTAACCTTGTTAGGAAAACCCGGTAAAAGGGTTATCGTCCCATAATCCTCAAGCTCACCAAATAGCATCTTTTTCCCGCACTCATTGCCATGGTTTAGATCATATTTCCAATGATTGCCCATACATTGCTCCACAAAGTCATAATAATATAGAACAAGCTAATATGGCTTTTCAAATACCTAAGAATGACCCATATTCTAATACCTATAATCCAGGTTGGCGTAATCACCCTAACTTCTCTTGGAGTCAAGGTCAACACTTAGAGGCTCTAGTAGTCAAGTGGGAATTTTACTAACAGCTCAATACCTCAACCTTCTATGTTTCCAAATCGAATTTTCAAGGTAATCCAAGGCCACCAATTTCTCAAACACAACCTCCTCCTCCGGATATTCGGAAACCGATAAAAAAAGATAAGTAGTTTAGAAAGGACTCTTAAAACATTAACCTGAAACCTGTTGCTCGCTAGTTTCCAAAGTAGAGAAAGGAACATTCCCTAGTCACCTAGGAATGTTAATTCTAATTCATAAGTTCAAAATGATAATTTGAAAAGAGTTAATGCCGTGATTTCTTTACGATCGTAAACAAGTTGATAATCACATAGGTGACATATCTCGATGATGTTCTTAATTCTTCTTCTTCTACTTCTATACCTAGTTTGCCTTCCATAACTAGTGAGGAGAAGAGTAACAATGAACCTGCCACTGATAATTTAGAAGAATCTAGTGAAAAAGAGGTTGATAAAACAGATAAGAACAAGTCTATACCTATGGTTAATGACCAGATTTACAAGCCTAAAGCACCTTTTCCTCATGCTCACTAAAAAAGTTAGATGAAGGTCAATTTGAAAAGATAAGGAAAACGTTTTCACAAGTTAAAATTAATATCGATTCCTCTTCTTGATGCCATTAACCAAATGCCACCTTATGCCAAATTTCTAAAAGAATTATGCACCACTAAAGAGAGCGACTAACGTACCTAAGAAAGCATTCTTAGCTTTTAATGTGAGTTCTATTATTTCTAATCGTATTCTAGTGAAGTAAGACCCCGGTCGCCCTACTATTTCAATTGTTATAGGCGATAATACCATTCATAGAGCACTCTTGGACTTGGGTGCTAGTGTCAACCTCGCTTCCACTTGTTGTTTATGAGCAACTCGCTTAGGTGAACCGAAATCCACTAAGGTAACTTTTCAATTAGCCGATAGATCCGTTAAGGTACCTAAGGGAGTGGTGGAAGATGTCCTAATTAAGGTAGGTGAATTTATTTTTCCCGTAGATTTTGTTGTTCTTGAAACCGAATACATTCCCAATCCCGAAAATCAAATTCCAGTCATCTTAGGACTACTTTCTTAGCTACTTCTAATGCATTGATTAATTGTCGTAGTGGTATGATGAAAATCTCTTTTGGAAACATGACAAGAGATCCGAACATATTTAATCTCTATAAACAACCATCGGATGAAGAGTATTATGATACGTTAATTGGTTAGAAGCATATCCTACCGGTGGTATAGATGATGTTGAGTCAAGACACATCAAGTCTTCGATCGGCACCATGAAAATGTTCTCGTTTTCCGACTCTATTGAGTCCGTAAGTTCCGTTTCACCTTCTTTGCTTGCCGCCCCCGAGTCTACCCCCTTCCCTGGAGCTTAAACCACTTCCCGAGTCTTTGAATTATGCTTTCCTAGGACAAGATTAAAGTCTGTCCGAGTCATCATTGCGCCCGACTTAGATAAATTGCATGAGACTAAACCGATGGAAATGCTTAAAAAGTACAAGAATGCTATATAGGATGGAGTCTTAGTGATATAAAAGGGATTAGTCCTTCTATTGTTCAACATAGGATTCATCTTGAAGAAAATGCTAAACCCCATCGAGACCATCAAAGACGTTTGAATCCTACATTACAAGAAGTAGTAAAGAAAGAAGTAATTAATTGGGTTAGATCACGGAATAATATATCGAATTTCTAATAGTGAGTGGGTGAGTCCCGTACAAGTTGTTCCTAAAAAGATCGGTATCACCGTGGTTAAGAATGATAAAACCGAGTTAGTTCCTACAAGAGTCCAATCTGGTTTGGCGAGTTTGCATAGATTACGTAAAACTTAATGCCGCCACTAGGAAAGACCATTTCCGCTTCCATTTATGGACCAAATGCTCGAGAGACTAGCGGACATAGTTGTTATTGTTTTCTTGATGGGTATTCTGCGTTACACTCAAGTTTCTATTGCTCCCGAAGACCAAGATAAGACTACCTTTACTTGTCCTTTTGACACATATGCTTTTAGAAAAATGCCTTTTGGTTTATGTAATGCGCATGCAACTTTTCAGCGATCTATGATCTCTTTATTTTCTGATATGGTTGAGCAATGTATAGAAATATTCATGGATGATTTTTCTGTGTTTGGTAATTCATTTGAAAATTGCTTAGCTAATTTATCTAAGGTCCTAGAAAGATGTATTGAGAAAAATTTAGTTCTAAACTGGGAGAAATGCCATTTTATGGTTAAGAAAGTTATAGTGCTTGGTCATATTGTGTCAAATGATGGTATAGAAGTTGACAAAGCCAAGATTGATTTGATTTCCATCTTCGCTGCCTCTTCTTCGTTAAAGATGTTCGGTCATTCTTAGGCCATGCGGGGATTTTATAGACGATTTATACAAGACTTTAGTAAGATTGCTAAACCCTTGTCTCGATTACTAGCTAAGGATGTTCCTTTTAATTTTCTTGTTAAATGTCTAGAAGTTTTTAACAAGCCGAAAAGTGCATTAACTTCTCGCTCCTATTCTTCATCCTCCTATTTGGGGTGAACCATTTGAAATTATGTGCGATGCATCCGATTATGCAGTAGGTGTTGTGTTAGGACATCGAGTTGATAAGAAACCTCATGTAATATATTATGCTAGTCACACCTTAAATGAGGCACAACTTAATTATACGAAAAAAGAGTTTCTTGCTATTGTCTTTGCTTTTGAAAAGTTTAGACCATATTTAATTGGTTCTCATGTTATTGTCTATAGTGATCATGCTGCTATTAGATATCTCCTTAATAAAAAAGATGCTAAGCCTAGACTACTTAGGTGAATTTTACTTTTGCAAGATTTTGATTGTGAAATTAAGGATAGGAAAGGTTCCGAGAACCCCGTAGCGCATCATTTGTCTCGTATACTTGTCAAGCAAAGTGAGTCTCCTATTTATGAGTGTTTTTCCCGATGAGCAACTTTTTATGGTGCAAGCTAAACCATGGTATGCCGACATAGTTAATTATTTAGTGACCGGAGAGTTGCCACAAATTGGAATAAGCATGATAAATCTCGCTTTCTGTCATATGTGAAGTATTTTATTTGGGATGATCCTTATTTATTGAAATATTACCCTGATCAGATTATTAGGAGATGTGTCCCTGATTCTAAAATTAAGAGTGTTCTTTCTTTTTGCCATGATCAAGCTTATGGGGGGACATTTCAAAGGGTAAGAAAACATCGACTAAAATTCTTAAATCCGAGTCTATATTGGCCTACTTTATTTAAAGATGCTCATGTTTATTGCAAAAATTGTTCTAGGTGTCAACAATTAGGAAAGATTATTAGAAGAGATATGATGCCTTTAACTCCAATCATTGTTGTCGAAGTGTTTGATATTTGGGGTATAGACTTTATGGGCCCCTTTCCCTCGTCTTTTGGTAATGAATACATCCTTCTTGCTGTAGATTATGTATCAAAATGGGTAGAGGCCATAGCTACTAGGAGTAATGGAAGCCAAGTGGTCGTGAGATTCCTTAGGCAAAATATTTTTGCTAGATTTGGTATGCCTAGAGCTATAATTAGTGATCGCGATACTCACTTTACGAATCGCAATTTCGAGGCATTTTTGAAAAAATATTCGATTGTTCATAGGCTAACCACTCCATATCACCCTCAAACTAGCGGTCAAGTTGAGGTTTCAAATAGGCAAATCAAGCAGATTTTAGAGAAAACAGTGCATAAAAATCGGAAGGATTGGTTTGATAAACTTATTGATGCATTGTGGGCACATAGGACAGCTTATAAGACTCCATTAAGCATGTCTCCATATAGAGTGGTGTATGGTAAAGCCTGCCATTTACCAGTAGAGTTAGAACACTGTGCTTTGTGGGCTATTAAGATGCTAAACACTTGATTTAGATCTTTGCTGAACAGAGAAAACTACGATAACCGAGTTAGAAGAGATTAGAGCTGAAGCTTATGAGAGCTCTAGATTATAAAAGGAAAGAGCGAAACTAATTCATGATAAGCATATTCACAGAAAAGACTTTGCTACAGGTCAAAAAGTTTTGCTCTATGACTCCAAGCTACATCTTTTCCCAGGTAAGTTAAGATCTCGCTGGATTGGTCCATATATTATTACTCACGTATTTCCTCATGGTGCAGTAGAGATCGAGAATCCTAATGGAGGGTCACGTTTCAAAGTGAATGGACAAAGGCTTAAACAATATCTTGAGTTGCCAGAAAAGAACATGGAAGAAAATGTAGAGTGTTTGCTACTCTACGAACCTTAGTATGATGTATGCAAGCTGCTTGGATGTACCTCAGCATCCAACCCGGGTAAATTCGTTCTATGCTTTAAGTTTCTTTAGTTTATTTCATTCTACTACAATAAATGAAGTCTATGACGACTTCGTGTCTTTCCGTTTTCTGTTTTTTTTTTATCTCTACATTTACAACTTACATTGAGACCAATGTAAGAAATAAGTGTGGGGGAGTGGCTACTATTTACCAATCTTTGAAAATTTTGCTTGCTATGACTGGATATGCTTGGAAGATAGAAATCTTTGCTCGTTTGTGACAATATTAGGGCCGGGATTATCTTGGATTATACCGGTTATGCTTGCTGGAAATTATATACACGATTTACAGGTTATTTAAAATTTGGATTAGTCAATTTTATAAGGAGGTGTTGCCGAAATTTCTGCAAAATAGACCTGATTATTACTTTGACTAAGCATAATTTAACATGTATTTATGGCTGCCTGCTGCTGCTGTCTTTTGTTCTTAGTGTGCTGCAAAATCATAATAATTTATCCATTAGAAATATGAGTGCAAATAGGCATAGCCACCTCTCCACATTTTTTTAAGGACTAACTAGTAAGATAGTTGACAGTAGACTCTAACCTAACAAAGTTTTTCTTCAATTATGTTTTCTTAAAATATCAATCTAAAGAAAAAAAAATATTTTTGAAGTTATGAACATGAGGACTTTATCTCTAGCAACCCCTAAATATACCTTAATAATGCCATGCTTATATGTAATATAGCACACTATCTTTATTGGCTTAGATGCGGGGTATGGAGGAAAGACTATTCTTCTTTAATCTACTTAATTAGTACCTCTTACTTTCCTTGGTGACTTTTTCACTGCTCTTGGTTACTGGAGAATTACTTGACTTTGTTAAAGAAACGAGAGAACAATGGTTTGAAAAAAAAATAGTGGATTAGTAATTCCAAAAGGTGAGATGTTGAACCATTGTAAAAACAGAGTGATATTAATTAGTTCTTGAAATAAAAGAACTTGGAAAAGCAAATTAAAAAGCCTGAAAAGCAAAGCAAAAAGCAAAGTATCGAGTACTGCGTTTGAGACCAATGAGTGGCAAGTGCAATGTCATATGAAAAGGAACGATCCATGTGCGGGGGTACTATGTACTAATGTACATGAAAGTAAGGGAGAATCAACTCGAACAATATATAAGTCCGACTAAAGTACTTTTTTTTTGAGGAATAGGAGAGGCATGACTTCATTAATCATAAAACATTATAGAAATACAAACAACATATACTCGAAAAACAATACAAGTAATACCAATCCTCGAACTATTAGCTCCATCGACGAACCGCTCCGATATCCTTGTAATTAGATATCCGAAATACATCCACCTCATCGGAGATCCCATTTGGTATAGTCTTCCTGGATTGATCGACCGGATCGATTTCCGAGAACACCATCCCTAACCCGATTCACACACCGCCGCCACATATCCCTGCCGAAAACGCTTTCCAAATATGCGACCCTAAAACTAGATACAACACACGAATACAAACTTAAACCTAATAAACACATTAAGAAAGGGCAACTAAGACACCCTATACAATAGGGGACTAAAACCACCACAAAGGTGGGACTTATTGAAAAAAACCGAAAAAAACAAAAGGCGAAACCGTGACTTGGTGCTTCCGCACGAGACTACCATTGCTGGACTTCCCGGCGACGGGGGGACAACACCTCGGCCATTAACACGACAAGGGAAGGGGAAAGGGAGGCCCAAAACACCAATCTAAACCAAGAGAGGGGAGGGGAAGGGGAGCCCAAACCAAACGGCAAACAAAGGGGAGGGAGGGGGAGTGGGGAAGCCTGACAACCAACTAGAGGGGGAAAAGGAAGGGAAGCCCAACACTCAACAAGGGGGAGGGGAAGGGGGAAGCCCGACAAACAACCAAGGGAAGAGAAGGGGCCCGACCGTCAACACAGGGAGAAGGAGCGCCGAACATGCGCGAAAACAACCAAACCATCCAGAAACAGAGAAGGGTGACGAGGGTTCGACAGCCCACCGTAGGAGCGCAGGCGCGGCTCCAGGGGGGTCGTCGAATCCTGGGTTTGGCGGCCCATAAGCGAGGAAAACTAAAATCGCACCGTGAGGGTTTTGGAGAGAAAGAGTCAAAAGTTGAATATAAGAAGATAAAAGTAAGTCCGACTAAAGTACCTCGGATTCGAATGTCGTACACTTGTACTTGAGCACCTAGATTACTTATGAGATCAAACTAATTATAAAATGTTGCTTCGAGTATAATGGCTCTATTGCGTTCATATCTTGCTAACCTAACAAAAATGTTTTCATGACTAACTTATGATTTCTCAAATAAAAAACGTTTTAGTCTTTATTGTCATGCTTATTAGTTAAGTTTCTTTTGAGGTTTGGTGGTTAACTAATGTCTTGTTTTTATGATCCACTTGGTTTAATAATCTCATTAGCTCAATATATTGCATATTCTTACCCCTATATTTTAGTTATTTGAATATATTTTAAATTTATTTATGAGTTTTTAGATATGACTTTTATTATTGCGTCTTATTCTTTTTAGTTATTATTTTTATCACTTATTGAGCTTAATTAGTATTTTTTATTTTATGATAGGTGTTCGGTTCGGGAAAAGTGAGTACAAGCCCAAATAGCAAGCAACCAAAACAACAAACATAAAGAAGAAGATATTGGAGCCCATATAACACTTATATAATCATACGTGACACAATTGCCAGTAAAGAAAAAAAGGTCTTCTTTCTCCTTTCATCCTACTTCCAACAGCAATATTGAATCAAAGAATAGGAAACTTTCCTATTCTCACATCTACACTAAACGCAATAACGCATGGGAGATTAATCTCCACAAAATGAAGATTCTACAGCAAATTCCAAGCAAATTTTAGGGAATTTAGAGAAACATCATATTAGTTTCTTTTTTTTCCCTCCTCAAGTAATCTCTCTAATTATGTAAATTGGCGGTTTGTTTTATTGGGTATAAAAATCCCCGAATTTCTACGGGGAAAAGGGGGGCGAAAAAACGAGAAACACATTCACACAGACAATAATTTTAGGGTTTAGTTCTGGGATACAGTTTTACTTGGTTGTCGATTTACCGGTGACAGCGGTGAACGGCGGCAGCAATTAGTTATATTCTCTTTCTCGATTATTAGTTCGATTACAAGATATTGGTAATTTCATTCTCATTTATTTGATAAGAGTTGTTTTCTTTTGTATTAGTCAGTCTCTATTTTTTTATCTGATGTTTTACGTCGTTTTTGTTTTCTCCTTGATTTCGTCTGATTTCAGTAAAACATGCTCTGTCTTTTATAATTCCAACCTCTTGTGAGTTACGAACAATATTTAGCCATAGCTTACTTGATTCATGATTCCCATGTTATCTCTGCAAGTCTTCATTGATTTCCATTTTTTTATTGTTCTTAGTTGACTAAAACGTTAGATTACATTAGCTATTACAGTTTTAGTGCTCACTAGTTGCTAATTAGTTCATATCATTTTATACATTGCTACTGCCAGTATTAGTTGACTTGTATTAATTTATTTTGTTCTCTTTTCTAATCTAGGTGGATCTTAAGCTACTTGATATTCTTGATTTTTGTCTTGTTATAATTAATCTTTTGCTAGTAGTATAAAAGTAATCATTTTCGTCTAAAACTATTATTATTGAGCGGGCAATACAACTTAACACCAATATCCTTGTGGGTTAGACCCGTATTTGCTAGTTGTGCTATATCGTACACCGTGCACTTGCGGTATTAGTTTTTATTCATACAGTGCAATTAAAAAAAATTAGAGGAAGTATAAGTTCTTATCCCATTAGGGTTTTTCAAATGTAAAGTTTTCAATGAGCGAGGTAGGTGTCATATCATAGTTTTTCATTCTAGAATCCATTCAAGGAGTGTCATAATATAATGTATATACCCCATATAGTGAACATATTAAGATTATTGTTTTGCCGCCAAAAACCATTTGGTGCATTAGACGTCTCATTGCATGTCTTGCATGTCTACATGATATGATGAATCACCAGAGTGCATATATTACACCAAAAATTAAGATAGTACACTGCGTGATTAGCATCATGAAAACAAAACGTATGGACTTTGGAAAGAATTGCAAAGAAAGTTAATTTATATTCTCTCGAAGTTAGTTTAATATCTAATTGGATTTTTCTACGTAGTGCCCCTTTGTTTTGCGAAATTCTATGTTGTACCCGACTTTTTTGACATTTTGCACTTTGTACCCCTAAGCTTTTTATACGTTACACAAAATACCCTTATACACGATATCAAACAGTAGATTTTGGGACTTTCGTACTCTGTGGGCATAGAGTAGGATTTTTTTGTCTTGTTAGTTGACTGAGGTTTGGGATATGATCTGAGAAATTGAAGGCTAAGTGAGGTTTAGAGTAGGATTTTCGATTAGTAAGGGTATTTTGTATTACGTTTAGAAAATTTAAGGGTATAATGTGGAGAGTTCAAAAAGGCCGGGTACAACGTATAATTTTGTTAAACACAGGGGCACTACGTAGAAAATCCCTATCTAATTTTAAAACAAGTCAACCTATTTTCTTGTAAACTAAGAGAAACTATTATTAAATCTTCTTATAGCCTCCATGCAAGAGGTATTCACTAACACGATTATAGCACATCATTCTAGATTGTGCTAAACCGTAGAGTGATTTTTTTTTAATTTTATGAAGTGTGGATTCCGAGGTTTGACCTCAAGGCTTCAGGTAGTTCAAGTCCTTTTATGACTCTAATGTAGATATCAGTGTCAAGTGACCCTTGGAAATATGTTGTCACGATATCCATGAGGCACATTTGTAGTACTTATAGGAAATCTTGATGTCTTGGCATCTACCACTAGTGAGTACGCTTTTTCATATCAATGCCAGGTCTTTGTGTGAAACCTTGGGAACAAACACCCATTTGTATCGTACAAACTCATTTACCTCATTTTATTTACCCACGAACCCTTTGTGCCAACGGGTTTTCACTCCCTTTGGGGTATGAGCAACAGGGTCGGACACTTCTCGTTTTGTGAGATATTTTAATTCTACATGAATGACGTCTTTTCATTTAGGCCAATCACTCTTTCGTCAACATTCATCCACTAATCTTGATTCGGTGTCCTCATTATCAATGATGATTTATGTGGCAATTGGATATGCAAATATTTCATCAATTCGGGTTTTACTATGTCCCATTGTTTTCTATTGGGGATGAAGTTTATTGAAATTTCATGAACACCTGCGTTTTCACACTCCACCTCTAATGTATCATCTGATTCTTTGAGTTCATTTTTGGAATTGATGTTTGGAAATTGTTCCACTTAATTAGAAGAATCATCAAATTTCTCATTGTATGTTTCCATTCTTCTAGACTTCCTCGGTTTCAAGTATTTGGCTTTGAGTGGTCTTCGACGCCTTTTGTGTGTTACATATTCATTTGTAAGTGGATTTTCCCTTTTTTTTTTTGGAATATCAACCGCAGCAAGAGCACTCACAGCCGGTATATCTGACTTTGTCACTCCTTTTGAATTAGTGATTAATGGGTATGACAATTGATTAACAATGTTTTGCAAGTGTCACCACAAGAAAATACTCCCTCCGGTCTTTATTAGTTTAGCCGTATTCCTTTTTGGGATGTCCCTTATTAGTTTACCCATTTTTTTGTTTCTATTTTTGGAATGGGACCACTAACTTTCCATCACACATACATTCAACTTTAATATAAAATAATAGTTTCTCTTTCTTTCTATGTCCCACAATATCATTTCTCCTAAAACTTTGTGCAAAAGAAACGGGTAAACTAATAAAGACCGGAGGGAGTATTTCATTAATACCGGTCGCAAAAAGGCCCATATTGGTCGTAAAAACACCTTTTGCGACGAGAAACGTGTATGGTTATCAGTTGTCGCTATAGGCTTGGTCGTGAAAAGCATTGGACACTTTTACGAGGAGTTTGTTATCGTCGTCGCAAATAGTTTTTTACGATTAAAATTAGATCTTAACGTTAAGTAGTTTTATCTACCACGAGATTTCTGGTGGCAATTGTTGATTTTGGAAATTCAAAGTAACATATACTTTTGCAACCAAGTTTGATTCTCGTCGCTATTCTTCATCTTCTACGACCATATTATGGTTTGCACTCACATTTTTGGAAGATAGCGTTGACTTCGTTTACGACCAAATTTCAGGCCTATTTCCTATCAGTTCTTAATATTCCCTATTGTACAAATGTATTGCGACCACCCTTTTTTTTCGTTGAAAAGAGATGGAAATAGATTACGATCCACAATTTAAGGAGGCATAAAATAACTAGGGGGTGAGGAAAAGCCTAGTTGCAGAGCAATCTATATCCATCGATCTACATGCCTTAGCAATAGCGTCTGCAACCTTGTTGTCTCCGCGTCTGCAAAATCTGGTGTTTTTAGACTTACATCGTTTGGTATTAGAGCTTTGGTGAATAAATTTGGTGGAGAAGTCGCGTTTTAATTTGTTGGAAAAACAAAACTGCTGGAATTCGATCAGTTTTTCAGTCAACTTTGGAGGTGATTTCTCAGCCTTAGGGGTCCAAGTTGCTTGATTATTTTTTTATGAATTTGGTTATTTTTCTGTGTAGAATACTCAAAGAATTTTTCAGAGTTATTCGATTTTTTTTTGCCATTAAACTGGGAAGGTTTCTCGAAGCGATGCTAAAACGGAAGAATCCAGCACACTGGTTTTCAATTGAAGATTTCTCCCTTTTTGAAATTGTTTAAAATTTCCAGAATTTTATGAATCTGTAAGCCTTTGAGAGTCTCAATGCCTTTTTAGTTTTCGTAGAGTTGCTTAAATTTACATTAGTTTTCATCCATTGTACTTGTAATAATCTAGCAAAAATAGTGGAGAACATGGTTGGGGACGATATTGCTAGCAAGCCTATTGGTTCTCTGTTATTATTGCTACTTTTGGATTGAACTTAGACGCATATCAGACCAAGTTATTCAATAGAAAGGGTTTTGTAGTCACGCTGATTTTGCTAATTAACTTCAAATAAGGAGAATAGGAGATTTCATCTCAACAATAGGTAACCTTGAGCTTAAGTTGAGTTGTGGTTTCAATGATCAATAAATTAGTTGAAAGCGAAAACTAATCAGACTCAAGACTTGTTTACATTGAATTTCTAAAACTTTCATTTAGTTGTTTACATTTGCTTACTAGCAATTTCTATTGAAAATCCCCCCTTGAATTGGTTACTCAACACTTAGAGTCATCTAGGTGTTCTTTACGTTGAGTACAAATTAATCCCTGTTTCCCTGTGGATACGAACCTTACTTCCCTTCTACATTTAATTGCAAAAGAGAGTAGGAGAAATTAATTTTTGGATAGGTGCATATGACTAAACCGCCTGCCTAGTCTCTTATGATTGGAAACCTGTTAGATGTGCTCTGTGTAAGAAGGCTGGGTCATCAAGTCGAGCTGAGTGTAATAAGGGTGGGCGGAGGCAAGTGTGGAAGGCTAAGGCGATATAGTTAAGCCAATAAATGAGAAAATGGATATTCTTGAACCCGAGAAACCAAATCAATTCCAGGTGGTGACTCAGAAAGCAAGAAGGAGTGAGAAGCCAACAAAGCAGATAAGGGTTCAGAAGTCTTTTACAGCTCTAGATGGAATGATGGATGAACCAATAGTTTTTGGTTCAGTTCTTTCTGTAAAGGAAATTGGTGAAGGCAGCAGGAGAGGGGACTCTCCTATTGCTAATGGATAGCATACTTATATGGAATGTCCGAGGGATCAACTGCTAAGCAGAAAGAAGTTAAAAAGATTATTAGTATGAGATCCCTTGGACTGATTAGTTTCATTGAGACTAAGGTTAAGGCAAAGAACATGGGGAAGCTGTATCAGAATTTGTTTGCTGGGTGGTGCTTTTGTTCTAACTCTTCTCATCACCCTGGTGGAAGAGTCACTCTTGCTTGGAATCCTCTGAGTTTCCAAGTAGATATTAGATGGATAAGTGCACAACTCATTCATTGCTTTGTGAAGCCTTCTAATAGGGAGGGTTTTTCTTGCACTTTTGTTTATGATTTTAATACTGCTGCTGAGAGAGAGCAGTTATGGAAAGAGCCCATGGAGATTACAGATAGGATGGATAGTCCTTGATGGTTGGTGGTTATTTCAACTGTGTATTGAATAAGGAGGAAAGGGTGGGTTCCACAGTTAGAGATCATGAAATGTACCCTTTCAGAAGATGTGTTATTCATTGTGCTCTTAAAGATATTAAATCTGCTGGTTGTTATTACACTTGGAATAACAAACAGCAAGGTGATGATAGAAGATTCTCTAAGTTGGATAGAGTGTTGGGAAATGAAAAATGGTTGGATATATTTCCAACAGGCGAGGCTTTGTTTATGCCTGAAGGGACATTTGATCATTCCCCAGTTATGATCAGTGTTCATAGGGCTTTAGGCAAAACAAGCCTGCTTTCAAGTATTACCACATGTGGAGTATGGGGAAGGAATTTTGTGATCTGTGAATATTAATGGATGTGCCATGTTTCAGGTAGTAAAAAAGTTAAAATTAGTGAAGCAAAAGTTGAAAGATCTGAATAGAAAGGGATTTTCTCAGATTCAGGTTTGTGATACTAATGCTATGTTGGCACTGAAGGAGGCTCAGTTGGTTTTACAGCAGGATCCTACAAATGTTCAAGCTGGTGAAAGAGAAAGGAAATATTATGAAGAGTACAGTGTGATTCATGCTAAGTATACTTCTTATTTGCAGCAAAAGGCCAAGCTAGCCTGGGTGAAACATGGTGATGAAAATTCTAAACTGTTTCATCAGGCAATAAAATCAAGAAGATTACAACACAGTGTATGGCATAGCAGATATGAGAGGAACTTGGGTTGATAAACCCGATAAAGTTAATGAGGCTTTCCTTCGATGCTACATTAAGGCTGGCAGCTCTTGCTAGGGAACAAAGAAGCTCGGTTCAACAAGTCGTGGTTAATGCTAGTCAAATTACGAATGATGATCATAGAAGAACATTGATGATTCCTTTCACTCCAACAGAAGTCAAGGAGGCTCTCTACTATATTCCTGGTGATAAATCACCAGGGCCAGATGGGTATGGCTCTTACTTCTTTAAAGATGCTTGGGATGTTGTTGGTAATGATTGTGTGCATGATATTCTTAATTTTTTTCAATCAAGAAGATTATTAAAAGAGTTAAATCACATAATATTAGCCTTGATTCCAAAGGTTAAGTGCCCAGGGAGTGTCACTGAATTCATGCCAATAGCTTGTTGTAATGTCATCTATAAATGCATTACCAAGCTATTGTGCTCCTAGGCTCGATCCAAATCTTACCCGAGATAATTCTACGCCAATCGGGGAGTATTTATCAAAGGTAGGTTTATTGCTCACAATATCTTGATATGTCAAGACATAGTTAGGCAATATGGCGGAAAAGGGGCAGCTCGGGGTGTATCATCAAGATGGATTTGAAGAACGCTTATGATTCGATTGATTGGATGTTCATTAAAGAGTTATTAAAAGCTTTAGGGATTTGTAGAGCTGATTATGGAATGTGTAAGAACTCCAAGTTTCTCCTTGATGATTAATGGATCCCTTGTGGTTTTTTCAGAGGGAAGAGGGGGTTAAGGCAGGGTGACCCCTTGTCTCCTCTTTTATTTGTCCTTTGCATGGATTTTCAGCAGAAGAATGGTTAGAGTTGGTGAAAGGGATGGTTTTCAGTTTCATCCCAGATGCATTGGAGTGAAAATGAATCATCTGTGTTTTGCAGATGATATCATTATGTGCAGCAATGGTGAATATAGTTCTGTGTTGTGCTTACTACAAGGCTTCAAGCATTTCTCCGAGGTTTCTGGTCTTGATGTTAATAAATAAAAAACTGAAATCTTCACTGCAGGGATGGATAAACAGGAAGAGAAGATAATTCTTGATGTGTCTGGTTTTTGCTTGGGTCAATTTCCTTTCAAGTATTTAGGGGTACCTATATATTTGCTATAAAAGGATTGTTGTCAAGGAGTGTTCTAGTCTTGTTGAAAAGATCACAACTAGAATTAGGTGTTGGAGTAGTAGAAACCTTTCCTATCAAGGAAGATTGTGTTTGGTAAATTCAATCCTTATGAGCTTACATGTCTATTGGGCTCAAATCCTCATCATTCCTAAAAAGATTTTGCAGGAAATAAATGGCATATGTAGAGCTTATCTATGGAGTAGTGAGTATTACCGTCACAAGCCTCGAAATGTAAAATGGGAGAGGGGTCATTTTACCTAAAATGGTTGGTGGCCTTGGTGTGAGAGACATATATAGTTAAATGGAATCAAGTTGCTATGAGGAGATACGTTTGGGCTATTGCTACTAAAAAAGATAACATGTGGATCCGTTGGGTGCATGAGGTTTATATTAAAGAGGAAGATTGGTGGGAATATAGTCCCACTCAGCAATCTAGTTGGTATTGGAGAATGATACGTGCGGCAAAAAGGAGCGAGATGAAGAGCGTTATGAATTTTCAGCAGATCGGTAGGATGGAAAAATATAGCATTCAAAATGTTTATAATGACTTTATGGGTGTTCTCCCTCAAGTTATGTGGATGGTGTTGTTTGGAACAGGTTTAATGTTCCCAAACACGAATTCATTGCACTGGTTAATGATGCAAGATAGATTACATACTACGAGAATATCTATTCAAAATTGGTGTGACCTCGGATTCGACTGCCTATTGTGTGGGGGCGATGTGGAATCTCACACTCACTGTTTTTCTCATGTGAGTTCGGTAGCAATTTCTTTGAGTTCACTTATGAGATGGTTGAAGCTTAATTTTCGGGGAGGTTATGTGAGAGATGTTACGCAATACATCTCGGTTAGTGGAAAGTCCAGATTTCAAAGAAATGTTTGTAATTTGTCATTTGTGCCTATGTGTATCAGATATGGATGACTAGAAATGATGTATTGTGGCAAAGTAAAATTGATATAGTGCATAAACAAGTGTATAAGATTAAAAGAACAGTGATAGATAGAGTTTATAGTATACTTCCTAGGAAATGTTCTAGGAAAGACAAGAATTGGCTCAGAGAGCTTACTATGGAATGCAATTAGATTGCTCTTGGTGTTAGGTTGTAAAGGTTTTATTTGAAATATATTTCTCAATTACTTAGTAAAAAAATTCAAGAACACAAATGAGTTGCAATTACATTAAAATTTGTAAATCTATTTCTCACCTTTGCTTCGCCTAGTTCTCCTCCTCTTGTGTTTTGTATTCTTCTTTTCATAATTCACATTGAAAAAGACAAAAAGGGAGGTATTAGAAGAAGGCAATGACAAATATCTTCTACCATATTTTACACTAAGAGAGAAAAGAGAAAGATAAAAGAGCAAGAGAAAGAATATGAGAGAGAATAGAGAAATCAAATGAATGATGAAGTAGAAGTTACGGACTTCATTTTGTTTAGTTCTGAATTATACAACTAGTATTTAAGCCCGGGCGATGCCCCGGGTTTTATTTGTGCTACAATTTAGTAATAGTAGTTAAATAAGTCATCTCATACTCATTTAAAAAAAGTCATCTCATTCATTATATGGATTTCAAAAGTTTTCCATTCATATATTATCATTAATTTTGCTTAAATAAGCAATAATAGTATGGTGGAGTGATGGTTGAATCTCTTTCTTTCATACTTGAGGTTGTGGATTTGAATCTTCACGTTAACAATGCTTCTTTTTTTTACTATATGAAAAAGAAATGGATATAATGTTATTGAATGAGGGATGGTGACACGTGCCACATATACGTTCTTCGGAACGCTTTTTAATATATTAGTATGGATTTTATTGGTTGTGTTTTTCCTTTTTTTTCTTTTGTTTTTTTTTATTGTTTTGGCAGTTATTGACTGCCGTTACTCCTCCTAATTTTTTTTCTTTTCCTATGTTTTAGTGTCCCCATGTGTTGCCGTATATAATAGAGATAGATTTTATAGTATCACATTCCACTATTTGTTAGTACCAAATATTCACATTCTAGTACCACCAATATAAGATCTATATTAAAATGCATGCCGGATCAACTGAATTAACGTTGGTGATCCTTCCAAACTTTCTTCGTAAATGAGTTAGTTTCCCTCTTAAAGTCCTTCCTACATGCATCTAATTTTTCATTTATATATTGAACTTTAATAAATGACTCCATTTGAATTTAACTAATAATCTTATTAGACATTTAAATAACGCTTGCAGTGAAAAAACATTAATTTGTTTAGTAAGTATAGCCAATTAAAGTTTCGATATTTTTTTGCATCAGTGAATTAAAAAACTAAGGGCTCGTTCGGCATATCTGTAAATTTCCAGTTTTTGGTTTTATGAATATAAAAGTCATATGATAGAAGGGGATAATAAACTTAAAATTAATCATACTTATACTAAACACGTCAATTTTGAAAACCGACAACTAAAAACCTAAACTACTTTTTTTCCATATTTTTGTTTTTGGTTTTCAAAAAAACCGAAAAGTGGAAACAAAAAACGATAACGAACGGGCCCTAAGCATTGTTCGAGTATTACTGAGTTTGATACTAGTTTATTATATGTTAGTCTCCACAAACTAATACTAGTTGTTAAGACCTTTCTCAACAATTAGAATTGTATATAATGAACTATTGCTGAATAAGCGGTTTATGAAATAAACCTTGGTAATAGGATCACTTGTTGTTGGAACACTCTCTTTTGCCCTTAAACTTGTAAGGAAATGTAGTAGTGCCATGACCCTACGTTGCCAACTTGGGTAGAATTTCATCATAAAGTTTGCTTTATAATTTGATATGTTCTCTTCTCAATTTATTTCCCCCCCTATACTATGTCAAATATTATTGATCTATTCGTACTAGGGGGAGAAGATGCAATAAGTTTGACTGGTTAAAGTACATGTGTCATGAAACCAGCATTTTGGTTGGCTCGGTTTGTCAATAGCGACTTTACATGCTTAATTAAGCATATAATGTTTGAAAACTTGTGTTAACATATAATTATATACATCAATGTGGTCCCAAAAAGGAAAAAACCTCCAATGATTTAGAATTCTGAGAAAAAGCTTATACAAATTGAAGATGTATTAACCCATCAAATCGCACCATATTTATGGATTACATAAACTATGGCTTAACTAGTAGACACGAACACTTTCTAAGGTGTGTAACGCGCTGTAGCCTGCTCGGCAATAGATTTACAAATTGTATAAATTGCTTGTATCATTCAAAATACAACTAATTCCAACCAGAAACATTATTGCAATCGTTTTGTCCTTTGGAAAGTGTTTTGCAAATCTATCAAAACTCGTTTTGAAAAGTCTTTGTAAGGCAAAAACTTAAATCATACGTATGTGACGTTCTTCCCTAATTTTCAAGTGTTGCTTACCATATATATGTGCCTTTTGTATAATATGTAATTGCTTTTTTTATCATATGCAATTGTTAATATATGATAATAATATTATTTTATTTCTAATTAAATCATATTCTTTAAAATAACATGTGTACTATCATACTGTACTCTTCCTCTGAATTCTTATAGTTATTGAAAAACTTCAAACGGAAAGAAAAATTTATCGATTTATGCATATGATTTATAGATGTTATTTTGAGGTATATTTTGAACTATATTCAATCATATAAAGATTAGGAATTTATGAAGTATGTAGCAACAATTCCACTCAAATTTGGTTTTACTAAATTTTCACTTTTTTTTTTGAAATCAAACTGCATTTTTTCTTTAGCAATATTACTACCAGTTTCAACTATAATTAGTTTGCTTTAGAAAGTTTTAACTTTAGATTATTTTCAAGCGGATCCAACTTGGAAAGTTCTCTTTCTAAATCGGTCTTTAACCTTAAATAACTAGCTAAATCAGCTATTTATGATGAATTAAATTATACTCCCTCTGTCCAAAATTAAATAACCCGTTAGGTTTGTGCATGCATATTTAAAGTAAATAGTAGGAGAATGTAGGTTGTTTGGATAGATAGAGTACAAGTATGAATAAAAAGCCGATAAAGTAAGATAGAAAGTGAGTGAATGGCCCCAAAACACATGTGTATGAAGAAAAAATGTCATATAAAGTAAGTGGAGGGATCCACATAACTTGGATTGAATGGGTTTGCTCATTATATATTTTTTTTAAGGTAGCAAAACAATTAGTTAAGGACTGACCAAAATAGTATACATGAAAATTAATTGAGGAAGGAGGGAGTATCAAAAGAAGTTATGTATTAGTGTCATGTATCAGAATTAATTGAGTTAGTAGTTTAATTAAGGTAAATAGCTACTTTAGAAAGAGAACCCAAAGTTGAGACAACTTTGAAATAGTCCAAAGTTGAGATCTTTAAAAGACTAACCATAGTTGAATCTACGGTTTTTTCACCAATTACCCTCGAGTTTTCAGAAAATTCACAAGGTACCCCCCAACTTTTCAAAATTCACAAGGTACCCCTAAGTTTCATAATAATACACTCAAATGCCCGTAATGACTAATGGCGGTTAACTCCGTTAACCGCCGTTAGTCATTACCCCTAATTTAGGAGATTTCAACCCTAATTAACCACTAACTCTAACCCTAACCTTAACCCTTACCCCTAACCCTAAACCCTAAACCAAACCCTAACAACCCCTCCCCCACTCCCCGCAGCCCCCCACCCCCCCGCCCCCTAACCCCCGCAGGCCCAAACCCAGTTTAGTTTAGCAAGCCCCCCACCCCTCACACCTTCAATTTCCGCGAATTAGGCTGCAGGTGCGCACTCACCACCACCACGACCCGATACGACGTCGGCCAAAGCTCCTAATTAACCTCCATGTGCGACGTAAATTGAAGGGGGAGGGGTGGGTTGTTCCGAAATCGAAGGGGGGGGCCGCTGAACCGAACTGGATTTAGGCTACGGGGTTAGAGGCGCGGGGTGGGGCCGAGGGCTGCGAATTAGGGGGCGCGGGGTGGGGTGCGAGGGGTGGGGAAGGGGAGGTGGGGGGGTGGGTGGGGGAGGCTGCAGGGGGTGGGGGAGGTTGCGGGGGCGGTGGGAGGGTGGAGGGAGGGATGGTTAGGGTTAGATTTAGGGTTTAGGGTTAGGGTTAGGTTTAGTGGTTAATTAGGGTTTAATAAAAAAATAGGCTTAATGACTACGACGGTTAACGCCGTTAGTCATTAAGGGCATTTTAGTGTATTATTATGAAACTTAGGGGTACCTTGTGAATTTTGAAAAGTTGGGGGGGATACGTCGTGAATTTTCTGAAAACTTGGGGGTACTTGGTAAAAAAAACCGTTGAATCTAATAGTGTCAATTTTTCCTTTCTTTTGTCCTACACATCATATTTCTATATTGATTTTTTTCAAAATTATTAGTTTTCCGTCTTCTAATAGTTGCAACGTCTTGACTTTTATGTTTGTCAATACAAAACTTTTACCACTAATATTTCGAATTATTAATTTGTGAAAATTATAAAAAATTAAAAAATTATAAATATATATTAAGATAAATCTAATAACATATTACAGGCTAAAGTTTGTATAATATATATGTCACAAATTTGCCGTCAAAGTAAATGCATAAAACGAAGGAAATATGTTTTAAGGTTAAAATTTACTATGATCTACTGCGCTTTTGTGAAGCTCTCTATACTCTTTATAAGTTTATCTTTTGTGTAAAAAATTTTCTTACTACAATAACTTGTATAATGATGTCTAGTGTTGTCTACGGTCTACCTACAGTAAAACTTTTTCTTCTTGACAGTTTACGATGTGGAATCATATCCACACACATACACTTAGTATCTAGGCATCTAGGTAATCTAGTTTAACTCGGTCACTGTAGTTCTTTTTTTCATCAAGACTTGACAACAATCACATTAATTGCCATGATTTAGAAACGAATATAAGTCAAATAAAGTTGTTGGAAAAATTAGGGGTGTGAGTGGAATGGACTAAATTGTAATTTGCCTAATCCAAATCCAGTCTAAAGTTTTTTTGACTGAAGAAACTAAGTCCAAATTTGATTTAAACTTTTTTAAGGTTGATTTCAGTGCTAAACTTTTTTCTTGAGTCCGAATCTACTCCAGTCCAGTCCGATTATTATATAATAATTTTTCCCCAATTTAAGTTTTCTCATGATTGAATCGTTGAAATTTGAAAAATTGGACTCATTACATCCATTCCACAGTCTTATGAAAATTGTGCAATACAAGAGGCGCGAAAGGCTGAAAGTAACTTTTGCCGTTTCAGTTTTCACTTTGAACTTTTGAAGGGTAAGTGAAAATTCTGGCGCTAGATAAAAGAATTTAGAGCGAAAAGATTAAAAAATCTAAAAATTCAACAAAAATATTAAAGGAATTTTTTTAAATATACATCATATGTATTTGTATATAATAATCGGACTGGACTTATTGGACTCCAAAAAGGTAGTCCAATTCCAACCCGAAAATATTTAGACTTGAAATTTAAGTTCGAGTTCAGTTCAAACATTTTTCAGTCCAGTCCGACAAGTTTGGACTGAACTCGATTGCACTCTGAACATTTTACAGTCCAGTTACACTAGTAGAATAATTGCTTATTGTTGCGGTGGAATTGCTGCGTTTTTACCCATACGTAGCAATAAACCACGTGAAAAGAAAAGTTTACTTTAAAAAGTTTAAACTTTAGATTATTTTCAAGCGGATCCAACTTGGAAAGTTCTCTTTCTAAATCGGTCTTTAACCTTAAATAACTAGCTAAATCAGCTATTTATGATGAATTAAATTATACTCCCTCTGTCCAAAATTAAATAACCCGTTAGGTTTGTGCATGCATATTTAAAGTAAATGGTAGGAGAATGTAGGTTGTTTGGATAGATAGAGTACAAGTATGAATAAAAAGCCGATAAAGTAAGATAGAAAGTGAGTGAAAGGCCCCAAAACACATGTGTATGAAGAAAAAATGTCATATAAAGAAAGTGTAGGGACCCACATCACTTGGATTGAATAGGTTTGCTCATTATATTTTTTTTAAGGTAGCAAAACAATTAGTTAAGGGACCGACCAAAATAGTATACATGATAATTAATTGAGGAAGGAGGGAGTATCAAAAGAAGTTATGTATTAGTGTCATGTATCAGAAATAATTGAGTTAGTAGTTTAATTAAGGTAAATAGCCACTTTAGAAAGAAAACCCCAAAGTTGAGACAACTTTGAATTAGTCCAAAGGGGGTATTTGATACGCTCAAGTTACACGTAGTATTTACGTAACTTTGGGTGCACTTTGCTAAGGGTTTGATTGTAATTGTTAACGTTCGTGTTTTATTTAACCCTTAGCGGAAGTTCGGAGCTTTGCGAGATAATTGGTGTTAACGTCTTATGTTCCGAGCTTCCAAGGTGAAGTGCATTTGAGCCAAGCAAAGTATCAAGCTGCATCGCAAGCACAACATCGTCTCACCAACCAAGCTCTCGTGCGCGCTTCTCACCAAGCTCTCGTGCACCGCAAGCTCGGCATCATAGCCCAGCTCTCGCGTGCACGCTCAACACCGCACGCCCAGCGCTCGAAGCAAGCTGCCCAGCAAGCATCGCTCATCGCCCAGCAGCCTCGCTCGAAGCACCGCACGCCCAGCATGCTCGCCCAGCGTTCGTCCAGCTCTGGCCCAGCGCACAGCTCGCACCTCGCGAGCTAGGTCGCACCTCGCGAGGAATCTCGCACGGTGCGACCTGCTTGGCTTGGCCCAGTTCTTCAGCTCGTGTTGGATGGCAGAGATCACTCGCACGGTGCGACCAGACTCGCACCTCGCGACCCCTAGGTCGGTCTAATTGTCGGCTGATTTTTGAGCTTTAGTATAAATACTAAACTTGATTTTTGGACCTAGGGGGCAGCAGCCACAAGGAGAGGGAGTCTCCAAAACTCCACTCCTCTCTTGTTGTCTTCTCTTTTTAGTTTTTATTTTCTAGTTTAGTTTTTGTAGATTTCAATTATGGGATCGACTTATGCTATACCGATTGTAGCTTGAACCGTTCTTGAACGAGATTAATGTGGAGCTTCAAGCATTATTGTGAGATCTTTCCTCTCTATTTAGCTTCTTTGATTATGGTTTAATTTCTATGCTGGCTTTCTATGATTTTTGCATGATTATGCTAGGAATGTTACTAGTTTGATTGTGTAATTAATCTAATGCTAGATTTAAGAATAGAATCGGATTGTTTTATTCTTTTATCAATTGGTAGCAAACTAGGGAGTAGCTTAGATGCTGATCATCTTGGTTATTTCTTGGGGAAATTGAATTAACTGTTGAATGTTTATCGCTTGTATGACGTTAGCAGGTCTGTTGGTTCTCTGTGTTTATTGCTGCTATTGGATTGAACTTAGATGCTATCGGACTAGGTTATCCTTTAGTTAGGGTTTTATAGTCACGCTGATCGTGCTATTCAACTAAGAATAAGGAGACCGCGAGATTAATTCTCAACAATAGATAATCATGGAAATAATTAGAGTGGAGGTTCAAGGATCGATAATGAATTGAAGTGGATGTTAATCGGATTCAAGATCTTTCCATATTGACTTCTCATTTTGTTTATATGCTAGTTAGTTGTAGTTTAGTTATAAATCTACTTGAAACCCCCCTTTGTATTTATTATTAGGTTTCTCGGCCCTTAGCTTAATCTAGGTTTTGGATCACGCTGAATATTAAACTCGTCCCTGTTTCCCTGTGGATACGACCCCTACTTCCATTATACTATCTTAGTGTAAAAGAGAGTAGGAGAAATTTTATCTTTGGCCGGGTGCGGTGCACAACGACAACATCCGCGCCCGCCCAAATTTTGGCGCCGTTGCGGGAAACGGTGTTACTTGTTTGTATTTAGCGTGATTTTTGGATGGTATTGTTTGTGCTCTTTGTTTTTGGTTGGCCACTCATATAAAGAATTCCCTTTTTGTTTTAGTTTCTAGTTTTCATCTTCCATTGAGCTCTATGTATTTCACTTTTGTATTTTGGACAAGAAGCATGGAACTTGTTGCTTAAACTCTCTTGGGAATGGTTGATTGAAGCTTTTGACGGTTTATTGTAAGATTTACTCTATATCTTGGTTATTGTCTAGCTTTAAATATTTATATTAATGGTCATGACTTGGATTAGCTAGGAGTACTACTAGTTGATGTTTGTTGTTGACTTAATGCTAGGTTTTGGATATAATCTGATGTTATATGCTCAACCATGTTGTAGTAAGCTAGGTATTAACGATGCATTGCAAGAGTCCTTCTCAATCAATTTTGCAGGTACTTGAAGTGGAGATTGACATGGAACCACCATTGTCACACATGGAGCACAATCCCAATGATTGAGCCTAAGGTACTAAGTCGAGCTCACGACTTTAAACAACAGCGCTTCTCGGGAGGCAACCCGAGACCCTTTTTATTTTCTTTCTTTTTCTTTATTTCTCATCAAATTTCCACCACCACAACAAATTTTCTTTCACCCACCGCCCACCCACTAAAAAGAACCACAACACATCTTAATCCGCTTGGAACCAAAATCCACAAAAGAAAACCCGTTGGGAGGACTTCAATAGCTAGGAGTTGGTAACACTAGAGGATTGAGATTGTTAATGTATCTTTTCGATCTCTTAAGCTAGGTGCAAATCTCAAAAATTCAAAACTTTTGAACTTGTCATTTGTTTGAGTGATTCGAGGGAGAGGGTTGTGAGTTGATTTATGAGATTTGAGTTGGTGTTGTTAAGAAATTTGAGTTTGACGGATTGCTTTTCATGAGTTTTGAGCATTCGATCTTCGATTTACCCGATTTTCAAATTTCCCCCTTTTTCAGTTTACTTTTTCTTTTAATTGTCGACATATTGAGGACAATGTGTAGTTTAAGTAGGGGGGAGGGTATTCTCATTCTCATGTATCTATGTTGTATATATTACTTTCAATTTGAAAAAAATGAAAATGAAAAAAAAAAATGAAAAAAAAAAAGAATATTAAAAAAAAAGTGATGAAAAGAATCCTGCTGAGTTGAAAACCCGCAAGGGCGGGTGACTCGGGCAAAAATGGGGGCCCGGATAGGTTGAAAACCCGAAAGGGCAACCTATGCACAAAAGTGGCTTATGTTGAGCGGGTAAGATGGTGAGATGCAACCAAAAAGAAATGTGTGAAGCTAGGATGAAAACCCGAAAGGGCTCCTAGGCAAAATGAGAGATTAAGAGAGAATTATAGACTTTGAAAACTCATTTGCCGGAGTTGGTGTCATAAGGTGGAAAGCGTTTTCGGGTTGTGTTGGTTATTTCATCCTTGATTTTGTGAAGATTTATTTTGGCTTTCACATTCTTTTGGTTAATTGTTTGTTTTTGGGAGTAAGCATGGAATTTATCCCTTTTTGTCTTCATTCCATGGCTTGCTATTTTAAATTAGTTGTTGTAGTAGTAGTTTTAGTTTATCTTTTGAGGTTTTAGGCGAATTTGTCATTTTCATTGTGGCGTTTGAGTGAGTTCAACTCCTTTGAGATCCTTCAGGATTTGAGCTCACATTTTGGTTGTCGTTTGCTGGTTTTTGTTGTTGTTACATCTTTATATATTTCAGGTGAGCTTGAATCTAAGTGTGGGGGAGTCATTATCCCTTACGTTTAGGTTTTGAGCGGATGTTGTTAAGATGTGATGATGATGATGTAGTTGATGGGGAGTGTAGGTTGGTGTCGTTAGCTTGGGTGATGATTTATTTGGAGATCCTCATTTTGAGTTTACTCGAGGTCGAGTAAAGTTCAAGTGTGGGGGTATTTGATACGCTCAAGTTACACGTAGTATTTACGTAACTTTGGGTGCACTTTGCTAAGGGTTTGATTGTAATTGTTAACATTCGTGTTTTATTTAACTCTTAGCGGAAGTTCGGAGTTTTGCGAGATAATTTGTGTTAACGTCATGTATTCCGAGCTTCCAAGGTGAAGTGCATTTGAGCCGAGCAAAGCCCAAGCATCACCTTTGCTCGCCCAGGCGACGGCCCAAGTCGCGCCGCTCCATCATCGTAAGCGGCGCGCGCTCGAAGCAAGCCGCCCCAGCCAAGCATCGCTCGGCGCCAAAGAAGCATGCACGCCCAGGTGCTCGCACCTCGCCCGGCCCGGGCGCTCGCCCGGCTCGGCCCAGCGCTCGCACCTCGCGAGCATGGTCGCACCTCGCGACCTTCTTGCTCGCACCTCGCGAGGAATCTCGCACGGTGCGACCTGCTTGGCTTGGCCCAGTTCTTCAGCTCGTGTTGGAAGGCAGAGATCACTCGCACGGTGCGACCCGGACTCGCACCTCGCGACCCCTAGGTCGGTCTAAATGTCGGATTTTTTGAGCTTTAGTATAAATACTAAAGCTTGTTTTTGGACCTAGGGGGCAGCAACCACAAGGAGAGGGAGTCTCCAAAACTCCACTCCTCTCTTGCTGGGCCGGGCAGCTTGCTTCGAGCGCGCGCCGGCTTACGATGATGGAGCGCCGGCGACTTGGCGCCGCTTGGGCGAGCAAAGGATGCTTCGGGCTTTGCTCGGCTCAAATGCACTTCACCTTGGAAGCTCGGAATACATGACGTTAACACAAATTATCTCGCAAAACTCCGAACTTCCGCTAAGAGTTAAATAAAACACGAATGTTAACAATTACAATCAAACCCTTAGCAAAGTGCACCCAAAGTTACGTAAATACTACGTGTAACTTGAGCGTATCACCCCCCCACCCCTCCCACCTTCAATTTCCGCGAATTAGGCTGCAGGGAGCACTCACCACCACGGCCCGATACGACGTCAGTCAAAGCTCCTTATTAACCTCCCCGTGCGACGGAAATTTAAGGGGGAGGGGGTGGGTTGTTCCGAAATCGAAGGGGGGCTGAAATAAACTGGATTTGGGCTACGGGGTTAGAGGCACGGGGGTAGGGCTGGGGTCATGCGGGGATTAGGGGTAGGGGGTGGAGGTGCGGGGGTGCGGGAGGGGGGAGGTGGAGCCGAGGTGGGGGAGGTTGGGGGAGGCCGCAAGGGTGGTGGGAGGGTGGGGGAGGGATGGTTAAGGTTAGATTTAGGGTTTAGGGTTAGGGTTAGGTTTAGTGGTTAATAAGGGTTTAATAAAAAAAATAGGATTAATGACTACGACGGTTAACGCCGTTAGTCATTAAGGGCATTTTAGTGTATTATTATGAAACTTAGGGGTACCTTGTGAATTTTGAAAAGTAGGGGGGATACCTCGTGAATTTTCTGAAAACTTGGGGGTACTTGGTAAAAAAAACCGTTGAATCTAATAGTGTCAATTTTTCCTTTCTTTTGTCCTACACATCATATATCTTTATTGATTTTTTTCAAAATTATTACTTCTTCGTCTTCTAATAGTTGCAACGTCTTGACTTTTATGTTTGTCAATACAAAACTTTTACCACTAATATTTCGAATTATTAATTTGTGAAAATTATAAAAAATTAAAATATTATAAATATATATTAAGATAAATCTAATAACATATTACAGGCTAAAGTTTGTATAATATATATGTCACAAATTTGCCGTCAAAGTAAATGCATAAAACGAAGGAAATATGTTTTAAGGTTAAAATTTACTATGATCTACTACGCTTTTGTGAAGCTCTCTATACTCTTTATAAGTTTATCTTTTGTGTAAAAAAATTTCTTACTACAATAACTTGTATAATGATGTCTAGTGTTGTCTACGGTCTACCTAAAGTAAAACTTTTTCTTCTTGACAGTTTACGATGTGGAATCATATCCACAACATACACTTAGTATCTAGGCATCTAGGTAATCTAGTTTAACTCGTGCACTATAGTTCTTTTTTTCATCAAGACATGACAACAATCACATTAATTGCCAAGATTTAGAAACGAATATAAGTCAAATAAAGTTGTTGGAAAAATTAGGGGTGTGAGGGGAATGGACTAAATTGTAATTTGCCTAATCCAAATCCAGTCTAAAGTTTTTTTGACTGAAGAAACTAAGTCCAAATTTGATTTAAACTTTTTTAGGTTGATTTCAGTGCTAAACTTTTTTCTTGAGTCCGAATCTACTCCAGTCCAGTCCGATTATTATATAATAATTTTTCCCCAATTTAGGTTTTCTCATGATTGAATCGTTGAAATTGGAAAAATTGGACTCATTACATCCATTCCACATAGTCTTATGAAAATTGCACAATACAAGAGGCGCGAAAGGCTTAAAGTAACTTTTGCCTTTTCAGTTTTCACTTTGAACTTTTGATGGGTAAGTGAAAATTCTGGCGCTAGATAAAAGAATTTAGAGCGAAAAGATTAAAAAATCTAAAAATTCAACAAAAATATTAAAGGAATTTTTTTAAATATACATCATATGTATTTGTATATAATAATCGGACTGGACTTATTGGACTCCAAAAAGGTAGTCCAATTCCAACACGGAAATATTTAGACTTGAAATTTAAGTTCGAGTTCAGTTCAAACATTTTTCAGTCCAGTCCGACAAGTTTGGACTGAACTCGATTGCACTCTGAACTTTTTACAGTCCACTTACACTAGTAGAATAATTGCTTATTGTTGCGGTGGAATTGCTGCGTTTTTACCCATACGTAACAATAAACCACGTGAAAAGAAAAGTTTGCTTTAAAAAGTTTTAACTTTAGATTATTTTCAAGCGGATCCAACTTGGAAAGTTCTCTTTCTAAATCGGTCTTTAACCTTAAATAACTAGCTAAATCAGCTATTTATGATGAATTAAATTATACTGCCTCTGTCCAATATTAAATAACCCGTTAGGTTTGTGCATGCATATTTAAAGTAAATGGTAGGAGAATGTAGGTTGTTTGGATAGATAGAGTACAAGTATGAATAAAAAGCCGATAAAGTAAGATAGAAAGTGAGTGAAAGGCCCCAAAACACATGTGTATGAAGAAAAAATGTCATATAAAGTAAGTGGAGGGACCCACATCACTTGGATTGAATGGGTTTGCTCATTATATTATTTTTAAGGTTGCAAAACAATTAGTTAAGGACTGACCAAAATAGTATACATGATAATTAATTGAGGAAGGAGGGAGTATCAAAAGAAGTTATGTATTAGTGTCATGTAACAGAATTAATTGAGTTAGTAGTTTAATTAAGGTAAATAGCCACTTTAGAAAGAGAACCCCAAAGTTGAGACAACTTTGAAATAGTCCAAAGTTTAGATCTTTAAAAGACTAACCATAGAATCTACGGTTTTTTCACCAATTACCCTCGAGTTTTCAGAAAATTCACGAGGTACCCCCCAACTTTTCAAAATTCACAAGGTACCCCTAAGTTTCATAATAATACACTCAAATGCCCTTAATGACTAATGGCGGTTAACTCCGTTAACCGCCGTTAGTCATTACTCCTAATTTAGGAGATTTCAACCCTAATTAACCACTAACTCTAACCCTAAACTTAACCCTTACTCCTAACCCTAAACCCTAAACCCTAAACCTAACCCTAACAACCCCTCCCCCATCCTCCCACCACCCCAGTGACCCCCTCCCCCCACTCCCCGCATCCCCCACCCCCCGCCCCCTAACCCCCCGCAGCCCAAACCCAGTTTAGTTCAAGAAGTCCCCCCCACCCCTCCCACCTTCAATTTCCGCGAATTAGGGCCGGTGCGCACTCACCACCACCACGGCCCGATACAACGTCGGCCAAAGCTCCCAATTAACCTCCCCGTGCGACGGAAATTGAAGAGGGGAGGGGTGGGTTGTTCCGAAATCGAAGGGGGGCCGCCGAACCGAACTGGATTTGGGCTACGGGGTTAGAGGCGCGGGGTGGGGGGCTGGGACTCGGGGATTAGGGGCGCGAAGGTGGGGTTGCGGTGGTGGGGTAGGGGGAGGTGGGGGCTGGGGGTGGGGGAGGTTGGGGAGGCTGCAGGGGTGGTGGGAGGGTGGGGGGTGGGATGGTTATGGTTAGATTATGGGTTTAGGGTTAGGGTTAGATTTAGTGGTTAATTAGGGTTTAATAAAAAAAATAGGATTAATGACTACGACGGTTAACGTCGTTAGTCATTAAGGGCATTTTAATGTATTATTATGAAACTTAGGGGTACCTTGTGAATTTTGAAAAGTTGGGGGGGATACCTCGTGAATTTTCTGAAAACTTGGGGGTACTTGGTAAAAAAAACCGTTGAATCTAATAGTGTTAATTTTTCCTTTCTTTTGTCCTACAAATCATATATCTTTATTGATTTTTTTCAAAATTATTACTTCTTCGTCTTCTAATAGTTGCAACGTCTTGACTTTTATGTTTGTCAATACAAAATTTTTACCACTAATATTTCGAATTATTAATTTGTGAAAATTATTAAAAATTAAAATATTATAAATATATATTAAGATAAATCTAATAACATATTACAGGCTAAAGTTTGTATAATATATATGTCACAAATTTGCCGTCAAAGTAAATGCATAAAACGAAGGAAATATGTTTTAAGGTTAAAATTTACTATGATCTACTACGCTTTTGTGAAGCTCTCTATACTCTTTATAAGTTTATCTTTTGTGTAAAAAAATTTCTTACTACAATAACTTGTATAATGATGTCTAGTGTTGTATACGGTCTACCTACAGTAAAACTTTTTCTTCTTGACAGTTTACGATGTGGAATCATATCCACAACATACACTTACGGCTCGTTTGGTTAGTGGTACTAAATGGTAGTAATGGTAATGGTTTCTAGTGTAAATTTGTGAAGGCATTCCCATGTCAACATCCATGGTAATGCTATTTTATTCCAAAACACCTATTTTCTTCCTAAAATTTCATTACCATCCATTACCACTTGGGAAGGTGGTATTGAGTGGTAATGAAAATTTATGAAGGAAAACCCATGTTTTGACATTAAGTTTCATTACCATGGATATTAACTTGGAAATATCTTCACAAATTTACACTAAAAAACATTACTATTACCACCATTTAATACCACTAACCAAACGGGCCGTTAGTATCTAAGCATCTAGGTAATCTAGTTTAACTCGTGCACTATATTTCTTTTATTCATCAAGATTTGACAACAATCACATTAATTGCCAAGATTTTGAAACGAATATAAGTCAAATAAAGTTGTTGGAAAAATTAGGGGTGTGAGTGGAATGGACTAAATTGTAATTTGCCTAATCCAAATCCTGTCTAAAGTTTTTTTGACTGAAGAAACTAAGTCCAAATTTGATTTAAACTTTTTTTAGGTTGATTTCAGTGCTAAACTTTTTTCTTGAGTCCGAATCTACTCCAGTCCAGTCCAGTCCGATTATTATATAATAATGTTTCCCCAATTTAGGTTTTCTCATGATTGAATCGTTGAAATTTGAAAAATTGGACTCATTACATCCATTCCACATAGTCTTATGAAAATTGCGCAATACAAGAGGCGCGAAAGGCTTAAAGTATCTTTTGCCTTTTCAGTTTTCAGTTTTCACTTTGAACTTTTGAAGGGTAAGTGAAAATTATGGCGCTAGATAAAAGAATTTAGAGCGAAAAGATTAAAAAATCTAAAAATTCAACAAAAATATTAAAGGACTTTTTTTAAATATACATCATATGTATTTGTATATAATAATCGAACTGGACTTATTGGACTCCAAAAAGGTAGTCCAATTCCAACCCGAAAATATTTAGACTTTAAATTTAAGTTCGAGTTCAGTTCAAACATTTTTCAGTCCAGTCCGACAAGTTTGGACTGAACTCGATTGCACTCTGAACTTTTTACAGTCCACTTACACTAGTAGAATAATTGCTTATTGTTGCGGTGGAATTGCTGTGTGTTTACCCATACGTAGCAATAAACCAAGTGAAGAGAAAATTTTGCTTTAAAAAGTTTTAACTTTAGATTATTTTCAAGCGGATCCAACTTGGAAAGTTCTCTTTCTAAATCGGTCTTTAACCTTAAATAACTAGCTAAATCAGCTATTTATGATGAATTAAATTATACTCCCTCTGTCCAAAATTAAATAACCCGTTAGGTTTGTGCATGCATATTTAAAGTAAATGGTAGGAGAATGTAGGTTGTTTGGATAGATAGAGTACAAGTATGAATAAAAAGCTGATAAAGTAAGATAGAAAGTGAGTGAAAGGCCCCAAAACACGTGTATGAAGAAAAAATGTCATATAAAGTAAGTGGAGGGACCCACATCACTTGGATTGACTGGGTTTGCTCATTATATTCTTTTTTTTTAAGGTAGCAAAACAATTAGTTAAGGACTGACCAAAATAGTATACATGATAATTAATTGAGGAAGGAAGGAGTATCAAAAGAAGTTATTTATTAGTGTCATGTATCAGAATTAATTGAGTTTGTAATTTAATTAAGGTAAATGGCCACTTTTGAAAGAGACCCCCAAAGTTGAGACAACTTTGAAATAGTCCAAAGTTGAGATCTTTAAAAGACTAACCATAGTTGAATCTACGGTTTTTTCACCAAGTACCCCCGAATTTTCAGAAAATTCACGAGGTACCCCCAACTTTTCATAATTCATAAGGTACCCCTAAGTTTCATAATAATACACTCAAATGCCCTTAATGACTAATGGCGGTTAACCGCCGTTAGTAATTACCCCTAATTTAGGAGATTTCAACCCAAATTAACCATTAACTCTAACCCTAACCTTAACCCTTACCCCTAACCTTAAACCCTAAACCTAACCCTAACAACCCCTCCCCCACCCTCCCACCACCCCAGCGGCCCCCTTCCCCCACTCCCCGCAGCCCCCCACCCCGCTCCCCTAACCCCCGCAGCCCAAACCCGGTTTAGTTCAAGAAGCCCCCCCCACCCCTCCCACCTTCAATTTCGCGAATTAGACGCAGCGTGCATTCACCACCACCACGGCTCGATACGACGTCGGTCAAAGCTCCAAATCAACTTCCCGTGCGACGGAAATTAAACGGGGGAGAGGTGGGTTGTTCCGAAATCGAAGGGGGGTTGAAATGAACTGGATTTGGGCTACGGGGTTAGAGGCGCGGGGTGAGGGTTGGGGGCTCCGGGGTTTAGGGGTGCGAGGGGTGGGGGGAGGGGGAGGTGGGGGCTGGGATGGGGGAGGCTGCGGGGGGTGGGGGGCGGGTTGGGGGAGGCTGCGGGGGTGGTGGGAGGGTGGGGGAGGGATGGTTAGGGTTAGATTTAGGGTTTTGGGTTAGGGTTAGGTTTAGTGGTTAATTAGGGTTTAATAAAAAAATAGGATTAATGACTACGATGGTTAACGCCGTTAGTCATTAAGGGCATTTTAGTGTATTATTATGAAACTTAGGGGTACCTTGTGAATTTTGAAAAGTTGGGGGGGATACCTCGTGAATTTTCTGAAAACTTGGGGGTACTTGGTGAAAAAACCGTTGAATCGAATAGTGTCAATTTTTCCTTTCTTTTGTCCTACACATCATATATCTATATTGATTTTTTTCAAAATTATTACTTGTTCGTCTTTTAATAGTTGCAACGTCTTGACTTTTATGTTTGTCAATACAAAACTTTGACCACTAATATTTCGAATTATTAATTTGTGAAAATTATAAAAAATTGAAAAATTATAAATATATATTGAGATAAATCTAATAACATATTACAGGCTAAAGTTTGTATGATATATATGTCACAAATTTGCCGTCAAAGTAAATGCATAAAACGAAGGAAATATGTTTTAAGGTTAAAATTTACTATGATCTACTATGCTTTTGTGAAGCTCTCTATACTCTTTATAAGTTTATCTTTTGTGTAAAAAAATTTGGGGGTTACTAAATACCGCCCGTATTTACTTGAAATCGCCCGTATTTTTTTTAAAATACTCCTAAACTACCCCCTACAAATACTACCCCATACCCCCCACACTCTCTCACTCTCTCACTCTAACACTCTCTCACTCTCTCACTCTCTCACTCTCACTCCTCACTCCCACCATAGCCACCACCACCAAAGCCACCACCACCCCCCAAAGCCACCACCACCACCACTGCCACCACCACCACACGGCAACCACCACCACCAGGCGAGGAAGGCCGTACCGGCGACCACCAGAGCGAGGACGAAGAAGACACCGACGCCGACCACCACCACAACACGCCGGAAAAAGAATGGGCCCAAGGAAGAAGGGAAAGGAAATCGGGGAATCTTCAAATCAGGTTAGTTTTGTAGTTATTTGTGGTCAAAACCAACGTAGGCTTGCCGGAAAATTGCCCCACTCGTCGCCGGAAAAACGATACCATGGTAACGGATCACTTTTCCGTTACCACCGCAGAGGTAACGTAGATCTGAACCGTTACCTCTGCGGTGGTAACGGTAAAGATGTCCGTTACCACCGTGTGGTGGTAACGGATTTCTCGTCCGTTGCCCTGCATTTACGAAAAAAAATTTTTTTTTTTGTTCTTTGTGTTTTCCGGCGAGGGAGGGGGGATTTTGGGTTTTTTTTTTCTTTTTTTTAATTTATGTTTATGTTTTATTAATTTCTGTTTTTTTCTAATTATGTTTATATGTTTATTTTAAATAATTTATGTTTGTTCGTAATTTATGTATTAATAATTTCTGTTTGAATTAAAAATAATAATTTGTGTTTATTTGGGCTTTTATAATTAATGTCAAGAGTTATTTGAATATATTAATTTAATTGGAATAGTTAATATGTTAATTTGTGTGATAATATGGTAATTAGGTTTTATTATTATTATGTTAATGCATGTTAGTAACATGGTAGTATTATTTAATTTATTTGATTTAATTTATTTAATTGTTTAATAGCATGTGATAATAGTATTATTTTATTTTAATAGTTATTATATAATAAGTTAATATATTGATTTGAGCATGTTATTATATTATTAAAATATTTCAATGATATTAGCATGTTATTATTTTATATTAGTAGCATATTACGATTATTTATTGTAATGATATTAGCATGTTAATTTGTTTTTATTAACATGTTAATTTATGTATGGTATTTGTTTTTATTAACATGTTTACTAATGATATTAGCAAGTTAATATGATTTATTGTTGTAATTTTAGTTAATTAATTATTAGAAAGTGAATAGTTATATAATAATGCCCTAATTTACTTACTTTGCGCATGTTAATATATTTTAATAATATTATGTTAACACCATCACCAATGTTAATGCATCTTAGTATTAGTTTTCCTTATAATTTTAGTTAAGTAATTATTAGAGTGTCAATGGTTATAGATTAGTAGTAATTACAATATAATAACGTAGACATTAAATAAATAATAAATAATTAACATAATGTATTATTAGGGTCTTGATGGTCCTGAGGGATCGACGCCACGACACACTAGATCTCGTGGTGTTGATGCATCTAGTAGGAGGGCGAGGACTGATGCTCAGGCTAGCCAGATGCCTATTCCTGAGGACGCGCCTGATAGTGCTGGATGGGATATTGGGGACGAGCAGGAGTTAGATCATGCTATGAGAGATGACGATGGAGCTGATGTGGGTGAAGCCGCCTCCCATGTGCCTGTGAGGAAGGGTAGTAGAGGGAGGTTTGTTTCGGGGTCGAGTTCCGGATCTAGTAGGCTGTCGAGCAGGGCTAGAGCTGCTAGGGATACTTCGTGGTTAGTTACCGAGGCGATGCCTGGGGGCCCACTTGACGGTACCCTGATTCCTAGTTGGCGGGGGCACGTCGGCTCCCGTATATACCACGATACGACTGCTAGGGATGTTATGCTGTGCCATAACCGCTCCAATGCATTTGATCCGTTGCTGACTTGGGGTTTCCCGCAGCAGTCGTTGCAGCGCTTGGATAGATCTTGTATTGCCCAGCTACCAGGGATTATGTTTGGGCACCTTGACTTTCCATTACTTACAGCGTTTGTAGAGCGTTGGCAGCCCGACACGAACACGTTTCACATGCCTTTTGGAGAGATGACGATCATGTTACATGACGTTTGGCAGATCCTACGTGTTCCTATTGAGGGTCGGACTGTTAGTGCTGTTTTGCCGACTTCTGAGTTGTATGTACGGTTTGACGAGCTCCTCGGCTTGACTCGTGAGGAGTTATTATGTGAGGACTCACGGGTCTGGAGGAACGGTGGCGTTACCGTTCAGAAGATTTTCGATCACTGCATGGATCAGGGCCGTCCGGCTGACGTGCAGGTTCGCGCATGGTTCCTCCCGACACTTGGGTGTACCCTCTTCACTGATAAGAGTGGTTCCCGCCTCATGCCCCCGGAACATAACCGAGGCTGGATGACCTTGATTCGGTTCATACTTACTCGTGGGGCTCACCGCTTTGGCGTACCTATATCGTCGCCTAGGGGTTGCGTCTAGAGCGGATAGCAAACGAGGTTGTGGGTGTCGACGCTCCTCCAAGGTCTTGGATATACGAGTACTTCCCGTGTTTCCGACCACAGCGAGAGGGCTGGCCTTCAGTGATCATGATCCCCGGGCACGGAAGTGGGATTATCACATCGTCGGCAAGGATTTCGTCCGACTGGAGTCCATTCGTAGACGCTTGGACAACCTTCAGGTTACAGAGGTACGAATATTTAATGCATTAGTAAAATATATATTATTATGTTCTCATATATTACTACTACGTTAGTAACATGAAATTATTACATTTATCCGTTTTCGAGTTTGGACGCCATATGGGGATGACCAGGCCGCCATGATTCCGAGGACGTTGTATGTCGGTTTCATACGTTATCGAGGTATCATTGAGCCGTACAACCCGCATCGTGTCTTTGCGACAGTTGGGTTTTGTTCAGGTCATTCCTACCCCTCCTATTCAGCCTGATTTCGCATACAGACCGAGCAACCCGAAGAGGTATGAGGTTCAATTCTCGGTCTCAGTAGCTGAGTCTGCATGGTAGCGGTTCACGCCATATGCTGGGGGTCTCAACGTATCACAGTTGAGACGGGTTACTCGTCGCGGAGAGTGTTCGAGGGAGTACATGGATTGGTTTTGTACATATTCCCATCCTACCCTCATTGCTGCAGATAGGACGCATATTCCGCCCAGGGCCAACACTTCAAACACCCACTATGTACGCAATATAATCATTTATTTTTTTACTATTTTATATGTTATATTATTGATACATAACATAACATAACTAACTGACTTTTTGCAGTGGATGGCCCGACATTTTGACGCCACGAGAGCGTTGACGGAGGATCGGCACAATGACCAGCGACCCAACACTTCTTTGGCATATGAGATGTTGGCCGACCTCGCTCGGGATTGGGATGCTTGCATTGCGTCTAGATCGGGCACGGGACGCCGCCGAGGACGAGCATCATCATGACATGTAGTCATTGCATTTCGAGTGTTCTCATTCCATTAGTTATGTATGGGTGTATTATGTAGTTACATTTTTTGATGATATTACTTTGGGTGTATTATGTAGTTACATTTTTTGATGATATTACTTTGTTAGGTATATATGACTTTGGTTTTATGATGATATTTATTATTTCAATTTGAATCATTGCAACCTATTGTTTCAATTTGAATCATTGCAACCTATTATTTCAATTTGAATCATTGCAACTTATTATGATCCAACATTATAAATTAATATGATCCAACATTATAAATTAATATCATATCAAATACTACTTATTCGGCTCAAATTCAATTATCAAATAGTATTAATAATTACAAATGCATTTATCAAATACATTACATAAAATATTACAATGAATAGATCGCACTATGTACTATATACTAAGAAGAGAGTAACTCATCCCATAAAGCGCGTCGCACACCATACAACAGATCCCAACCATCAACACTATCTTCATGCATGTTATGCCACAAGTTATGAATAGGTGGTACCGGTGATCCGGGAAGTAACTCGACCTAATATAATGCTTTGAAAGGTACCAAGATGTGCAATTACGAGTTCGTTAGTTGGACCCACCGTGTATTCGAAGCACGCCAAGGAAGGACAGTGATACACGGATATAGTTGTCCCTCGGGGCCAAGTCCTACTAAAATGATCGCGGCATTGAACATCGCGCAATAGGAAACAAGTCTTGCGAAGTAACCATCCAATGAGCCTCGATGCGCCCCTCATTCCAAATAATGCGCCTTATTCGTTGCGTCTATCCCATCATAATAAATATGTGTGTAAACATCCCGATGAGCAGCAATCTCATTTGCCATATTTTGGCGGATAAAACCCCAATGGTCTTCACTCCCTAAAAAACAATCTGCAACAGTTCGAAATCCACAGTTACCGTCCGCCTGGACATTAGTCCATCTAGTAATGAATGGGCGAAGAATCCCAGGAATCCTGCGGTAAAATGGAAATCCACTAACACCATCTTGTCCATCCACGCTTTCCCGACCTACAACAATCAAATTAATTAACATAAAATTTATAAATGTTATCAATAATCAATACATACAATTAACAAACATATTACCTCGTAGAAGTTGACAAGCTCATAATCGAACCCGAAGATGCGCTTCTCTTTGAAGACGAACGGATGTGTGCTCAAAGCCACTCTTCTTTCGTTTTGTACTTGGGTGATTCTTTCGGTGTGGTCTCCCTTTGGGGTTCTCGACAATATCCGGGCTCAAAAAGTTGAATCGCCCGGATTACGCGAGATGTTCCTCTAGAACCCGGTAGCGCTCCGCAATACGGCGAGATCACTACTTTGAACCCCGCTCAACCAACTCTAAGAAGTACCGAGAATCTTGTCTTTGCCTCGGATACAAACACAGGGTTGTTGACACCATCACCAATGATCAAAGTAGTCCAATAAGGATGTAAGTCTGTCAGGTACAGACTCTCGTTCGCCTCCAATCGTCTCCGTATGGCGCATGCACAGGGGATTGCATGTGTGGTTCTCAACGAGCAACCGCAACGCTGATATACCTCGTAGCCTAACTCCCGCATACGATTTTCCTCATGCAGTAACAGTTCTAAACAGTAATGCGAGACTCGACCATTTAATTGATACAATGCCCGAGTCTTGTATAATATTCCGTGCCGACGCCGACTTTCCTCCAAATTATTCTTAACCTTCTTCACCGATTTTCTATCTCACCTTGTGAGCAATAGAAAAGATGGAGTCCAAGGCGATTGTGCTACTAAAAACCCAAGACTTCGGTGCGAGTGTGCACTTTCAACTCGGCTAGTGCACGTGTTCCCAAGGTGAAGTACATTGTCCGTCCATGCCCGCACAAACTTCTCTTTGTACACAAGCCAAGTTGTTTCAACGTATTGGATTATTTTAGGCCACTTTCGTACACATCTCTCATATTATCAACCTCGGCCTCATAACTCCTCTCGTCGGTTGCGTTGACTATCCGATACCAAGTTCGGCTCACGAATCTCGGACCCGCATCGGTGTTGCCCATGATGTTACTCACTCTAGCCTGCACGTCTTTGTTGATATGCCATCTACATAGCAAATGTGCAGAGTTAGGAAACACTTCCCGGATCGCTTTCATAAGGCCCAAATCACGGTCAAGAATGAGTGTAACAGGGGACAACATTCACTCCAATAAGCAACTTAAACTTGTCCAACACCCAATTATAACTATCAATTTGTTTCGTTGGCCATCGAGCATACCCAACCATAAAATTCTTGTTGCACGGCGTCATCCCAATGAGCTCTAGAAAAGGCATGTTATATTTGTTGGTTTTATATGTTGCATCCATACCAACAACAAGTGGATAAGTTCGGAGGATATTTGCCGAACGAGGGTGCACCATGAATGCTGCAGTCATTGCATTTGTCTCCTCGTCTTGCCTAATCCAGTGAAGGTAGTCGCTCTCTCGAGCAAGGTGAAGGAAGTGTTGCATCACGTCTCTACCATCCATTGCTTCCCTTCTATCCTTTTCCTTCAGGTTGTACAAGTGTCTCATATTTGGATGATCATCGGGAAATTTTTCATTCACAACTTTCATTATACTAGCGAGCTTAACGTGCGATTTTATCATATCGCGAGCGAATACCTTTGCCACGGACTAAGGCCGCCGATGGGTCGATGGCCCTCGGGGTAATGAATGAACTCATGATTGTGCATGCCCCTAATCCCCGTTCTGCTTTGATCACCCATCCAGTTCGATCTGGGTACTCCAAATACTCAACCTTAACTCCCGCTCTACAGCCACAGGCTTTTGTCTTTGTAGCTACCCGTTCTGCTACACTAAGATCTCTACCTTCACCCCTATATGGTGCGCCCCGGTTACATTTCATATATACATATTCTCGTCCACTAGGATCGTGTTTATGATTTGACATAATAATCATCACAAACCCGATTTCATTTGCCCTTTTCTTAACCCAATCTTGTAGTTCCTTTTTCTCAGCCCATAGTGTTTCATTATAAAACATGTGATTATAATCTATATAATCACCCCCAAAGTCCGGCAAATAAGCCTATAATGTTTAGCATTTTTTCAATTAGACAACATATAATCAATAATATTATTCACATATTTGAAAACAATATCAAAAAATATTAACTAAATATTCGTTAACAAAATTAACATAAACGGATGTACTATTATTCGCTAATTACAAAATCAATACTAATTATGACGGAAAATCAAATATTAACTAAATGGAACATATTAACTATTAACATTTAATTAATATATTCAAATTAACTATTCACATAAATTATAAAAACCCAAATAAACACAAATTATTATTTTTAATTCAAACAGAAATTATTAATAAATAAATAAATAAATTAGGAACAAATATAAAATATTTTAAATAAACATAAATATATAATTATTAAAAAACATAAATTACTACAAACATAAACAAAACATAAATTTTAAAAAAAAGAAAAAATAAAAAAAAACCCAAACTCCCTCCCCCCCAACCCCCCGCCGGAAAACATGAGGCTACAAAAGATATTTTTTTTTTCGAAAATGCGGGGCAACGGATAGGAAATCCGTTACCACCGCCTCGGTAACGGATATCTTTTCCGTTACCACCACAGAGGTAACGGATCGGATCTACGTTACCTCGTGGTGGTACGAGAAAAGTGATCCGCTACCATTGTAACGGATCACTTTTCCGTTTCTTCCACAGAGGCAACGGATTTTTGGTTCGTTGGTTCCGTGGAAGCAACGGGTTTTACATCCGTTTCTTCCACTTGGGTAACGGAATTTCGATCCGTTACCCTCTCCGTGGCCAAAAAAAATTTTCCCAGGCAACTTAAAAAAAAAAAAAATTCCAACTTACCACATTTCGTTCCGGCGGCGTTGACGGTCCTTCATCGGACATTTTGCGTCGGTGGTGCTCCGGTGGTGGTGCTCCGGTGGTGGGTGGTGGTCGGCCGGCGATGGTGTTCGGAAGGTGGTGGTGGTGTTAGTGCTTGATGGTAGAGAGAGAGAGAGAGAGCTTAAGTTTGGTGAGAGTGGAGAGGGTAAAGTGAGGTGAAAGGGGGAGGGGCATGGGGGGTATATAATGAAAAAAATACGGACGATTTCAAGTAAATACGGACGGTAAATAGCGATTCGGAAAAATTTCTTACTACAATAACTTGTATAATGATGTCTAGTGTTGTCTACGGTCTACCTACAGTAAAACTTTTTCTTCTTGACAGTTTACGATGTGGAATCATATCCACAACATACACTTAGTATCTAGGCATCTAGGTAATCTAGTTTAACTCGTGCACTATTGTTCTTTTTTTCATCAAGACTTGACAACAATCACATTAATTGCCAAGATTTAGAAACGAATACAAGTCAAATAAAGTTGTTGGAAAAATTAGGGGTGTGAGTGGAATGGACTAAATTGTAAATTGCCTAATCCAAATCCAGTCTAAAGTTTTTTTTACTGAAGAAACTAAGTCCAAATTTGATTTAAACTTTTTTTAGGTTGATTTTAGTTCTAAACTTTTTTCTTGAGTCCGAATCTACTCCAGTTCAGTCCCAAATCTAGAAGAACGATGTACAACAGATCTGAATTGATAACCTCCTCTCATCTTGAACAACACTTGAATTTCTGAAGCGGCAGAAACCTCACGGCCAACTCCAGGATTATTGGCTCTATTCAACCGGTTTCCTAGATCTTCCTTTGTCATAGGAAACCAAGAACCATGCACTGCCCACCGATCACTTCTAACAAACACCCAAGCGCATTCAGACACAAAACGGCAAGTGTTATTGGATCTGGAAGATACTGAATTAAAACTGAAATAGAAAACGAACATTAAACAAACTAAAAATACGAGTACGAATTTCATATTAGTACTCGGCCAAGACGGAAACCAGGGATGGGGAGGGGGAACTTGACCAAAGAGGGGAGAGGGGAGGGGAACTCGACTAAGACGGGGGAGGGGAACGACCGAAACAGGGGAGGGGGACACGGAAAACGACCCTCGGGGGACCGACTAGGGGCCGGGGAGGGAAGACCGACGAAACCACGGTGGTGGGGGATTCGAAGCACAGGGAAGAGGTGGGGGAACTACGGGACAGGGGGGAGTGAAACGGGGATACCACAAGAACATGGGCGACGGAGAGGCTGATGACAGTGGGTGGGGTACAACAGAACAAACAACTGACAGGGGAGGGGGAGGAACTAACCGGGGAGGGGGAAGGCGACGAACGAACAAGGGGGAGGTGGACCAGGGCGACGCTCTTTCGACGACGAACAACTAAACCGACGATAGAAAACCAGGGAAACAACGACGGAGACAAAGAAAGACAACGAAGCGAGCTGCTGCCGGCAACCCCTACGGCCACCGGCAAAGAAGCTCGGCGGCGGGAAGACTTTTGTGGTTGCTAGGGTTTCGTGTTTGGGGAAGGTAGAGAGCGTTTGCGGCTAATCCAAACTTTTCGAAATTAAAGAACAATGCTTGGTTCGATCTAACGAGAATTGATACATTAGTTTAACAAGAAAAGATCCAATATAATATCAAAAGTTCCAGCTCCCTCTACTTCCATATTTTTTTTTCAAAATTAATTGAAGAGCTATCCTCAAGACGACAACAAGAAAACTGTAGTTTACGACAGTATGCATACTTAAATTGATGGATGGGGTACAAGGACCACAATATTAAACAATCCCCTCCTCTTTGTATTACGTCTCAAATAACATATTTCCACTATTAATTGTTTGTAACGCCCTAGTACATCAGTACATGCCCTATGCCTAGTACCAATCCATTATTTGGAAAGCTTAAAAAATAAATAAAAAGCTAATATATATAAGCTAATATATATATATATATGTATATATATGTACATATATATATATATATACATATATATATGTACATATATATATAACTGAAAACTTGCTCATTTTACAATTTTTTTGCTCATTTTACAAACTTTTGCTCATTTTACAAATCTTTGCTCATTTTACAAATTTTTGCTCATTTTCAAATTCTTGCTCATTTTTACAAATTCTTGCTCATTTTACAAATTTTTGCTCATTTTATGTTTTTGTTCATTTTAAGAAAATTTTGCTCATTTTATGTTATTTTTGCTCATTTATCAATTTTTTGTTCATTTTACAATTTCTTGCTCATTTTTCAAATTTTTGCTCATGTTATATTTTTGCTCATTTTAAGAAACTTTCGCTCATTCCAATCCCCCGAGTTATCAACTGTTTTTCGTAATTCTCTCCCCCAATCAACAATTCCAATTCAAATGAAAACACTAATCTAAGCCAAATAGAAGAGAGATAAAATCAAAATTATACCAGAACAAGTCACGGTTGGTAGATAATCTTCAATTACATTACATTTTGCGCTATAAAAAACCTAAATCTTCACATTTTCGTGAAATTCTGTTCGAAGTAATCTGCTCATAGCAAAAAATCAGACGAAAATAAAACCTAGCAGATTCGAAGGATGGAAAGTAGGTGAAAATTTATTCAGAGGTTGCTTCTCTTCTAGTTGTGGTTGAAATTCTTCATCTTCGTAATCTGAGAATATCGTCATTATTGTGATTAGGAGAGAGAAAAAGAGCTTTTTTTAGGATTGAAGAAGGTGAAACGAGAAAGAAGAATTGAGAAGAAGTTGAGAGTGAGCTGAAAACAATGGCGAACTCCAGTTGAAGAAGAGTGAGAAGAGAGAGAGGAGCAGGTGAGGAGAGAGAGAGTGAGAAACTCAGGGGTTTCTGTGAAAGAAGGGAAGAGACAGAAAATAGTGTGATTTTTACCGAAAAAATGCAGCATTTATACTGGCCACGTGATCAAAAATCAACGGTGTGGATCTTTTGTTTTCAGTTTTCACCTAAGAGTGGTTTTCACAAGATCCAATTCCTATATATATATATATATATATATATATATATATATATATATATATATATATATATATAGGTTTATGTTCATATAAGAACCACTCTTATAGTGAGAACCGTGAGAACCACTCGTTTTTCCTCATTTTATGAAGATTTTGCTCATTTTATGTTTGGCTTATTTCATGTTCTTGCTCATTTAATTTTTTTTGCTCTTTTCGCAACGTTTTTGCTCATTTTATGTTTTTCTCATTTTACTTTTTTCTCATTTAACCTTTTTATGCTCAGTTTACGATTTTCTCATTTTACATTTTTGTTCATTTCACTTTTTTGCTCATTTAATGTTTTCTACTCATTTTATGCTTTTGCTTAATTTTTACTTTTTTTTGCTCATTTTATGAAGTTTTTGCTCCTTTTAAGTGGTTCTCATGGTTCTCACCATAAGAAGGTTATATATATATATATATATATATATATATATATATATATATATATATATATATATATATATATATATATATATATATATATTGTCCATATCAAAATGCATTATTTATTTTGACATTTTTTAATATCTCAAAGCTTTGCCCATATTTTTTTTTACTAGGTTAGAATCACCATCACATCACAATTCACAACTATAATTCAAATTACCTAAAGTCTCCGACCGTCATCATGTGTACTTATTTTCTTATATATTTTGCAATGAAAAACAACTCTCTATTTTCAACCATACCTATTTTTTCTCAATAATAATAGCTTGCAAATGACCGGCTTTATACTCCCTCCTAAATCTATATGTAACTAAATGGAATGGCCGAATGGGTAACATATTTGAGCAAAGGTGGAGAAAATAAAAAAGAACATTTTGATAGTTACCTATTAACGTACACGTTTATTACCTCGAGGCCGCGTATATTTCCAAAGAACGAATTTGGTGACATTTCTACTAAACTATATAACAGTTCTAGTGGTTGGAAATATAAAGGTTTTCAACGCTAACAAAAGATGATGAATAAGATAAAAATGATATAAGAGAATCGAGATGGCAGTGTATTATGGAATACATTATTTACCGGAAACAATACTCGATACAACTGGGGTGCACATGTATTCGTCGTTCCGTTCCCTAAGGTTAACACACCTCTCTCACATAATGACATTTTGTAAAATCACTACTATATTGAAGACATTCAACATAACTTAACAAGAGGCGGCAAAAGTCACCTCTATATTGGAGACATTCAATAAGCAATGAACACAAGTAATCTCCCTCATCAAGATTGAATTCCCCAAACAGGAGAAGGAAAATAAACTTCTCCGAATTTGAGTCTCGCCTGATCAAGTGGAGTTGCCTGAGCTGTCGGGCCGAAGCTCAAACTTCTGATTTTGTTACCAAACTGTGAAATTACTCTTGGCCGATCGAGCGACTTGCCCAGACCATCAGACAATATTTTTTTTCGTTTATTTTTAATCTTTACTCCAACACTAGTACAAGTAGATTAGTAAGGTAGGATATGTTTCCAGCACATAAGGAGAAAGAATGTTTAATAAAGATTAAAGAAGACACTAAGCTATATTTCATGTAGCGGTAGCCAAATAGCAAACATAATCAAATTAATTGTTAGCAGATCGATCATCTATTCTATATCGGGTAATACTTACGTTCAAGTAACATAAGTAGCAAAAAACGTTGGGCACATGTCATACTTACATGTGCTGCATAAAAATGTACTGACTGTATTTAGTTTTAAACATTTATATAAGAATTTGTTCTTGAAGAGAAAACATTATATATGTAGGCCGAAACCCTAGGGTTTATATACGGGCTGAAGCCTGAGGTGCATGACAATTAAGTTTACTTTATTTAGCTAAAAAAGGAATCAACAAAAAAGCAAGGAATCTTTAATTAGAGTATTTTAAGAAGGCGAATTGTCAACTTTCAATCAAATCATATCACGTTTCTATTCCTCAATCAATCAATATATACAACCTAGAGGACCAAAGTCCTAATCCTAATCAATCTAGGTAAATATAAGATAATAATCATAAGATAAAATCTATCTCCTAATAGGAATACCACAATTCAGATTAATTAATGTGACCAAGTCATGACCTAATTGTCAAAGATGCAAACTTTATTTGATAAAAAGTTCTCCATTTTGCTCAATCGCTAAAGTGATGCAAAGACTCGCAGATACTTTTGTAGTGTTATTAAAAAAAACTTTTTGCCACAATATGTGTATCACTATTTTTATTGGTTGTTAATTGTTCTTATTATTATAGCACAATAATTTTTAATTGAAATTTAGAAAGATAATATAATCAGCCAATAAGAAAATTAGAATACAAATAATGCATAAATCCGGAAATTATATACACCATATAACTCCAAAAATACTGCTCCTTCATGAACATGAAGTATAAATCTAAGCTAGCTAGCTTAATTAAATCCTGAAAGCATTATTGCACAAGACAAAGGAAGCCAACGTTTATAAAAGTATAAAATAGGGGGCATAAGAATAATATATTTAGAATCAGCAACCTAAATCACACACACAAACCAAGCATACAGAAGATGACCATACAGGCGAAATCAAGTTGTGAATTCCATTCCCTATACTTGGTGTAATCTTATAGCCCGATCCCCAAGCTACGTCAAACTAGTACTGTTTTAATCAATAGCAAAGATCTAGTACTAAACTTGTTCATTGCAATTTTGGTTCACAAAATTCCGTGCTTTAAATTTCATTAAATAAAACTATGTAAGGAAACTAGAAAAAAGCAAAAAAAAAAAAAAGAAAAATTATTACCAAGCTATAGCTAGAAACTCTTTAATTTTATGTTGTTGATCAACCATGGCTATTATTCTCTCTTTCCTTGTTGTGATTAGCAACTCTTTCTCCTTCGAATTCGCGGTAACGATGGAGATACCTCTTCAAAGGGTCAGCATAGTCATCAAATCCTAGAGAAGAAAGTGCCCAACAAATATCATCGCCGTTGACGGTTTTGCGCTTCTCCTTGTGGCATTTATCAGAGGCTTCACCTGTCACGAAGCTTATAAACTCGGATACGCATTCTTGAATGGTTTCCTTCGCTTCCTTGGAGATTTTCGCGTTTGAGGGTAAGATTTGCTTCATGATTCTCCCAACGTTAGCGATAGGAAGCAAGCGATCTTGCTCCTTGATTGTTGTTGATGCTTGATCTTCGAGCTCGTGATTCGCGTAATCTTCGTGCTCGGTGTTGCTAGTTTGATGGTAGATCTTGTGGCAGTAGTTTTCATGGTGTTGCTGAGAAGATGAGGTAGCGGTAGGGTTATGGTTGGGAAGTAGTACTCTTCCTGAGTTTGAATAGGAACTTATGTTGTCAACCATTGTGTTTTTTCTATAAAAGGGATGGGGGAAGGAGAGAAAATAGAAGAAACTTGATAGATCCTCTGAAACAGAGACACGTTGCTATGGTTCCAATTGCTCTTATATATGTATAAAAACGCTTCCTCACATGTGTATATACAAAACTGTTTTTGAGCTTGCTAGTTGTCACATTTAATATGCATATAGCCAAACCTTTTCTTAAAGTTTGTGTAGAAGCGGTAACCTAGGAATTAGGATATGTTAGTAGAGTTACGTTATAGCTTGAGTTTGTAATATCTTTTCCAAATTCTATCACCTATATTAGATTATTTATATTTTCGACTGGGCAAGAATAGATAGGTTCCAATAAATGAAATTAACCTAATTCATAATCAATTAATCCGTCAAACAATTGATTTGATTGGAGATTACCCGAAGTAATATTTGATAATAATTCGACCCAACTTTCTGAAAACTAGATTTGAAGTGTCCAAAATCAGAATGTATTTGAACTACAAACATACTCAAAATCCTATCAACTCCTACACCAAATAATATAAGAATCCAAACCGATAAAACACCCATATATATAGTTTTTATTTATTAACTTAAATATTCTGATTTAGCATCATCATCAAAACAAATTTTAAACCAATTTTTCAATATATTATGCATTCATACTATATCGTACTATAGTACTTCAATTAGAAAAAAATATCGTATATGAATAATCGGATAAGATACCAATCGTATTTTTTAAAATTATTTATAGCCACAAAAAAAATCTCGTATATGAATAATCGGATAAGATAACAAAAGTATTTTATACAAAAGTTATGTTGTGTCTTGTACGACAATAAATCCATGGCCATAAATATTTCCTCTATCTGAAAAGTTAAGGAGAAGGGAGATATATGGTTCAGCAGAGGATTGTTTATGAGTGTAAACCTATTCAATGTGGTGATTGTAGGGGAATAAAACACACTATAGAAGAATATAGGAAGAAGAAATATGAGGTGGCTTTGGCTAAAATAAAACCTAAGCAAGTTTGAGTTGCAAAACAAAAACAAGTTGTGCCACCTAAGGTGGTGAACACAACTCATACTGTCTTGCCAGTTAAGGAGTCAGTGCAAATGGTTTCAATTTGAACAAGGAGAGAATATAAAAGAGGGGGAGCAACAAACTGGAAATGGAGTGCAACTGAATACAGAACAACAAGAAGGTGAAACTGCAACTGTTCAGGAGAAGGCAAAGGAGGTGCAGGAGGTGGGGGTTATTGTACTCCCTTATGGATGGTGTTGGAGCATGGAATGTGAGGGGGGACTTTATAGCCCTGAAAAGCATAGTGAGGTAAAAAAACCTCTTATCTCATTATCATATTGGGTTATTTGGGTTTCTTGAAACTAGGGTGAAGGCTATGAACATTCACAAGGTCTTTCCTAGAGTTTGTCTTGGTTGGTCTATAGTTACTAATTATCAATATCATCATGGTGGGAGGATTTGGGTTGTTTGGTGTGCTAGTAGTTTTGTAGGTAATGTTTGTGAATCTTCTGCTGAATTTATACATTGTGAAGTCTTACATAAGGCTAGTGGCAATTGTTTTGTTGTTACATTTGTTTATGGATTTAATATTCCAGATGACAGAGTTGATTTGTGGAGAGATTTGGTGGCTGTTAGTAGGAGAATTAAGGGAGCCTGGATTTTGTAAGGGGGATTTTGACAATGTATTGAATCTAGAGGATAGAATAGGCTCTGCTGTTACATTGGAGGAAGTTGCTAACTTCAGACAATGTGTTAGGGATTGTAATGTGCAGGAAATGGGGGTTAGTGGCCCTTTTTTTACATGGTGTAATAAGCAGGAGGGAGATCATAGGGTCTTCTCTAATTTAGACAGGGTATTCAGTAAGGAGGAATGGCATAGAAGATTTACTGCTGCAAATGCTATTTTCTTGCCTGAAATTATTTCAGACCATAGCCCATGTATTATCAAGCTTGATAACAATGTCGTGAGTAGGAGTAAACCTTTTTAATACTGTAATATGTGGGGTCTTGCTGAAGATTTTTTGAGTAAAAGTTCAGGGGAGTTGGCAACAGGAGGTTCAGGGAATGCCTATGTATAGGGTTGTGGTGAAATTGAACAGGCTGAAGCCTATTCTCAAGCAGTTGAACAGGGAATTATTTTCTAATATTGAAGCTGAAACAATGCTGGCTTTAACTAATCTTACTGAGTTACTGACTCAAATTCAAGCTCAACCACTTAATAGAGAGTTGCATATTTAGGAAGGTCAGGTCTTATAAGAGTATAATAGGCTTAACAAGGCAATAAAGTTTTTTTTTCTGAAACACAAAAGGTGAAGAATGATTGGTTGAAAGGGGGAGATGATAACACAGCTTACTTCCATGCTTGTTTAAGGAAGAGAAGGATGAATAATCAGGTTTACAGGATAAAAAATGTTGAGGGAGAATGGCAAGAAGATGTCTAAGATATTGAAGCTGCCTTCATTCAGTATTATGAGAGGCTTCTAGGTACTGCAGATGAACACATCAGTGCTGTTAGTACAAGTGTGGTGAATGAAGGGCCAGTGGTGAATACTTTTACAGATGAGGAGGTGAGAAGGGCTGGATTTGACATTAATGATATCAAAGCAGCAGTCCCATATGGCTTTTCTAGTGGTTTTTACAAAAAAGCATGGAGTTATATTGGTGAGGATTTGGTGACTGATGTCTTGGATTTCTTTGCAACTAGAAGAATTTCAAAGCAGTTAACGGCACTACACTATGTCTCATCCCAAAGTGTGATAAGCTTGAGAGTGTTACTCAGTGTAGACCCATTGCTTGTTGCAATGTGATCTATAAGGTAATATAAAAAATATTGTGCACAAGGCAGAAGAAGGTGTTGCCAAGTATAGTTGATCAAGTGCAAAGTGCTTTCATTGAAAAGAGGATGATCATGCACAATATACTTATTTGTCAAGATATTTTCAAGTAGTATAGAAGTAAGAGCTTAAGAGCTAGATGCACCATGAAGGTTGACCTGAGGAAAGCATATGACTCAGTTCATTGGAGTTTTATTGAAGATTTACTGGGTAAGCTGCAGTTTCATAAGGTGGGTTATGAATTGTATTTCTACACCATTCTTCTCTCTGAGTATCGATGGAAATGTGTGTGGATTTTTTAAAGGAAAGAAAGGTTTGAGGCAAGGAGACCCTATTTCCCCTCTCATTTTTGTAATTGTGATGGAATATTTTACCAGAATTTTGAGCAAGATGAGCAGAAAGGAAGGATTATATTTTGATCATTGGTGTGCTCATGTTAAGTTGACACATTTAGTATTTGCAGACGATCTTATGATGTGTTGTAAGGGTAATGTGAACTCAGTTATGTTGATGATTCGAGCAATGAAGGCTTTTTCACAGGCCTCTGGGTTACATGCTAATAATGACAAATCTGCTTTGTATTTTGGGAATGTAAAAGAGGAGATTCAACGAGAGAATGCTTCGAGTGTCGGGTTTCACTAAAGGCTTATTTTTATTTAGGTACTTGGGTGTACCAATTTCAGCTAGGAAATTAAGTGTGGCTGATTGTGACATAATTTTGGATAGGATTGTAAAGAGAATTTTATGTTGGTCTTCAAGGCACCTGTCATATGCAACTAGAAATGTTTTGGTGAATGGTGTGCTTCTTAGCATTCACACCTATTGGGCTCGAGTGTTTTTGTTGCCTAAGAGTGTCTTTGGAAAAAATAGTGCAAATTTGTAGAGCTTTCTTATAGGAAGGGGAAGTCTTAATTGCATAAACCTCCTATAGTTGCTTGGGATAGGGTGTGTAAACCCAAGAAAATGGGAGGTTTGGGGATAAGAGATTGCATGAAGTGGAATAGAGCAGCTTTGGGGAAGTATGTATGGCAGATTGCACAGAAAGAAGACACTTTGTGGATAAAATGGATCCATAGTGTATACATTAAAGACACAGTATGGTGGGACTATGAAGCTCTAAATACTGCTAGTTGGGGATGGAAAATGATTTGCAAGGTTAAAAATCGGTTTAAGCGGTGCTTATCACCGGAATTTATGGTCGATGGTTTAAGGATTATTCAATCAAAGAGGGTTACAAATGGTTAATCGAAGCTTAGGAGAAAGTGGAATGGTATCATTGGGTATGAAGGTAAAGCCAATATTCCCAAACATTCTTTCATTGCGTGGATTGCTTTGCATTGGGAAAGCTTAGAACAAAATCAAAGTTGCAACAGCCGGAGTTTGTCATGATGATACTTGTTTGTTATGTAATCAAGGAACTGACTCATGGCAGCATTTATTTTTTTCAGTGTTCCTTCAGTGATCAAGTATGTAAGAGCATTATGCAGTGGCTTCACATTGGGTATTGGCCACCTGAACAGTTGAGTACTAAATGGAAAAAGTGGGGTAGAAGATACGGATCAAAGACATAACAACAACTATGTTATGCTAGTTTAGGCTCAAGATAGTGTATTATGTTTGGAAAGCTCGAAATCACTCGTATCGGAATGATCTTGTCATTAGACCCGATATTGTCATGAAGCAAATTCAAGCAGATATTTGTGTTAGAGTTAGAAATAAAATGTCAAATAGGTGGAGTACTGTAGATAGGGAATGGTTTAGTGGCTTATGTATGCAGGAGTAACATTTTGTTTTTGTTCAATCCTGGTAGGATGATTATACTCTCCTGATGTTTGAGAGAGTTAGCTAAGGTTGTATTTGTTGGAGCTTATTTACTTTTTGGTATAAAACTTACATTTTACCAAAAAAAAAAACAATAATAACAAAGTTGCAACACATAATTCACAACATAATGAAACACATCCACGCCATATACGAAGGCAACATTCGACACAACACTGAATATAATACAAACCTTTTTCAGGGCTCGCTCGATATTGATCTAAGATCCGTGCAAATCAACGACCCAGACTGAGGTATAAATTTCATAGGGTCAACTAGATTAACAAACTTTATTTTTTTTTTTTTATTATTTTTATTATTTTCTTGAAGTTAGTAACATTCTATTCATGATATAGATTGTTAACATATTTCTGCGACTGTAAGTATTGTATATTATACTAACTCCCTGCAATATTTTTATTTCTTTTTCATGCACATTATTTTTGTGTTTGATTGCAATATTTATCACCTTGTGTTGTAACGTGGACACGTGGACCAATCAGAGGCCTCCACGTGTCCTTGAAATTGGAGGGAAACTAACCTTTTTAAGGGAGTTATTTCCTCTGATATTGTAGGCCCACTTATTGACAGAAGGAACACTCCAAACCCAATTCTCAAAAAACGGCTGCATATGATTGGCTGAAATTCAGCCTCCAATCATTGCCTGCCATGTGCCGAATTTTGATCATTGAATACAGTGCTATTACTCTGCTAAAATATTCTCTCTTTCTCTCTCTATCTCTACACCTGATTCCATACCTAAACTGACTTAAGCTTTGAAGGGGGGAACCACCATCCAAACCTCCAAGGTTGGTTTCCTTTGCTGTAGGTTCGGAGCGTGGAACAAAGGCATCACTTGCACAAGTCTCTCCAAGAATATATCGAAGGAAGAAGCTGCTTGACTCTGAAGTAGACATAACATTTGGCGCCGTTTGTGGGGAGACTCAGTGATGACTGACTGTCACTCGTCTAACATAGCTTGAAACCGCAGTTATCATATTCGGGTAGAAGACACTGTGGATGATGATCGACCACCTCGATGAAGGGATAGGCCTCCATCCAACTTTCTTGATGAACTTTAAGTGCCTGTTCTCTAGGAAAATCTTTAACGTCCTGTAACTGCTGCTCATCTGGAAAATGTGTTGAATAACTTTCAGACCAAGACAACAGCAGTCGTCCAGGAATAGATAAAGAACAATACGCTGTTTTTTCAGGTGAATCCGGAGCCGACTGTCCCTAATCTAGCTCATCCCCGGGGACGCTCTCAGGAGAATGTTGCAGGTCCAAGTCGACCTACTCGTCCAGAAGTTTCTATAAGGGTAGCCCGAGAAAAATAGCCTACGTGTAGTGAGCAGGGAAGGAAGATGGACTGGAACCTGGTGGTTAGGTTCCAGGATGACCGACGTCTGAATGAGGATCGGATGGAAACAGATGCTCGGGAATATTTAAAAGCAAAGAAAGATGTTGCATTGGCCACAGGGTCTACTCCATATTTGAGAGATCCACCTTTGAAGATATACTCTCGGACAGAAGGAAGAAGTCTGGGTTGTTCCCTTCTTCGTCTGCGGCAAGAGAAAACAGTGGTGCATCCGATGGCCTATTGGCGAGCAGCCCCAGCAAATACCTCATCTAATCCTATTTGGAAGAAGTACCGTAAAGAGTTCATACCCATCGAAGGGGCAGTTGGGGGCTCTCCGTATGAACTGGCCAACTCCATTCTCGGCCAGGATAATGGAGGCTCCCCCTTTCCCGAAGGTTAAACTCCTTGACGATCATATTGGTGGAGCGACTGATCCTGACGATCATCAGCATCAAATGTATGTACAAGTATTAGATGATGCTACTTGGTGGAAGAATTTTCCAGCTACTCTGAAGGGAGTAGCTCAGAAATGGTTTAACAACCTCCATCCTAACTCAGTTAACAATTTCACTCAACTCAGTTACTTGTTTACAAGTCACTTTGTAGCAAACCGGCAAGAACAAAAGACTAGCATGCATTTGGGGAAGGTCATTCAAAGGTCCAAAGGAAGCTCTTCACAGTTTTGTTAAGAGGTTCAATTTAGAGGCTTTTCAGATCCAAGATCTTAACACTGGAGTGGCCTTTGATGCCTTTATTAGAGGGCTACGGCTAGGAAGTTTTAAGATTTATAGAAGTCAAGAAGAAAATCACCAGCCTTATAGAAGCTTTGAAGGAGGCTGAAGCATTTGTACATGCTACTGAAGTTTGTACTGAGGCTAAGCACCCCAAGTCCAAGAAGCCTGAGGACGTGGTTCCTGCAAAAAGGAACAACCCAAAGAAGGCTGAGACCTGGGTAGTAACCTCCACAACCACCTCCTCTAAACGAGGAAAGAGAAAAGAATCGGAAACTTCAGCCGACCCAATAGAATTCAGTAAAGATCAATGTTCTATTCTTATGGAGATCAAGGACCAATATGAGCTCAAAGCTCCAGCTGAGATGAAGACTCCCTATAGATACATGCACAAAAGTAAGTATTATCATTTTCACACGGACTGTGGACATGAATCTAATGAGTGTAAGCATCTTAAGAGGGCCCTGGAGGATTTGGCCTGGCAAGGAAAGATGAACTCATTTTTACCCCGAGGGGGAAGGAAGTTTCAGAAGAAGGATGATCGCCAGAGCAAAAAGAAGAAAAGTGAAAGCACGCACGAAGATGTCGTCCTGGTCATTTCAGGAGGATTTGCAGCTGATGGATATACCAATTGAGGACACAAAAACTATCTTCGGGCGCTCGGCTAAATTTTGTTAACTGATCAGACAAAGGTCGAGCACTTCCGAAAGGTGGTGGTTAGTGAGCAAGACCGGGGGAAGTTGAAGACCCCTCATGATGATCCTCTAGTTGTGGAAATGAATATAGCAAATCTAAGGGTACGAAGGATTTTGATTGACAATGGAAGTTTGACGGACATCATTAGTGCAAATTGTTTGTCTAGGTTGAAGTTTGATGAGAAGAACTTGGTTCCCGTTCATCACCCAATCATTGGGTTTGGGGGGGGGAGTTATTCATCCTATGGGGATGGTTACTTTGCTTGCCCCGAGTAGGAGAAAAGGATATCTCGCGAACTTTGTTCATTAAGTTTCGGTCATAAGAGATTTTACTGACCTACAATGTTATTCTTGGACGACCAACTCTGAATCATGTTACAGCAATCATTGTTACTCATCTTATGCTCTAGACGCTTTATGGGGACCAGCAGGCAGCCAAAGAATGTTATTTAACTACTCTGAAACCATTGTCTTGGAAGGTCGTGGAGAAGGACCAGACGAAGGTTGCTTTTGAAGGGAAAACGATCGAGAAAGACAATTGAAAATTCTCGGACGCGGAGTTGCTCCCTCAAGGAGAACGACTAAAACTCTCCCCCACCAAGAAGAGGAAGTATGTGCCAGTAAAGAAAAGAGCCCCGCTCGTCTGAAGAAGTTACGGCCATCATGGGTTTGGCACTTGAGCGTCCAGAGCCTGTTGAGGTCCCATAAGACATATGTTTAGATTATGCTTGTCCAGAAAGGACCCTTAAGATTGGATCTTCTCTTTCCCTTGAGTTGCGGGGAACTTTGATAATCTTACTCAAGGAGTTTCAGGATGTGATTGCTTATAGTGTTGAAGAGATGTCTGGAATTGATCCAGAGATAGTTGTTCACCGATTGAATGTTGATCCAAACATGAAACCAGTTCGTCAGAAGAAAAGACATCTCGGACCACCATAAATCAAGTGGTAGATAAGGAGGTGAAATGGTTATTAGAGGCACATTTCATCAGAGAAACTTATTATCCAAATTGGATAGCTAATGTGGTTATGGTGCCAAAGCCCAACGGCACATGGAGAATGTGTGTGGACCACACTGATCTCAACAAGGCCTGTCCCAAGGACAGTTTTCCTTTGCCTAAGTTGGATCGGGTGGTTGACTCCACGACGAGCCATGCTTTGTTGAGCTTCATGGAAGCCTATTCCGGCTTCCATCAAATTCCTATGTGGCCAGACGACCAGGACACGACGTCTTTCTTAACAGAGAAAGGATTGTATGGTTGGCTGATGATGCCTTTTGGACTCAGAAATTGTAATAGCCCAATTTTTAATAGCGTTTATAAAAGGATGATTATATCTATTAAACTAACTATGTTCCGAAAATTCTTATTTATTTGAGTTTGAGTATGCATTTCTAATTGTGATGCCCTTAATGTGTGTATTAATTAAATATTATAAAGTTATTATTATTTTATATTTTCGGTTTTGTGTGCAATTAGTTGAGCGGTATTTGGCCAAATAAGGAAACCAAAGTCATTTCCTTCCTTACATTTATGTTTGTCGGTTGCTTTTAGAAACCCAAAACCCATTCTTAATCTCTTTCCTCCCCGTGGCTCTCTCGTTGTTTCCTCTGATTCCCAAAACCCCAACATGTGAAACCCTTCTTCCCTGCAACTCTCTCTTTCACTTGCTGCCGCGTCACCCCCTTCTCTTCGCCGAAGTATTCCTTCCCCTGTGCTCGCGCCTTCTTTCGCCTCGGTGTTGCTTCGTTGATGTCTCGCGCCATTAGTGTTTTCTCTCTCCTCTGTTCGTGTTCTATAGTGGTGCTGCTGCACCCTGCAAAGCTCCTTAGTGGTCCTGCCATCGCCACCGCGTGCTGTTGCGGTGATGTTGTTGTGTCGTTGCTGCTGGGTTGCTGTTGCTGTTGTCCCGTTCTTTCACCTCTGGAAATTTGTTGGTGCTGTGTGTGGGTGATGCCACCCTAAGCCAACACTACTACTAGGTGATGCTCTTGTCTTGTTTTTCCTTTTGTGTTATTGTTGCTGTAGTTATTGGTGGTGGTTGTCGTTGGGTTGTTGTTGTTTCAATTGTTGTTGTTGTTATTTTGTTGCTGTTGGTAGGCTGTTGTTGATATTGTTAGAGTTATCACAGTCTAATGAGGTTCCAAAATCAGTTTGTTATTTATGAGGAAAACGATTCCATAAATTAAATTCTTATGTTGAGGATTGATGATTGGATTGGGGATTACGGGTTGTTAATGCTGATTATATGATGATGTAGAATTAGTTTAGAGGATTTAGTAATAAGTGATTGTAATTACGATTGTAAAGGATTTCCAAATTGGGAATTGGTTTTGATTATGTTTCTAGATTAGATTATTGTGAGAATGGTTCTTAATTATGTTACATTGATGTGAGGTGAATGGTGGTGGAGTGTTCAATCTAATGTTGGTGATCAATAATCGATGATTATTGTTGATGATCTATTATTAAGGAAGTGGATTGAATTTCATGTAACTTTTATGTTAAGTAAAATAATTTACTTATGCCCATGTGTGTGTGTGTGTGGATATCTCCGGTCTGTTTTGCTAAATAAGCTCGTACTATGGCTATAGTTATGGATGTGTTGATTGTGGAAACATTATTGGATAATATGAATACGAAATTATTTTACTGGCTTAGTTTATAAACTGAAAATAGAAAGTGGGTAAGGTATGGGTGGAGGACGGTTACTTCTTTTGACCTGATATGGTCGGCTACGCCTCATAATGAACCTTGAGGGTAGTATTGTTGGGCTCCATAACGAACCTTGGAGGCAGCGTTTGTCTAAATCATGTACTTGCCACTGATTTGTTTAAGAGAATGAGCTATGCCAGCGTTGTAATGAAAGGAAATGATTTGAAATAAAATGTTTATAACGGGCTAAAGTAAAGGTTACGAGTTTTCCACTCATTTTGGAATTTTGTTTGTTTTGTATTTCTTCCCTGAATTTGCAAGTTGTGTATTGAGAGCTTGGAAGCAAAAATGGAGCAAGATCAAGATATCATTGTGGATTAAGGATTGAGTTTATATCTAGATAATTGATTGAGGAATAGATCTTATGATATTTTCTTTGTATATCATTTTGGGAATTTAGTTTAATTATTGGTGTATTTAAGGATATTTTTCCGCTGCGGAGTAATTTATTTAAGAGTTAATTGTTGTTTATGGATGTTGAGTGTGTTTCATTAGCAGTTCGGAAAAGTGGGCTGTTACAGAAATGCGCCGACCACCTTGGAGAGACTAATCAATGCAGTTTTTCAGCCGCAGTTATGTAGGAATATGGAGGCGTACATAGATGATATGATACTGAAGATTCAGCAAGAAAAATACCACATTGGTGATTTGCGAGAGACCTTTGAGACTCTCAGTAAATATAAGCTAAAGTTGAATCCCAAAAAATGTGTTTTTTGAGTCATGGCTGGAAAGTTTTTGGGGTTTCTAGTAGACCAGAGGGGAATTGAAGCTAAAAAATCCAAGTCATTCTGGATACGAAGTCACCGGCTAAGATTAAGGGAGTGCAGCGTTTGACTGGCTGCCTCGCGGCTCTTGGCCGGTTCCTTTCTAAGTCGCGGGACAAATGTCACCATTTCTTTGCTACAATCAAGAAAAAAGCTAAGTTTGAATGGACAACTGAGGCAGAGCAGACGCTTCAGCAAGTTAAAGATCATCTTCGTCAGTTACCCAGGTTGGTCAGCCCAGTCGAAGGGGAGAAATTGTTTGTATATTTAGCTGTATCTCCCCAAGCTGTAAGCGTTGTCTTGCTGGCCGAGCGTGAGTCGGTATAAATTTCGGTATACTTTGTGAATCATGTGCTCAAAGATGCAGAATCAAGATATACTTCGGCCGAGAAGTTCGGATTGGCACTAGTCATGGTCAACCGAAAGTTAAGACCATATTTTTTAGCTCACAACATACTGATCAACCTTTAAAGCAAGTATTGCAAAAGATGGAGGCCGCTGGACGAATGTTAAAATGGGTTGTTGAGCTAAACATGTTTGATATAACTTTCAAGGCGAGGAAGGCTATTAAAGGCCAGGCCTTAGCTGATTTCATAGTTGAGCTTACTCGGCCAACTATAGACCCAATAGCTGATCCAGCAGAAGGCATGAAGTTTTGGACTCTTATGGTAGATGGATCATCAACCGCCAATGGATGTGGAGCAGGATTTATTTGTCAAACTCCGGAGGGAGATAAGTTTGAATATGCCTTAAGATTCCAGTTCCAGGCCTCCAACAATGAAGCTGAATATGAGGCCCTGCTAGCTGGAATCAAGATGTGCAGAGCGGTTGGGGCTTTTCAGATCGAGGCCAAATTGAACTCTCTCTTAGTGGTCAGCTAAGTAAATGGAGATTATGAATGCAAGGAAGCATCTATGAGCAAGTACATGCGTCTTATCATAGATGAGATTGAACCTTTAAAGCGGTTTGTGTTGGAGCAAGTACCAAGATCAGAAAACTACCAGGCTGATGCTCTTTGAATGCTAGCCAATTCAGTCGATTGTGATATACCAAGGACAGTGTTCTGGGAAGTTAAGTCAAAGAAAATTATTGATCAAGAAGAGGTCCTATTCCTAAGCCGAGGAACAGTATGGATGGAGCCCATCATAAACTTAAAAAAGACGGGCCAGTTACCCTCAGACCCTGTGGAGGCTAAGTATGTCAAGGCCAGAGACAAGTGGTTTGAACTGTGGGATGAAACTTTGTATAAGAAGTCTTTCAATTGTACTCTACTTAAGTGTATCACTCGAGATGATGGAGTGGAAGTTTTGAAGAAACTCTATGAAGGGGCCTATGCATCTCATATTGGGAGACGAGCCTTAGGAGAGAAGGCTTTGAAAACTGGGTACTATTGGCCTACCTTAAAAGAAGATGTCCTTGTTTATGCTAAGAAATGTGACAGTTGTAAGAAGCATGGAGACTTACAGCGGAAGCCGTCTAATTACCTAACTCCCATTTTGTTCCCTCTGCCTTTTGCTAAATGGGGCATGGATACCTTGGGACCCTTTCCTATGGCTGCTAGACAAAAGAAGTTTGTGATTGTGGTTGTTGATTACTTTACTTAGTGGGTAGAAGCGGAGGCAGTGCAAGGCATACCTACCAATGATAGCAAGAATTTTATTTGGAAGAACATCATAACTCGGTTTGGCATGCCGCAGTCAATTGTCTTCGATAATGGTTCCCAGTTTCAAACGCCAAAGCTAAAAGATTGGCTGTCAGAAAGAGAAATCAAAGCTCATTTTGCTGCAGTAGCCCACCCACAACCTAATGGGCAAGTAGAGTCCTTCAACAAGATCTTTTCAAATGCTAAGGGACTATGGGTTGAAGAACTACAGCTGGTCCTATGGTAAATTAGAACCACGACTAAGAACTCCACAAGCGAGACACCTTTTATGTTAGTCTATGGAACTGAGGCTGTATTGCCCATTGAGATTGAAGATCCCACCCTAAGAGTCATGTTGTACACAGAAGAGGCCGACTGGTCCGCCTTGCGCACTGCGCTTGGATCAGTTACCAGAGGTAAGGGGCAATGCACCGTTAAAAATGCAATTATACAAGCTTCGAATCGCTCGTGAATTTAACAAGAGGGTTACCCAACGACCGCTGAAAGTAGGAGATTCGGTTCTGAGGGAAATGGAGTTTGTAGGACGAGCCAAAGAACAGGGTAAGCTGACAGCAAAATGGGAAGGTCCTTACCTGGTTGTGTATGAAGTAAGAGGTGGAACATTTCGTCTTCAAGATCTAGATGGACGACCCATGCATACAACGAACCTGGAATTTAAACACTATGAAGAACCTAGAATACAACAAACATTGAATTGCGGCGGTCATTAATTGGCTAATTGTCGCGGTTTTAGCCGCGCCGCAATTAACGGTGCAGCAAAAGGTAATTCCTATTGCTGCGCTTTTTAAACCGCAACAATAAAATAGCCTATTGCTGCGCTTTCTACCCAAAACCGCAACAATAAGATTTTTTTATAAATAAATGCAGGTCTATTGCTGCGGTTTTGGGTAGAAACCGCAGCAATAGGTTGGTCAGAAAATTTTTTTTTGCCTTTTCCTAACAAGGAAAAAAAATGTACACAAAAAAAAATAACTGTAAAAGACAAACAAAACTAGACGAATCTCATCAACAGCATGGGAAGGATACCAGAAAACCTCATTACAAAATATATATAAATGATCGAATTAAAGATTCTCATTATATAAATCTCGCTTTATTACAAAAAAAAAATATAAAAGATCAAAAATAAAAATTAAGATATGCAAAATAAAAAACCAGCAGATACAAAACAAACCACCAATTACAAAAATGTGAAAAACATAAAAATCGAAAATAAGAATGAGAACATCGAAACAGAAAAAAAAAAATCAAAAAGAAAAGAGAATTAAAAATAACTTACGAGATCTATATTCATCTGTTATCACGTTTCTCGGACCACCTACATCTCGATTCTCGGACCACCGCCATGTCACTACCACCACAACACATCGCCACCGCCAGCATCGACCAGATTTCGACGAACAATAGCCTTTTCATCCACCGCCAACGACTTTTCTTCCCCTTTAGAAGTCGATCTACTCTACCGGATTCAACGAACCACTCCAGTGCCTCTTTCTTTGTGAGTGTATGGGAGTGTAGGAGTGAGAATTCGGTGGTGGTGCTTTCGACGGAAAACTTAATCTCGCCGGAGAAGAAAGCATGAATTCTTTGCGAAGTTTTGAAATTAGAACTCGGCGAGAGGAAATTCTCGAAAAACAAACGATATTTCCGGATCTAAAAAAAAGAGAAACGAGGGAGTGAGAGATGATGCCCGACTAGGATGAGAGAAGAATGAAGGTGGAAGAGGAATGCAGGAAGTTTGGAAGGATGAGAGAAGAGAGAGGCGAGAAGATGATTAAAGGATGAGAGATGTGTGAAGACTGAAGTACGAGAGGGTTGAGGAAAAACGACTATATCTTCTTCTGTGTTGCCTTTATGAATGTGAGTGGGGAGAGTGAAAACCCTAGTGTGTAGCTTCTAATAGCATGTTGACCCGTCAAAAGTTTTTTTTTAAGATCTGGCGATCTATTGCTGCGGTTCCCACCCAGAACCGCATCAATAGATTGAAATCTTATTAAAAAACTAATATTTTAATCTATTGCTGCGGTTCAAGGTGGAAACCGCAGCAATAGATCTGGTCAAACCAGTCAAACATTTTCGAAAATTTCCAGTTGATATCTATTGATGCGGTTTCCACCCAGAATCGCAGTAATAGGTTGATTTTTTTTTTTCCTTTTCTTTTGACATGGTTTATTGCTGCGTATGGGTAAAACCACCTGCAATTCACCGCAAAGAATAAACAATTATTCTACTAGTGACTACGCTTGATCTAAAGCAGTGCTCAGCAATGGTTGTTTGTAAATAGAAAAAGTGCCACGGCACAAAAAGAGAATTATGAATGTATGCATGTACCTTGGTGCTTTGCCAAGCAAAATTCACAAAATACAATTTCTATCTTCTCTCTATACTTATGATTGTTCTTTATTTTATTTAAGACATTCACTTTGGGGCATTTTACCACAGGTTAACCATGAGTCTTAAAGTGATATTAACTTAGCTAAAAATTAAAGAAACCAATAACGTCTAAAGGAAGTAAGCCAATATAACTGGCCTCAAATAATGAATAACCCCAATAAGGGAAAATAATTTTTATGACGCACATTGCTTCCTAAAGGAAGCCGGCCTGAAGATAGTAAAACTTAGTAAAGGTATCTTATTTTCAAAAGTAAGGTCGGCCAAATTGTAATATTCCCTAGTAAGGAAAACATTATTACAAGACGAACATTGCTTCCTAAAGGAAGTCGGCCTGAAAATAGTAAACCTTAGTAAAGGTATCTTTTTTTCAAAACACATTCGACAAATTGTAATATTCCCTAGTAAAGAAAACATTATTACAAGACGAACATTGCTTCTAAAGGAAGCCGACCTCAAAATAGTAAACCTTAGTAAAGGTATCTTATTTTCAAAAGCAAGGTCGACCAAGTAGTAATGACCCTAGTAAAGGAACCATTATTACGAGACGAACACTCGCCTTCTAAAGGAAGGCGCGGAAAATGAGAAGCTCATGGAAGCAATCATATTCAACAAGGCTGGCAAGTGAGATCATTATTATAGGCAAAAACTAATTAAGCAAGTCCAATTGCGGGTCATAGAAGTCCGACCTATGCCTTGAAAATTAGTTTAAAGACGAGTGCCTTTGGACTTGGGTTAATTAGCTAAAGCCATAATCGTCCAGCGTTGGACGAGTGCCTTTGGACTTGGGCAAATTACTTTAAGCCATTATCGTCCAGCATTTAAGACGAGTGCCTTTGAACTTGGCATAGTTGTTCAAGTTCTTAATCATTTATCATTCAGGACGAATGCTTTTCGACTTGAGCAAATTAGTTCAAAGTCATTGTCGTCCAGCATTTAGGACGAGTGCTTTTCGACTTGGGCAAATTAGTTCAAACTCATTATCGTCCAACATTTAGGATGAGTGCTTCTGTACTTGGCTTGGTAATTGAAATTGCAATTGTTCAATTTAGTGTTAGGATGAGTATATTTGGACTTGAGCCTGTTTAAAATCATGGTCGTCCAGTGTTGAGTTCTAAGACGAGCATAGTTGGACGTAAGAAATTTAATAATAAAATATCCTTTTCATAACATAATAAATTCATTGCCAAAATAAGGCAGAGTTACAAGACTAGCCTAATTGTTAAAAAGAAAAACAAAGTGAACTTAGACTGAAAATGGCTACAAGGGTGGCAAATCAGCCAAGATACAACAACAATAATAGCCTAAAAGCTATTCATTCTGATCAGTTGGGGTTGCATCTTCGCCGTTCTCCTGTTCCTCAAGGGCATCCTTCCCGTCCACCTGACCCTCTTGATTATCCTCATCATCGTCCTGCTCTTCTTCGTCAGAGTCTGAGAAGTTTGGGTGTAACAGCCCGATTCCCGAGCTGCTAGCTTAACTCGCTTAGTAATCACAAATCTCAATTGGCACCAAAATAATAATAATCACTTATGAATTAGATAACACTCGTAGCGGAAACAACCTGAAATATACGATCCTGGACCTGTGGGTTATGGGCCCACAAAACAATATCCTTTATATAAGACTTCAATTACATAGTCATTCAATCTCAATTTCCATGGCAAAAGAATATTGTAAGTAATTCTAAATAAACTCCTCTATATACAAACTTAAATCTCAGAATTTAACCCACAATATACAATTCGAATAATAACTTTGCTCTCAACTCGCTTCTGGCTTCCAACACAATCCTGCAACAAAGTTTGACTCGCCACCCACCAAGTGACAGGCCACGAAATGACAACACTATCAAGAAAGCCGAGTACACACTTGTGTAATAGAAAATACAAGTTTAGGTGTATTTTGAAAACTAATTGATAACACATCATCATAATAGCAAGTAGTCATAATCACTTCAATTACTTAGAGATGTCATAAGATCAATCTTTTGATATGACCGCGAGTGTAGCAAACTATTGAGGGTCGTCACCCCACCTTTTACTGTTCTGCTTGCAAGACTTAACCCGGACATGTCCTACTTCCGCCAGGATTTCCCCCTCCTGGTTGGGTAACAGTTAGGGAATACCCGCCCTAACCCGGGTGTATGCTCACGCCTCGCTTCCGTGATTAAAACCAATACATTTAGTGTTTCACTACTACACAATTCCATATACTTTACAAATTCCATTTAGAAGTATAAACATGGCAATTTAGTGTTTAAACCTAGCTTAGGATAAGTAAAACATCTTAAGTGAACCACAGCATGCCAAATCCATGTCATATACTCAAAGCACACATACTATTATGCATATCATAAGAGATTTCATTTCATAATCATGCTTCAAAATAGAAAGAAACAATCATTTAACCATAGGTAAGAAAATCTCTAGGTTACAATCCAAACTAAGTGTGTACCTTCACTTAGGTTGCTTAGTGCACTTAAAACTTCTTATCTCAAGTAGTTTACTCTTTCTACACCTTCCCCTGAATATGTAAAGTGCTAGGAATTAGTTTTCATAAGTTTTAGAACATGAAATACTAAGCTAAGTACAAGAGAGATATAAAGCTGTACTTACACAGTTTGCTTGATGTTTCTATGGAGTTTTCTACAACTTCCCAAGGCTTGAAAACTCTACCAAAAGCTTGAAACACTAAGGAATTATGTCTAGAAGAGTTGTATGTAAAGATAAGTAGGTGTTGAAGAACAATAATTAGGAGAAAAGGACGAAAAACCATGACACCCTTTTATAGTGCATTTCTGGCGGTACCCCCAAGGGAGGGAAACCTCTCTTCGGGTGAGGTCGGTTTCTTGGAGTTTCTGAGTGATTCTTGCTTGAGGTGTTAGCTTAATGTGTTGGCTTTCATGCATGCGAAGATCTTTAAGAGATCGACACTCAAGCGGCGGTAAGAGGCATTCTTTGAGGATAGGTACAAACTGATATTTTAGCTGGCCAGATTTTACTAAGTAAGGAATTCACCCTATTTAGCCACGTAAATTTTGATGGTGAATGACTATTTTAACCTTACAATATCCCAAACATAACATATGTCAAGTTTGAATAGGTTCTGAGCTCAAATCCAACCCAAAAAGGCTCTTTAACTGGAGGTTCATTGTTATGCGATAAAACAGTCTTTATGCGATTTTCGTAATCTTAAGGAATAAGCTCTCAAGGGATTTCTAACTTATCTATTGGTTTCCAAAGCTTTCTTAACCACTAACAATGATAGTGCTTATCCTCTTTGACCTTTCTTAACCATTAAGAATGATAGTGCTTATCCACAAGCTTTCTTAACCACTAAGAATGTTAGAGCTTATCCACTTGCTTTCTTAACCACTAAGAATGTTAGAGCTTATCCACTTGCTTTCTTAACCACTAAGAATGATGGTTCTTATCCACTTTTGTCCTAGTATGATGTTGGAGAGAATTCTAACTACTTAAAGGATAAAGCCTGATGAAGACTTAATATAGCTAACAAAATAATTGAACCTGCTTAAAAATTCAGGCTATTACACTCTACCACCCTTAAAATAAGTTTCGCCCTCGAAACTTCAAAATATAAACTCATAGATCAACCTTAAGTATCCAGATATCAAGATACAGCCTCTGAAAGTCCATAATAAATTTCCATGAAGAACTTCTCAATATTCCCTACCAATAAATTTCAAATATCCTCAAATTTCATCCTTGAACTCCATACTCTTATTCCCGAAGTTTTACACAAATCTAAACTCTTATTCTTACTCTATAGCTCAAAACTTGAACTCTAATTATCCAAGTAACAGACACACATTCCCAACGATCTTTTACCCCGCTATGTGGCTAACTCAGTGCACGGTCGCAGGGTTGCTCTGATACCATTTGTAACAGCCCGATTCCCGAGCTGCTAGCTTAACTCGCTTAGTAATCACAAATCTCAATTGGCACCAAAATAATAATAATCACTTATGAATTAGATAACACTCGTAGCGGAAACAACCTGAAATATACGATCCTGGACCTGTGGGTTATGGGCCCACAAAACAATATCCTTTATATAAGACTTCAATTACATAGTCATTCAATCTCAATTTCCATGGCAAAAGAATAATCTATATTGTAAGTAATTCTAAATAAACTCCTCTATATACAAACTTAAATCTCAGAATTTAACCCACAATATACAATTCGAATAATAACTTTGCTCTCAACTCGCTTCTGGCTTCCAACACAATCCTGCAACAAAGTTTGACTCTGCCACCCACCAAGTGACGGAGCCACGTAAATGACAACACTATCAGCAAAGCTGAGTACACACTGTGTAATATAAAATACAAGTTTAGGTGTATTTTGAAAACTAATTGATAACACATCATCATAATAGCAAGTAGTCATAATCACTTCAATTACTTAGAGATGTCATAAGATCAATCTTTTGATATGACCGCGAGTGTAGCAAACTATTGAGGGTCGTCACCCCACCTTTTACTGTTCTGCTTGCAAGACTTAACCCGGACATGTCCTACTTCCGCCAGGATTTCCCCTCCTGGTTGGGTAACAGTTAGGGAATACCCGGCCCTAACCCGGGTGTATGCTCACGCCTCGCTTCCGTGATTAAAACCAATACATTTAGTGTTTCACTACCACACAATTCCATATACTTTACAAATTCCATTTAGAAGTATAAACATGGCAATTTAGTGTTTAAACCTAGCTTAGGATAAGTAAAACATCTTAAGTGAACCACAGCATGCCAAATCCATGTCATATACTCAAAGCACACATACTATTATGCATATCATAAGAGATTTCATTTCATAATCATGCTTCAAAATAGAAAGAAACAATCATTTAACCATAGGTAAGAAAATCTCTAGGTTACAATCCAAACTAAGTGTGTACCTTCACTTAGGTTGCTTAGTGCACTTAAAACTTCTTATCTCAAGTAGTTTACTCTTTCTACACCTTCCCCTGAATATGTAAAGTGCTAGGAATTAGTTTTCATAAGTTTTAGAACATGAAATACTAAGCTAAGTACAAGAGAGATATAAAGCTGTACTTACACAGTTTGCTTGATGTTTCTATGGAGTTTTCTACAACTTCCCAAGGCTTGAAAACTCTACCAAAAGCTTGAAACACTAAGGAATTATGTCTAGAAGAGTTGTATGTAAAGATAAGTAGGTGTTGAAGAACAATAATTAGGAGAAAAGGACGAAAAACCATGACACCCTTTTATAGTGCATTTCTGGCGGTACCCCCAAGGGAGGGAAACCTCTTCTGGGTGAGGTCGGTTTCTTGGAGTTTCTGAGTGATTCTTGCTTTAGGTGTTAGCTTAATGTGTTGGCTTTCATGCATGCGAAGATCTTTAAGAGATCGACACTCAAGCAGCTGGTAAGAGGCATTCTTTGAGGATAGGTACAAACTGATATTTTAGCTGTCCAGATTTTACTAAGTAAGGAATTCACCCTATTTAGCCACGTAAATTTTGATGGTGAATGACTATTTTAACCTTACAATATCCCAAACATAACATATGTCAAGTTTGAATAGGTTCTGAGCTCAAATCCAACCCAAAAAGGCTCTTTAACTGGAGGTTCATTGTTATGCGATAAAACAGTCTTTATGCGATTTTCGTAATCTTAAGGAATAAGCTCTCAAGGGATTTCTAACTTATCTATTGGTTTCCAAAGCTTTCTTAACCACTAACAATGATAGTGCTTATCCTCTTTGACCTTTCTTAACCATTAAGAATGATAGTGCTTATCCACAAGCTTTCTTAACCACTAAGAATGTTAGAGCTTATCCACTTGCTTTCTTAACCACTAAGAATGTTAGAGCTTATCCACTTGCTTTCTTAACCACTAAGAATGATGGTTCTTATCCACTTTTGTCCTAGTATGATGTTGGAGAGAATTCTAACTACTTAAAGGACAAAGCCTGATGAAGACTTAATATAGCTAACAAAATAATTGAACCTGCTTAAAAATTCAGGCTATTACATTGGGGGAGTCTCACCAATTATCTGGGCCCTGTGTAAGTCCTGCTGAAATAGGAAGCGGCGCTCAAAGTGGGAAACCTCTTCAGGCTCGGCCATCATCTCGAAGGCTTTTAGAGCCCAGCCTTTGGAGGTTTCGACGACGTCGAGCAGGGCCTCCTTGGCGTCATTGAAGGATTGGACTGTCTCCTCCTTTAGACTAGAGTCATCCTTATTAAGTTTGAGGTTCTCTTTTCTGAGCTGGGCAGCTGCCAAGAGATTTGCGTTTCTCTCCTCCATCAGGTTGTCCGACACAGTTTCCAGGGCCAGCTTCAACTCGTCCTTCTCTTTGATCAATTCATTGATCTTGACGAGGTATTGTGTGTTGTTGGACTCCATGGTTGCCACAAGACTCTCCCAAGATTCATGGTATTGACAATGGAGAGTCCTTAGCATATCGCAATCCTGAATGGCCTTATCACCGGCTTCTTCCTTCCTCAACTCCCTGGCCCAATCCTCAGTTATTATGCTCCGAGCAAAAAGCTGCATAGATGAAAAGACATAGTTAGTGGACGATGTCAAACACAATGAAATAAATACAAGTGTAAAGCTAGAACGGCAAAGTAAAATAAATGACTGTACCTCGGCAGCCAGTTGGGACATATAGCCAACATGTCCAGACGAGGCCCCCTCTAAGCCCTTGATGTAGGACTCAGGGTAGGATTTGAAAAGCTCCTGTTTGAGCTTGTCCCTCTCAGCCCTGGACATCTTGGCTAAGGCCAGTGAAGACTCATCAGCGGAGTGTTCAAAGAAGAGCATGGGCTCGCCACGGCCCTTTACCCTTATCTAAAAATGTAGAAGAGTCAGTTCTTTTGATGGGAAAAACAACTACAAGTCTGTTGGACGGACTCATTGGACGTCCACCAACTCGCAGTGTCCGAACAAAGTTTGAGTAGTACGACTCACCAGACGATAGGGAATCAGATCTATAAGCTGGGGGTATTTGACCCACCAGATGTGAAACCGACCCGCTAAAGGCCGATGCTTCGTTGTTAGCCGTCCGCCGTTCTCAGAATCTCGTAACTACCGCGCTTCCATTTGAGTTTTGAGCCCGATCGGCCGCGTCCGAGCCGATCTACGGGGATGAAGGGGGAGATATACCCTTCCTCTCCCAAAAGAGAAGAGATGGTGGACGAGACATCCACAACCATCAGAGACTTATCCACAGTGGACGAGACCCGTCTCCCGCCTTCTGATTGACGGGAGTGGCTTTTTGAACGAACGTTTTTGTCCGTCTTTGGTTTCTTCTTAGGGACAAAGCCTTTCGTCTTCTTCGCAAAAGGAGCATCCCGGCAAGGTGGTAGATGGCCTCTTGTTAGACGAAGTTGGTTTCCCGACTAATGTCTTAGAAGTTGGGGCATTCTTTTGCAAAAGGAAAAAGGAACAAGTCAGATGGAGAAACGTCCAAAGTCTACGTCCCAAAAATTGAAAATTTCTTGGACGCACTTTCTTTGCTAAAGGAAGCCTGCCAGAAAGGTCGCTTTCAATAAGACTGTTGAGAAATTCTATCTGGACAAGGTGTGCTTAACAAAGGAACGACCAAAGTTCAGCCGCCTTCCTTCTAAAAAAGATCTTCGTCCAGAAGATAGTAAACCTAGCCTTTAAATTATAGACGAAGACCATCTGCTGAAGGAGGCCGGCCAAGTCTAGCCAACTTTCTTCCACGAAAGATTTTCGTCCAAAAAATGTTATATATATCCTAGACGAAGACCATCCGCTGAAGGAGGCCGGCCAAGTCTTGCCGCCTTCCTTCTCTGAAGGATCTTTGTCTAGAAAAGTTATTTAAATGTGGACGAAGACTAAATCTAGAAGGCCGGCCAAGTCTAGCCGCCTTCCTTCTAGATTAGACCTTCGCCCAAAAAAATTTTGTTTAAATGTAGACGAACATCCAACACGACATGTTGTCCGGTTTTAAAAAAAAAACTTAAAAAAACAAATTAAAAAACGAGAGACTTACCAAAGTATCAGCCCGCTTTTCGAGCCCCGTCCTAAAGTACTCCTTCCAGAGATTTGCATTGAATTTTGACAAGCCGCGCAACTCGAAGACGACTATAAAAGTTAAAATGTTATGTCAGGCGTTCGGCACCAGTTGATTATGGCCGAGGTTGTAATGCCTTAGCACATCTTCGATAAAGTCATGGAGGGGAAGCCTTAACCCTGCGTCCAAGGCCAATTTATAAACGGCGAACTAACCTCTGGGAGCACTTAAGATGGTGGCCTTCCCATCAGGAATCAGAAATGAATAGCCTGGCATGGGCATGGCTGTGAATGAGTGGCTAGGGTCTAGGCCAAGTTTTTCCAAGCATTTACGGTTGGCTATTATAAATCGTGGGTCAGAAATGGGACCTAGACTTCTCCTAATTTCATACGCCGTTGTGGAAGGATCGTCAGACTCTTCAGGTAAGCCAGACTCGTCCTCATCACCCTCATTGTTGGCTTCTTCCATCTCTACATCTCTTCCAGACGGACTTGCCTCTGGATTGGTCTGATTAGGATTCCCTTCCCTACTATTCTCAGGAAAATATAGTTCTGCAGCAGGCCGAGCTCTTTGGGTTTCTCTTTCCCTTATTTCTCCCTCGGGAGCACGGCCGGTAGACTCTTTCATTTCGTAACCTGGAAGTAGGTAGTATCAACCCTCGTCCTAGACGGGTTGTTTGCTTGACGCGCGCCCGATTACCCCGCACGAGTAAAGACCGGATCATCCGACTTTGTTCGCCAAATCTATAAAACCGAGGGATATGTACAACCAGCCGAATAGGCCTAACCTTAGAATGCGCCGAATAAGAAATACTATCTGTTCTAGTGTCAAATAAAACTCTTGGACGTCCGAGGTTATTCGACGAAGAGGAAGAATTCAATTATATTGCTTTTTTAAGAAAAAATAGAGAAGAAGGAATAGCAAGGAAGAAAAAGAAGATACATTACGAACAAAGTGCAAAACTAATCTGGACGAACGCACCCTCTCTCTAGAAAATTTAAAAAGCTCAAGAGTCTCTCTCTCTAGAAAAATTACTCAAGGTGTTGAAATGATTTCAAAAAGGACAAAATGAAATATTTATAGGGGGTTAAAACCTACCCAGTAGGTAAAAATGACTGGAAACGTGGCCTTCCAGGGAGTAGACGCGTCACTTCCCTTCAAAACTGGGTAACTTCTACTGGTAGAAGGAAATTGATATGTTTTGCACCAGATAAATCCTCTTTTAGGGGCAAATGTTGTAACCTAAAAATAAAGGACTGATGAGCGGACACTTGGACCAATCAGAGGCCTCCACGTGTCGTTGAAATTGGAGGGAAGTTAACCTTTTGAAGAGAATTATTTCCTCTAATATTTTAGGCCCACTTCTGGATAGATGGAATATTCCAAGCCCAATTCCCAAAAAACGGCTGCATATGATTGGCTGAAATTCAGCCTCCAATCTTTGTCTGCCACGTGTCGAATTCTGATTGCTTAGCTATTCAAATGCCCCAATTCTAGGGTGACATCAAATTGCAGCTTTCAGATTCCAAACACTATAAATAGTCCCCTCAAAATCAGGTAAAAGGTAGATCATTGAATACAGTGTCATTACTCAGCCAAAATATTCTCTCTTTTTCTCTCTATCTCTACACCTGATTTCATACCTAAACTGACTTAGGTTTCGGAGGGGGACCCACCACCCAAACGTCCAGGGTTAGTTTCCTTCGCTGCAGGTTCGGAGCGTGGAACAAAGGCATCGCTTGCACAAGTCTCTCCAAGAACATATCGAAGGAAGAAGCTGCATGACTCTCAAGTAGACATGACGCCTTGTATATTATTGTTAATCAAGCCCTAAATAATTGTTCTAACACTAAATCGCATTATATGGACAACCAACTAGGAATCCAATATGATTGCTAAAAAACATGTCACAAAAAAATTAGTCTTTTCAGTGTTTCATGAACCAACCTAGACTAATCTTTTTTTCAGGTGCTTGGAAAATATTATGTAGTTTTTCCTTTGCATAATACTTGATATGAATCGTATTAAGAAGAGGCCAACGATGGGCGAACATGGTTCATGACCGTGTTCGTACCCTCACCCCCGAACTGACGTTTTCGCTCATTGACCATTCATGGAGTCATGACGGGGAAATCTACATTGGGTAAGTCCCAAAGATGTCCCTAAGTTTCATTAATATTCAACTAGGTTTATGGGTCTTCCTTTAAAGTCTTACACGTGGCCACCTTTTTAAGCAAATGTACGAAGCGTGGGATCAATCTCTTAGTCATGTACCCTTTTCAGCCTTAACCTAAACCTGGCCATAGTTGAAACGTAGCATTAGCCTTTTAGGTTGAGAACTTTGCATCTATGTTATATGAAATTTGCTTGTGAATGCATTCTTTTTGCCTATTCTTGACTTATTAAAATATTGATGTGTATTGCACCTAAAATTGCGTCAAAAAACATCGTCAAATTGACAAAACCTTCGCCAAATTAGCAAATTCCATGACAGGGGGCAGTGCGCCAAACGCACCACGGTGCGCCTGGGGCACAACCCTTGCGCGCACGCAAAGGGAACCGTACCGCGCGCAAAACTGTTGCGTGGCCCGCAGCCTTTGCGTCTCATGCTATTGTCAATTTGGCTATCGTTTAAGTCAATAAAGCCTGTCAATAAGTCTGTCATAATGTGTTATTCGTCGTTGCATCTCGAAACAATGTAGAATTAGCCATAACCTCGCCTAAATCGCCAAATAGTATGCCGCGGAGCAGTGCGTCATATGCATTAAGTTGCGCCTGGCGCACCGCACTTGCGCCTGATGCACAGGCTTCGTGCCGAGCGCAACAATGTTGCGAGGCGCGCATCCTGTGCATCTCATGTTTTTGTCGATTTAGTCTTCATAATGGTCAATTCTGTATTTTTCCGTCTACATTCATGTAGAAAATCAATCTTTATGTTCTTTTTTGAGTCCTATCACTATCAAGTCTCATTTAGGTGAACGATCATACTTAGGATCATCTTCCTTTTTCTTTTTTATCAATTTTTTTTTACGAAATTCGAATATTTCTATCCTCCCAGCAAACTCATATTCAAAATCTCACCATCCTTTTTCAAAAAAACTTATCTCTCATCTTTTTTCATAACTTCACCCCATCTCCTATCACTTATCTTTTTCGAAAATTCAGCATATTTCTGTCTCATCTTTTCATGTACAACTTTTAGGATTTCATTTTAGTGTCCACCTTGTTGTAAAAGTCTCATCCACTTCAAAATTCTAACTTCATTAGAAGTCCATCTAGCCCATATGTATAGGTTTATCTAGTTTCACTCCATTTAGAGTTCTTAGCTTCGTTTAACTCCATTCACATTAAGAATCCTAATCCCGTGTAAGTCTAAGGTCATTAGAATTATTGTCGTCTTAGGAGTCTAAAAGTAATATAAGTCAATGCATAATAGGATTCTAAATCTATTAGGAGTCCGCACATCTCAGGACTCTAAATCCATTAGAATTCCATGCATCTCGCTCAATTTTCAGATTTTTGGTTTGTAGTTCAAGCCCATTTAATATTGATTGATAATTAGCTTAAAATTTAAGCCTCAAAACTAATTAACTTAGTTAAATTAGTTGGGCAGATTTTATATTATCTACTAAACTAATTTAATTGACTTAGTTTAACTTTTTAAATTGGGTTCATCTTACTTTTCTGATTAAATTATTCTAAACTAATTATTTTCATCTGGAATTTAGTAATTTATGTGTAATAAGATAATAATAACCAAACTCACATCCTTACAATCACAAATCCAATCCATATATTAGAATCACAAACTCACATCATATATTAAAATTCAATGATAACCAAACCCACATCTTTACAACCACAAAACCAATTATCCATATATTATATTTCAATAAAAACAAATCCATATATTAGAATCACAAACCCACATCATATATTGAATTCATAATAACCAGACTCACATCTTTACAATCACAAAACTAATCCAATCCTTAAATCCCCCCCAATATAGGTATTGTCCATAATTCAAATTTAAAAAAACTAACACAATAATCTCCGAAATTCATATATTCACATATTAGAGTCCAGCAATCAAGCCTACAACTTAACAATCACAAATCCATGAATATTCAAAGTAAAATTTAATAACCCAAATTGCAATTTCACAATCACAAAACCATAAATTCACAATCAACCTTAATATCTAAACTGAAGAGTAATTAAATTCATTGTTAATAAAAATTAAAGCAAACTAACCTGCCACATTGGAATCCACCAGCAGGCCGCCGAAATAATGTTCCAACTGCTTATAAGTCGAGGAAGCTCTACAAACCCTAAAAATTTCTGAAATCTGCTCAGAAATGCGTCTAATGCAACTCACCCAATACAATTTACCCAAAGACCACTCTCACCGCGGCCCAATTGTAGTAAATGCATGCAGTGTCCAATCCGGCCCAATTATAGAGATGGAGAACTCAATGGTGTAGGGGGAAAAGTAAGAGAGATGTGTGAGAGAGGTGAGTACGGATGGAAGAGTGAGAGAGGGTGTTCAGTCCGGCGAAAGTACGGTTGCACTGGAGAGAGAGAGAGAGAGAGCGGAGAATGTAGAGCATTGACGAAGATTAAGAGAGGAGAGAGGTTCGCCAGAAAGAGTCAGGGCCAAAGTTATTGAATGAGAGCGTGAGAAATGGGAAGGTTCATTATTTTTTACTTTTTTAGGTTCATCATTTGCGTCGAGTGGAGGCTTCAGAATCGACGCACATCATGTTCTCCAAAAGTTTCTTTGTTGGAACTCATTATCTGCGTCGGGTGGAGCGGGGGAACCAACACACATTATGTGTTGGTTGCGTCCAACTAAACCGACGAATTTCATTATTTGGGTCGGATGTTGAGAAAAAAAGCCACGCAAATCAATAGTCATTTGCGTCGGTTTTGATAGGGAACTAACACAAAAGGCATTCCTTAGTCTCACGTACTTTCATGTGCGGCAGTTGTTGTGTGAATTGATGCAAATTGGTAGACGCAAAATTACGTCTGTCTACTAGTGCATGTAGCATTCCAGTAGGTTGTGCAAATGTCTGCCTGAGGTCGGCACATCGTGCTCTGGCTACACCCGTGTAACCATCGCCTAGAAGAATCATTTAAGGTGTTTTTATTTTCATATAATTAGGAGCTCATGAGCCAAAAAGCTTGATTTACCGGCATATTTATCCACTTGGAGCCTTTCTATCCCGTTTTTACTTAACCCTCTTAATGAGTCATAGCCAAACTTTTTCCTAAAGTGGAGTACATGTCTAGTCTATTATGTGTTCAAGTTAATGATATTAAGTCTTTGCTTGGAGTTGTATTAGTGTGTTTGTGTAATTACAAAAGATAAAAAAAAATTGGGAAGAAAAATATAAAAACAATGAGAAAAAGAAGAAAAGAAGCTCATGTTGGTCCATATTGTAAAAAAACAATTGTTGGGAAAGTGAAAAGATTGATGAGAAAAGGAGGAAATTCAAAAAAAAAGTGAGTAAAAGAAAAAGAGGTTATGTATGAGGTTTTTATTTTAAATGGTGTAGCAAAATTTAGATTAAGGGAGTCTTTTGACTTCATCTTAGTTTTGGTCGATTTAGTAGTGGCGGGTGAGATTTTGTACAAGTCATGATGAGGGTTATCAACCTTTGGTTGACACGAGCTAGTATGGCTTACAATTCCTAGGGGGATTCAAACTCGGGGCATGAAAGTGGGATGGGGTGAGAAATCACTCCAAAAAAACCTAGTTTTTAAAGACTCGGTTAATAGGTGGATAGGGTCACCTAAATCACTCTAATGCTTCCTCACCATCACCATCTTGTTATAAACTCATTTAGCTTGCATACCATGTTTGTTACTTTGCATATAGAGCATATAGTATCAATCGAATGCTTGCATTTTTCTTTTGCATATTTTTCTCCTTTCTTCTTTCATTTTACTTATTTTTGGTTTACTTGAGGACAAGCAAAATGCTAGCTTAGGGGTAGTGATGGCAACTGGTCGGAACTGGACCGGGTTCAGGTGGAACCGGATCCATATCCGTTTTCAGATGCGGGATTGAGATCTAGCCCGGATCCAGCGGGTCAGAAAAAATTGGACCCGAATCCAGATCCGGGTCCAAAACGAGTCCAGTGCATTTTATGCACATTTATCTACTTTTTGATATTAAAATAATTTCCAAAGCGATAAATTTTTTTCCAAAGCGATAAAATACTAATTGTTCACATCTCCAATGGAGGGAGAATCAATTTCATCGAACGAGGGAACAAAAAAAGAAACAACCAAGTTATAGGACGAAGAATCTGAATTTTACTATTAAGTGTCTGACATACAAAATCTTAATTTTTTTGAGTTTAAGAATGAAAATATTCAATAATAATAAAAAAATTATGAATTCCTACTCAAATAATTAAACATAATCAGGAAAGAGTTAGAAGAATACCTTGTCGGAAACAAGTAGAAGACGTAGATGGTGGTGCACTCGAACTCGAAGCCTCGAACAGACGTGGATGGTGGTGCGGTCGAACAGACGGTGGATGGCACTGCGCTTGAAGCCTCGAACAGGCGGTGGATGTCGCCGTAAGGGGATTGTGAAGGGGAGTCGTGAGGGGGAGTGAAGGGGAGCTAGGGTTTAGGAGGGAGTGTGAAGGGGACTAGGGGAGTCAAGGGGAACAGACGTGGATTCGTGATTGAAATGAAATGTTTAGAGCCTAGAGGCTTAGAAGCCCAGTAGCCCAAATAGTTTTATTTTTTTATAAAAAAAATGGGTCCTCAGATCTAGGTGCGGGTCTCGGCACGAGATCGGGGCCTCGGATCCAGCCCGACAAAGCGGATCTAGATTCTACCCGGATCCAACAGGTCTGAAATTTTAGGGCCCAGATCCGCAAAGACAAATTTGGGTCCACGGATCCGGGCCGGGTCCAGGATCCATTGCCATCCCTACTTGGGGGAGTTTGATCAGTACGTTTTGAACGTACTTATGGAACTCTTTTAAGCTCTTTTTAATCTCATTATCCTCTATTCTTTTCTCTTTCTTCTCCCTTCTTCCTTCTCGATCCCTTCTATTTCACTCATTTGATCTTCCTTGATTATTGTGATCCATTGCGAGATTTTGGTAATCTTTGACCGATTTTCTAGCATTATTGCATTTACTGCTTTGTTTTGTCATGTATTCGATGTAGGTGGGACCCCCTAATATAATTGCAAGTATGAAGAGAAAGCAAAGAAAGCAATGGTGTGGGTACTTGTTATTAGTTTTTTATTACTTCTTTAATCATATTTAACCATAGATTAGTTTATAATTTCACCTTTTTTTATGATTTGAATCCATGATTAGTGAGTAGTTCTTAATTTAGGGTTTGGGTAAAAGTATGAAATGTAATTGTGGTTTATTAGTAATGATTATGCATTGGTTTTAGTCTTTTGAGAGCTAAGGGTTGATATTGACCACATTTACACTTAGTATTTTTGGTTACTAGATTTTTAATTGAATTTTGAATCCATTTGTCATCCCCATGACAACTTAATTTCTAGGTCAAGACGATATTTGGTAGAAATTAAGGGGATTCTTTTATTAGGGGTTTTTCATGCCTATTTATTCTCTTAATCGATTAACTAAAGACCATTCGAGAGAGGATTTAGTTGGTTGGTTAAGCGTTTAATCTTAAAGACCATTCAAAAGAGGATTTGAGAAATTTAGAGAGGGCTAAAGTCCTTGCATGATCATTGATTTTAATTTGCCTCGCATTGATACCTGAATTTGCCATAAGCTTCATACTAGTAGCCTTAACCCTAGTGTTTGCATATTGATTTTAGTATCCCTTATTTATTTGATTGTGTGTTTTATTCTTAGAATAATTCATAGTTTATTCCAACCATTTTCAAACCCCTAAATACCCCTAAACTAGGTAATTAGACATCTTTAGATTTCAATTAATCTCAATATATCTATTGATCGAGCCTTTACTTGTCTTTACTACCTCATTATTCACTTGTTTAGGAGTACAACTAATGTTTGGAAAGAAGATTTCGGTACATTTACAACACCCTAAATATATTTTATGAGACTTTTGCTACCTAAAAGTTCTAGCTTATTCACTAGTGGAAAAACATCAAATGACACAACTAAACTGATCCGGATTTTCATAAACCGGATCGGTTAGAGTCAACTTATTCGGTTTTACACATGCCCTAATCAGTTAGGTGGTGTGCAGGCCCAAATTTCGTAATATCATCCCACGCGTCTCTCTCAACTGATCCAATGGGCTCATGTCCGACTTAGTTGGTTGGTTGGCCCAACTATAAACTCTTGCCCTCCCTCTCATTTAACGCCCATCGCATTTCACCCCCTATCATCTCCTCTCTCATATCCTCTCTCATTCCTCCTCTATTATTCAGCCCCCCGATCTAGCACGCTCATACCCTGTCTTATTCAATTTCCTCCCGACCTAGCACTAGTGGAAAAAACATCATATGACCGGTAATTATGTTTACCGATCCGATTTCTTTAACTAGCCGGATCAATAATTGGTGGGAGTAGGCACTAAAAAATGACAAAGAGAGGCTTGGCGGAGTCCGCAAACTCTCTTTCCTCTTTCCCTCTTGGCTCATTGTCATGTAATCCGGTTTTTATTACTTGAACTAAATCAATGAACCAAAGAAATAAAAATTAAGGGAAATTTCCACAAGTACCCCTGAGGTTTGACGTAATTCTCAAATTGCCCCTCACATTTGGGGAATTTCTCAGATACCCTTGAACTTTGACTTTGTGCTCAAAATACCCTTACTATTAACGGTTGCCTAACGCCGTTATGTTTTTTTTTCTCTCACACTTCTCCACCTTCATCTTCATCATCTCTCCTCCCACCATCCTCCATTGATGACATGTTAAACCTTTAATTTTCTCTCTCTCCTTCCACCTACATGTCAACATCGGCTAACAAGGTTGTCCTCAAAGGGATCAAGAAATCCGTGGAGGATGCTAAAGGGGCGTGGATTGATGACCTACCAGGAGTCCTATGGTCCCCTCGAACAACTACAAAGGAATCAATAGGTCACTCTCCCTTCAACTTAGTATACGAAAGGGAGGCGGTCCTCCCAGTGGAGGTCGGCATCCCCTCACCCAGAACGACATTCTATGAGTTCGAAAAGAACAAAGAAGAGAAACCTATTAACTTTTATCTGCTGCTAGAAACTCGGGGCAACGCATTGCTGAAGTCCATTCAGTACTAGCAGCGCATCACTCGACAATTCAATAGGCGAGTCAAGGTCAGACCTATTCGGCTTGGCGATTTGGTGGTTCAGAAAGTTGAAGCCACAGGCCTCTCACACCTCAAGGGGAAGTTAGGACCAAATTGGGATGGTCCTTACAAAGTTACCAAGATAGTCAAGCCTGGCACATTCTGACTGGAATCCCCGGAAGGCGTACCCCTGGTTAGACCCTGGAATGCAGACAACTTCAAAAGGTTCTATGTATAGTGTTTGTTACTTGCAATAGGGGCATAACATGTAAAAGCTGAGAAACGGTTTATAGCTTAGTAAATTTTTTAATCAGTCGGACTACAAGACTTAACCAGTCATAAATGTAGTTCGGCGCATTTTGTAATTAATCAAATTAGGCTTAACCAGTCAAAATTATTCTTCGCAATTCGGTACACGACTTAACCAGTCGGATCACTAAGACTTAACCAGTCGGATCGCTAAGACTTAACCAGTCGGATAGACAAAAAGGATATAATCAAGAAATTTTGTAACTTATTAAAGAAACATGCATGCCAATCGGAAACTATTGCAATTAACCAACGGAAATGGAAACATCGAAGAGAAGAAATAACAAGCTTTCATTACTTAGTCAAATCAAAATTCATATTACAAGCCAAGCCAATACAAGAATCGGCAAACCGAAGAAAAGTACAAGAAACTGACTAAGTACAAAAAGAGAAGCCTATGAGGAAGGGGGAGGAGGACTGTCGGACACTCCCAGCGTTCTTGGCGTCTCCAGCATTGTCGACGACCAACTCATCTCCCTGGCCAGCATCATCATCCTCATCATCTTCCTCATCGTCCTCGGCCTCGTCCAGATCCATCTGCGCTCGGAGTTCAACGATTTCGACCTCATAAGCCTCTTGATATTTGGACCAAGTTAGCACTAGAGGAAAAATGGCCAAGGGCTGCGTTTTTTTACCGCAGCCCTTAATAATTTTGAAGGGCTGCGGTCAATAATTAAGGGTTGCGATTTTCATCAAAACCGCAACCCTTTATCCATTAACGGCTGCGGTTTTTGCTAAAAACCGCAGCCCTTGTGACCCCAAAAAAATTATATATTTTTTTTTGCCTTTTTATGCCAAATTGACACACAAACATCTGAATTTCTTATACAAACTATTCTCATAATACAATATAGTCAAATATATTGCTTGATGTTAAGCAGTTGAGGGGCGGGGGATACAAATGGCTCGAGGTTAAGTAGTTGGGGCGGGCGAAGGCGCGCCAACTCAATGGCGCTTGAACTGCAGTCCCTGTTCACAGATTCAAGAAGATACTCCGTCAGTGCAAATATATCAGAACACTGGCTACACAAACCAAGCATTGCCACAAGTACAGTATAGGCAGAATGCAAATTTAGATTTCTAATAAACAATATTAATGCATTTCAGAGTTCAACATCAGCCACCACAAATTTCCACAAGTCTGACCTCAAAAATCCTAGACAAGATGCACCACACAATAGTGGAAAAAACCTCATTCGATCCGGTCAAACCGGCTTTACATATCCGATTTTGGACCAGGAACGGATAGGGTAGCAGTAGTTATGGGGAAATAACTGATCCGGTTCAAATCCGGATCAGTTAATCAACTTAACTAATCCGGTTGTGAGCCAGGATCGCATCAGTTAAGAGTCATTAATATTAAAAAAATTAAATCCCTCAGAGCATTTGTAACACCCCCAAATTCTCTCTTTCTAAAAAGATATTTTAATATAAAACTCCTTGAGAAACTTGAGAGTATTACCGCCACGTGATAACGTTAAAGGCTTTAATACTAACTACTAACTGAACTTTGAGCTAATGCAGCGGAATAACTGAAATAACTTCTGTTTATTGATATAAACTTTGTTGTACAACTATGACGACAATAATAAAAATAAAGAAAATAAAATAACAACTCCTTGACTAGTTATGATTCCTCACTAGCTCCCCCATATGAAGTATGCATCATATCAACCTGTAAATTCTGCTCGCCAAAATAGGGTCATCACAAAGCCATAAAACAAAACAAAAAGCATGTCAGTAAAAATACTGAGTACATGTATATGTGGAATATTAAACACCTTATTTAATTGCATATTTGAAATATTTAATTTCGAAAAGCCTTCCTTGGATACTTGTAATACTTATATAATATAGAGTATATAACTTTAATAAAAAAAATCCTTTTTCCTTGCCTAGGTACCTTTCCTAAAGTGTGCACACCCCCCAAGTTTAGTATTCCTTACTGAGTCTATTACGAGGGGTTACTACCTTGTCCACATGACTTATACAAAAAGTACATGGGTAAAATATAATCTAATGACTACCGTTCTTGCTAATAAATAACAAGTCGTTGCCTGGGTAAATAATAATAGCTACCGTTCTTGTTAATAAATAACAAGTCGTTGCCTCTTTATAATTGCGATCATAAAAGATCATATAACTTATAAAAATCCTTTGGAAATAATCCTCCTTTAAAAAGAATAGTAATACTTATAAACTTAGCCATATAAAGTCATAAATAAATAACTTATTCATGAAATCATCTTGGAAAACTTTAATTATACATGGGAAAATAATAACTTTTATAATATTAACAAAGCACAACAACAAATAACATTGCACTAGAAACCATATAATTTGGAAAGTATGACAATTTTAAGAGTAGTAAACTAACGCAACCAAACTATAGCTTATGAAAATCAAAGTGACGTTATAATAACTTTAAAAGCATATTACCATTGTAAACTACTAAGGTTTAAGCATCATCATAGAAAACTCATTAAGTTTCATAATAAAACTCATAAAGACGTATTTTTCAATCCAAAATATCAATCCTAAAAACATGATACTACCGTATGCAAAACAATATTTAAAGATCTACATATACACGCACCTTGAAAATTAAAAGACTACTAATGGAGAAAGAGAAAGGGTAGGCTAAGAGGGAGAGAGAGTTTAAACTTGAGAAAAGAGATGTATGTCTCAAATTTGGTGTGAAGAATATGATGGGCGGAGGCCCCTATTTATACTAGTTGGACAAGTAGAGTCGTACTAGGACTCGGATACTAAATGATGAGTTTAAAAGAAAAGAAAAATAAATTTAGCTAAAATCCAACTACTTTTTACGATCATCTAATTAGGACCGGGGACAAATATAAATTATCCCCTGAGATAAATAATCTAGAATCTTATATGAAGAAAAAGATAAAAATGAGAAAAAAAAAACAAAACATACCACTGGCGGTGAGTTTTGCCGCCGCAAAACTTGTGCGCTAAAAAATTTTCTTTTTCTTTTTATAAATCTTTTGTTTTTTTAAAATTTCTTTAAATCTTTTTCCTTTTTTTTTGTAAATCTTTTATGATTTTCTTTTAAGAAATATCTTCAACTACTAAACTAACTACTTGGATTATAATTTGTAAACTTAGGCCCAATATATAATTTGGGCTATAATTTATTTGAAAACCCCATAATATATCATAAAAGCCTATTTAAAACCTTTATAATAATAATAAACCTCTTTAATAATTAAAATCCTTTTAAAAAAATTAGAATTAATAACTTACGAAAAATACGGAGTATTACAGACTACCCCCCTTAAAAGAAGTTTCGTCCTCGAAACTTAAAGCAATCAAACAAAAATAAAGCATGTAATTCACATATATCACAAAATTTTGTATCAAAGTAAGTTGGCTCATTTAATAACTCATAAAATAAGTCAAAAATTAGGTCAAAAATAGCATTTAAAATTAAAAGCGCGAAACTCTATCGCATTCTACCCCACTTAAAAGGAGTTACACCCCCGTAACTCGCTAAGGCTTAAAATTTGACTTAAAATTATTTACCAAATTTGTAATGCAAACAATATAAGAATCGTTGCTGGAAATGTAATAATAAAATCACTAGAGAGATAATAACACTTCCAAAAATAACTTAGGGTATTGTCTTCTTCATTCCTAAAAAAAACTACTAAACTTATTTCCTTCAAAGGAATAAACCAAAACAGTATTCACCTTTAATGAATCTAAAACAACTAGGCTCACTTTGAAGTCATAGGTTCTTGTAATACTTATAAATCAACAAAATAAACATATAAATCACTTTGCATGAATTAGATCACATGCATAAATGTCATATAAGACGTTAAATAACCAAATTCATCTCGTAGAAAATATTCATGCCAACAAAAAATGCCTCAAAAGTAGTAATATCACAACTTGCAAGTAGCTTCTTAATAATATGTCATGAAAGACAAAATAATAACTCAGTTCTTATAATAAACAATAAACTCTTTCTTTTGCTTATGAAAAATACAAAGATTTTCATATTAACTTGACAATAAGTCACACTTCTTTAAAATATATTCATAATAATTATATTGCTAATATAACAATAAATAACTAAACAATTCATATTAAAAAATTTCAATACTTCATAAAAAAAAATTCAGCTTTATAATTCGAAAAAAAAATAAAAAAATATAGATATATAAGTAAAATATGAATTACACGTTGACAGAATAATTAAAATAAAAATAAATCTGAACTGTAATTTGAAATGAATCGAAAAATACGAAACTCTAACTACTATTTAGGTACTCGAAAAAAAAAAATCAAAGTCTATCATCTTATTCTACTTATGCACATAAAATGCTAAAACTTTTCTTGCCAAAATTATTTTTTCAACCTTTTGTTTTTCCAAATATGTTTTATAATGAGTACTTGATTCATGACAAAGAATAGTCGGGCCAATGAATTTCCCAGGAAAGAGTTGGTTACACGCAACGTTGGTGAGAGCCCAAGCCTTTCCTTGCCAGAAACATTGCCAACCCAACTTATGCAAATCAATCGTTTTTCCTCAAATATTAAAATAGATTTTTATGCATATTTAATATAAATATGAAAATAATGCGAAACTCTCTAACCTATATGCCCATCCTTAAGTCTACCCATTAATTTTAGATTCCAGTTTCATATCCCTAGGCTTTTAAACTGATACCACTTTTTAACACCCCCAAATTTAGCACTTTCTAAAAACATATTTTAATATAAAACTCTTGAGAAATTGAGAGTGTTACCGCCACGTGATAACGTTAAAGGCTTTAATACTAACTACTAACTGAACTTTAAACTAATGCAGCGGAATAATTGAAATAACTTTTGTTTATTGATATAAACTTTGTTGTACAACTATGACGACAATAATAAAAATAAAGAAAATAAAATAACAACTCCTTGACTAGTTATGATTCCTCACTAGCTCCCCCATATGAAGTATGCATCATATCAACTCGTAAATTTCGTCGCCAAAATAGGGTCATCACGGGGACAAAGCCATAAAACAAAACAAAAAGCGTGTCAGTAAAAATACTGAGTACATGTATATGTGGAATATTAAACACCTTATTTAATTGCATATTTGAAATATTTAATTTCGAAAAGCCTTCCTTGGATACTTGTAATACTTATATAATATAGAGTATATAACTTTAATAAAAAAAAATCCTTTTTCCTTGCCTAGGTACCTTTCCTAAAGTGTGCACACCCCCCAAGTTTAGTATTCCTTACTGAGTCTATTACGAGGGGTTACTACCTTGTCCACATGACTTATACAAAAAGTACATGGGTAATATATAATCTAATGACTACCGTTCTTGCTAATAAATAACAAGCCGTTGCCTGGGTAAATAATAATAGCTACCGTTCTTGTTAATAAATAACAAGCCGTTGCCTCTTTATAATTGCGATCATAAAAGATCATATAACTTATAAAAATCCTTTGGAAATAATCCTCCTTTAAAAAGAATAGTAATACTTATAAACTTAGCCATATAAAGTCATAAATAAATAACTTATTCATGAAATCATCTTGGAAAACTTTAATTATACATGGGAAAATAATAACTTTTATAATATTAACAAAGCACAACAACAAATAACATTGCACTAGAAACCATATAATTTGGAAAGTATGACAATTTTAAGAGTAGTAAACTGGCGCAACCAAACTATAGCTTATGAAAATCAAAGTGACGTTATAATAACTATAAAAGCATATTACCATTGTAAACTACTAAAGTTTAAGCATCATCATAGAAAACTCATTAAGTTTCATAATAAAACTCATAAAGACGTATTTTTCAATCCAAAATATCAATCCTAAAAACATGATACTACCGTATGCAAAACAATATTTAAAGATCTACATATACACGCACCTTGAAAATTAAAAGATTACTAATGGAGAAAGAGAAAAGGGTAGGCTAAGAGGGAGAGAGAGTTTAAACTTGAGAAAAGAGATGTATTTCTCAAATTTGGTGTGAAGAATATGATGGGCGGAGGCCCCTATTTATACTAGTTGGACAAGTAGAGTCGTACTAGGACTCGGATACTAAAAGATGAGTTTCAAAGAAAAGATAAATAAATTTAGCTAAAATCCAACTACTTTTTACGATCATCTAACTAGAACCGGGGACAAATATAAATTATCCCCTGAGATAAATAATCTAGAATCTTATATGAAGAAAAAGATAAAAATGAGAAAAAAAACAAAACATACCACTGGCGGTGAGTTTTGCCGCCGCAAAACTTGTGCGCTAAAAAATTTTCTTTTTCTTTTTCTTTTTATAAATCATTTGTTTTTTTGAAATTTCTTTAAATCTTTTTCCTTTTTTTTTTAAATCATTTATGATTTTCTTTTAAGAAATATCTTCAACTACTAAACTAACTACTTGGATTATAATTTGTAAACTTAGGCCCAATATATAATTTGGGCTAGAATTTATTTGAAAACCCCATAATATATCATAAAAGCCTATTTAAAACCTTTATAATAATAATAAAACTCTTTAATAATTAAAATCCTTTTAAAAAATTAGAATTAATAACTTACGAAAAATACGGAGTATTACAGCATTGGGTCTAACGAGCGAAAGCATCAAAAAAATCAGAATAAAAATTACAAAATCACCAAAAATCACACATGACAAACGAACAAAAAACGGAAACAAAACCATTCACAAACGAACATCAAACATATCTCAGATTAACATCATCCGCAAACCAATAAATAAATTACAAAACGACAGACGAGAAAATTACAAAAAAAAAGAAAAAACAAAAATTAAAATTTAATATCCACAAACGAGAAGAATGAGAAAATTAATATCCATAAACTAAAAAAACAAAGAAAAATCCAAACAGAGGGGTATAGGGTTGTCACTTGTTAACAATCAAAGAAAATTACAAAATTACAGAAACCTAGATCTTGGAAAAACATGGGTTGTTGGTATTGAAGAGTGCCTACGAAGGTGGCGGTGGAAGCTAGGTGGTGATTTTCGAGTTCATCGTCTTCGTGCCTTCGTCGATGGAGAGGCTAGAGGACGACAGAGAAACTCGAGCTCAACCATCTTTGTGAATTCACTATCTTCGTGCCTTCGTCGGTCTTCGCTTCGCTTAGCTTCACCGGCGAAGAAAGGTCGACGAATTTTAGAGAATCAGAAGAGAGGAGACTGAAAAGGTTTGGTGTGGGTTATGAGAGGGAGGAGGAGATCAGAAGAGGAGTGGGGAATTAGGGTTTGTTGGGGGATTTGAGATTCGTGTGAGGGGACGAGAAGTGGGAGGGAGGAGTGAGGGAGTTAGGGTTTAAGAGGATTGAGGGGAGTTAGGGATAAGAAGTGGAAGGGAGTTTAATTTTTGACATTTTCCGCTCCAAAATCCGATAATAACTGATTCGATTCCTCATATGTACCGGATCAGTTTAATTTTTGACATTTTCCGCTCCAAAATCCGATAAAAACTGATCCGGTTTTTAAGGAACCGGATCGGTTTACTTGTAACGAATCCGGTTTTTAAAGAACCGAACCAGTTAACTTGTGTCATATAAGGTTTTTTCCACTAGTGCACATTAGACATTCATGTGCAACATGGGTAGGATGCTTTTAATGTGAATGTATTTCAGTGATAGGTATCATCGAAGCAGCCAATTAATTAGATAAGAAAAAGGCTCCATCCAAACTCTTATGACATGACACATAAGCTTGTAAAGACACCACTGTAAGAAGTAATACCATCAACACCATATATCTATAAGGCCCATAATAAAGTATTCAACATTTTAGCTGAATGAATCAGCTCCACCAGAGCACCATCTGTTTGGAATTTGGTCTATGCGATCTTCCTACAACACTTGAATACAACTCATTTAAAGTTCGATACTCCTCTCATTCTAGTCTCATACATATTGTTCAAAGAGCTAACATAGATAAACTCTCATTCTAGTTTAAATACACAGTACACTAGATCTTATCCAATCTTCATATGTTTTTCGTTTCAACTCAGCAGGCCTCCATTTTTAAAATGAAGTACTATACATGCTCAAACTGATAAAACCAATTCAGTCTCTTTATGACCAATGACGACTGAAGCAAACAAAAGCATATATCTTCCATCATATAAGTTCCAAAAATCAACATTATTCATGAGCTCCGAGCCGTGACTATATTGAATACTATAGCATGTTTACTAAAAGCATAACTTTATAATCGATATGATTATTTATGTATATACTGAAAGATTTATAAAAAAAAACTTTATAAGCCGTGATTATTTATGAACTACATTTGGAACATTAGAAGAAAACATAATTCTAGGGCATTAGTAATATTCAAGATCACACAGTTATTTACCAAAGCATTTAACAGAGATAAATCATGTTCAAATAAGGTGTGAGGTTAATGTAATTTGAAAATATAAATTTAGGGCAGTTAACATCAATGCAACTGAAAGTGGACGTCAAGGTTTTTAAAAGAAGAAGTAACATCTGAAGCATAAGAAAGTGAGATAAATCATGTTCAAATAAGGTGTGAGGTTAATGTAATTTGAAAATATAAATTTAGGGCAGTTAACACCAATGCAACTGAAAGTGGACGTCAAGGTTTTTAAAAGAATAAGTAATATCTGAAGCATAAGAAAGTGCCTTTTCTCTAAACAATTCTTTAACAGCTTAACATTATTAAAAACATGGAATTCTCACCCAAGTTATAGTATTTTGGGTCTTCTTATGTCTCTTCTTTTCTCATAACTGAAGTAAATATGTGTTGAACCACGTTTTTAACAATGCACTTTTCTGTATTTGACAAAACAAAGAGCTAACATCAAACCCCTAACGAACTTGCTACTCCGATTGAATGTGGCACCTAATCAACATCTAGCTCATATGCTAATCAGCGACCCTGTACAGTTTCCAACTTAGCTTACTGATCATAAGCTACAAACTTAAGTGTCTAGCAATGGACACTAAACTCCGTATTACTAGTACTTGCAAATTAACTCACTTATGGCCAGCTTCTAACTAAAGCAAGTTTGCAGAAGTGAACTATGTCAGAACCATAGCCTGCTAATGTTCCAAGTACCAAAGATGCTAGATATAAAATAGAAAGACAACCAATGAAGTATGTGGCTCCCAGCTCGTAAAAAGAATGACCACTAATAAGGTAAATATGGAAGTTGTTGTTGTGAGTTCTAAGAGGCATCTCAAATACAGTTCCTTTCAGAAAGTGATATTTAGTTCAAATTCTTTAATGAGGTGACAACTTCTTTTGGAGATGAATGAATTGCTGCTTTCGGGGGTGGCAGAGGCGAGGATTGATTACCAGTAACAACACAAAAGAAAATGAACATAAAGAGCATATTCATGAGGAGCATATAATATTTGTGTGTAGCTGAACTCTAGGGGTTATGGAAATCTTCAATACGATGATAAGAAAGAATGTGGAAGTAGATTGAAAACAATGAAATTCATGAAGATTGAAAACCCATAAAAAGAAATGACAAGATAATAGTTCAAATTTAAGCTACAATAGCAAAAATGGTGTCGGAACGCAAGGAATCAAACGAAAATTACAAGCAATCGAACGAAAACTACAAGAACATGGAAAACTTATAATGAAATTAACACATGTTAGAAGTGATTTACTGGTTCGACATTCTCTTTCTCGATTGAGGTGTTGCACAGCGAGGATGGTGGCGTGGCAGCAGAAATCAGGGTTGCAACCCTCTCAACAATAATCATGCTAATCTCATAAGCAACAACATACAGTGCTTCCAAAGCCCCGCACATTCCCAACTCCGAAATTCCTGTATGAAGGCACTAAACAATCACCAATTCCAAAATTATAATCCCCAAAATCATAATTCAAAGAACAGAAAAAATTCAATCTTGAACTAAAATTGACAAAATTAAAATAACAGAATAGAAATAGTACTTGGCAAATTTCTCATAGGAATTATAAGCATCAACAAATTGACCCAGTTTATAACATTGTAAAGATCGAAGTAAAGGAGACAAAGTTTCACTTGATTATCTGATCAATCTACTAACATCCTGTAACATTTAATAGAGAAAAATCTCAAATTGAGTTCAGAAATATTTCGATGTTGGCATAAACCCTAAAATTAAGAGAAAGACAAGGACCTGGAAAACATTAAAGGCGTCGGCAACAGAGAGGAGTTTGCGATTTTTGGAAGAGAGAGAAAGTAGGCGGCGAAGTAAAGCTTGGTCTTGTATAGCAATGGCGTCGGAGAAGGTGTTCAGGTAATCCATAATTCCTCTGTGAGCTTCGCCCATGCTTATGTAAACCATTTTTTCTTGCTCCTGCTCGCTAACCTTAACAAAGAAGAGGCTAAAGTGGTTGAGTTTGGAAGGAGGTGAGTGAGTTGGAGGGAGGAGGAAGGAGGGGAGGAGGAGGGAGAGGTCGAAGAGAGAGAGGCGGGTTGTGAGTGTTAGGGTTAGGCATCTTTTCGCTGTTTGAGGAAGGAGGTGGGAATATAAACACGGGAGGAAAATAGTAGTAATAATAAGGCCCTAGGGCTACGGTTAGCCCAAAAACCGCAACCCTTTAGTAGAGGGATGCGGTTTTTGGGCTAATCGCAACCCTTAATTCCCACTTTCCTTCCCTCCTTTTTTGAGATGGATTAAGTGCTGCGTTTTTCAGATAACCGCAACCTTTTCATAGCTGCCCTTGGCCTTTTTTCCTCTAGTGTGGGATGAGTGTCAGCCAGGATCTACTTTAGACGTTCCAACGCCTCATCCTCCCCCATCTTGTGAGCCTTGTGGCCCACCTCGTTGTTATAATCAACACAGCCTCGGTTGCTCGCCACTCCGGTAAACCAGTTGTTCTCCAGACTTAGCGGAGTCCTCTTCGACCTTCTTTAGCTTGTCTTGGCCCTCGGCCAAATCCGTGTTGGCCTTCTTCAACCCCTCCTCGGCATCTTCCTTAGCCCGAAGGCAGCATCGGGGGCCATGGTGAGGTCGGACATCTCCCTTCACCCATTGACCCCGCCTCGCCTCGGAAGGCCTCTCGATCCTTGTCAATGGCCCTCAAAGCATTGTCGAGCTTGGACTCGGCGATGCACTTGGCCTCTTGCGCATCATGGAGCTCGGTGAAGTGCTTCTTGGCCTTCTCCCTCAACTCTTCCACTTCCTCATACAAACTCACTCGAATTTGAGCGACGTTTGTCATTCGGATGGAGAACTGCCAAACAAGAGAAAAAGTTAGAAAGATTGCAACCAAGAAAGGAACCCGGATGAAGCTGAATAAGATTAGGAAAGGAATCACGTCGAGCCAAGAGCGGTAGAGCTCGTTGGTCTCATTTTTTTCCGAGAGTGGTATTAATATGCTCCCTGGCCACCGAGTATAAATATGCACCAAACCCTTGTTGGCCTTTCGCCCGCTCTGCGTTAGCCTTGGCCAAGGCTTTTTCTTGCCCGAGTGACCATATCGCCCGAGCGCTCCTTCCTCTTCTCCGCCTTCGGCTTGGCAAGGTCCTAAAGCAAGAAAAAGTTAGCATAATACAAGGCATAAAGGAATGGGGTTCGGAAGGAATACACAGCTTTGGCGCTGCCGGCTTCTTTAAAGTTTTAGCAGCTAACTCCGCCCATTAATTTATGGGCGTTCATCGCAGCAGAATTCAAACGGTCAAACATCTCGAGGTCGGAGTCAGTCAGAAAAGCACGAGATGGTTCTGCAAAAAGAAAGAAGACTTAGTCAAGAAATAGAACACAAATAATTGATCCGACCTCCAATAGTAACCCCCCCGGTAGATTACCCTTCGAGAAGGCTCGGCTCAAACCCATAACGCACAAGAATCATTCATTTTGGAAAAGTTGGCAGTTAGGTAGCTAATTGCTAGGCAACATACACTTCGCCCCCATTGACAATCTTGGACTCGGTCTGCATGTAGCAAGCCGCTACAACTTCCTCTTCGTTGAGGTCGGGAACTCGGAAATTCAGGTCGAAGCCTGGCTGTAACACCCCGTCCTTCTACCACTAAGATACTAACAAAGTCTAATTAAGAAATACTAAAAATGACGTTTGCGGAAATAACGTCGGGACGGTTATGCTACTCTAAAACAATAAATAAAGATAATAACTCAAAATTCATAGCTTAAAAGGGAACAAATCTCCGAGTAAACATCATAGTTCTAACATAAAAGAAGTATCCCAAATTGTATCATACTATCAAATCCAAAATACCATGAGACATGCAAGTCTCCCAAAATAAACTTAAATAAAACTAATATCCTTGAAAGCAATCCAAAAATAAGTCTCCCTATGGCCTATATAGAGTTCATCTACCAAAAACAAGACTAGAAGCATCTTCTCACAACCAACTCTCACATCGCTAGCCCAAGCAGTCACAAGCCTAACATTCATTTCCATCTGCAAGATTATATTACATATTTCCACAGTCAGCGGGGAGTAACTAGCGGTTCTCCCAGAACAATAGCAATCAAAGCACTATTCAGAGGTAGATTATTAAGAAAGGAATAACATGCAATTCATTACATCATATCATGCACATAGAAAACATAAAGCTCATAGATAAATCAAGAGATCGTTAACAATAAGTAAACATAATATAGTGAGTGACATAATTCAAATATAAATAAATACTAATAATAAATAAAAAATACAACAAGTTATCGAGTCGAAACCGAACGCCGTGATTCGCAAATCACTTCCTAAGGTTTGTCGATCGCAATCTCCCGTGTCGGCCTATGGGCTTACGTTCCCCACCGCCCGTGTCTAAGAATGGCCAAACTCCCGATGCGGGGTAGAACACGCAGAACTCCCCGACCTCCCTGACGACAACAATTAACCCGTGTGTACCCCTAGTTCGCAAACCCGGTGGTTGGCATGTTCTTCACCGGGGACTACATCTATCCCACCGGATATTCTTATCTCAAAATACAATCATGCATACAATCCAAGTATCATTCATCTAAAATATTCGTCAAAAAGGGATGCCACCTAGCCTTATACCCATAGTTCATCAAAACAAGTTCTTCATAATTCCTCAAAATAAATCACTTATAAATTTTCAACAAATATCTCTCATAATAACACTTGAACATATCCAAACATCATCAATGATAATATACTGGTTTTTACAGCATCCACAATTCAATCAACAATACACCACCAAATAACTCTAAATCATATTCATTAAAAGAGTAGTAACAATTAATCATTTTCTTCCATAAATCAAACATAAACATGTGGTTATCCAATGATACATACTGTATACTACTGAAAATCAGCAACCAGAATATATTAAATTATAAATTATATCTCGATTTACAAGCCCTCAAACAATTTAATAGTGTGTCCTCAATTTCATCACAAAAACACCATAACAATTATGAAACTAACAAATTCGAGCATTAAAATCACACAAAAATTATCATATGACCCTAATAGCCCTACTGACATGGTACAATTTTTATTTATAATTTTCGGACTCAAAAAGTATTTTTAACAGTTAATATACAGATTCCTCAAATAAGCCATTATAATAATTAAAATTATAAACAGACGCCCAAAAATTACCAAAAATTTACATAACATGTAAAAACTCACGGACATACATATTATTCAAATAATTTTTTCTTCCTCTACAAATAATTTTCATGAATTATATACTCGACGTAAACGTAAAATTACAAAAACGAGATATATCAATTAATTAAAACAGTAAAAAGTAGATAAAAATTATTCTAAGGCATGGAATACATTATACGCATGTAACATGATCTAAGAAAAATGATTTCATCAATTTTAACAGTCGTTCAATAATTATTATGAAATTTAGCCAAAAACATACAAGATAGTAATTAAATCTAATAAATATTAAAAATCATGCAAAAATTATTTTTCTCTACACAGTATTCACATAGCATGTGTCACGTATGTTCATGTAAAATTTCATCAAAAATCTCATTCAAAAATTATTTTAGATAATTCCTAACGTAGTAATCTAATACCGAATACTACTCTAATCACTATGATTCTAGGATAACAACTAGTTACCTGGATCGTCGGAGGCGAGCTGAAAACTTCAGGAAATCCCCACAATAGGCGTGTGACCCTCTTCTTCTTCAAATTCCAAGCACCAAGTATAAGGAAAAAGCCACAAAAACAATTCACGAACAATTATCAAAGAGAAGGAACGAAGAAAATTTGAGAGAATGAAAATGGTGATGATGATGATGATGATGGACGAAAATATTGGAGGATGGCAGCCAAAGGATTCTGATTTTCTAATCAGAATTTGAAGTGAATTAAGAGGTTTAATGAGGTTTTAATTAAAGAAATCATTAAGGGGGGGGGTTATGGGGGTTATAAGGCATCAAAGAGTCTTAGGAAAACAAAAGAGAAAAGAAAAGGAGAAAGCTCTCCTAATTCCTTCACTTGGCCGGCTGCCCCAAGCCCAACACACCCACAAAACTTTCGGCCCAAAATTCAACAACGATCCATGCTCCGAAAGCCCGATACGCGATAAAACGGTTAATTCCTAAATCGCGCCTAAACCTTGAAAATACTTAATAATGAAAATAATTCTAATAAATTATATTATAAATATAAATATAATAAACACACTAGCACGCCACATGCGATGCAACATTTCATCACCCAAGTCGGTCCAACAACGTTACAAAAACGCTACGCGACAAAACAACATCCTAAACGCCTAAACAAATAACGAAATTAATATAACCTTTAAAATAAATAACTAACTTAAAATAAATATATATATAAATATATCACAACATATAAATATATATACACATTTTCACAACACGTTCCAAAATAATCTAAATAATAAATTATTTATTTTTACGAAAAAATATCATTTTAAAATAAATTAACACCAAAAATAAAGAGTGAAAATTACGGGGTGTTACAATCACTCCCCCTTAAAAGAGTTTCGTCCTCGAAACTTAAAAACAACCAAGAGACAAAAGAAAATACTTTAGACAAAGAACATTAAGAAAACATAAATCGATGAATTTAGTTAAGAACTAAACAACCTTGCAGGTATAAAAATTTGATAACTCAAATAATATATATTTTATTTTGGAAGACCAAAAGAGTTGTACAGTAAAGAAGCATGGTAACAACTATCATTTATACAATGTGAAAGAACCAAATACAAGTGGAAAGTTTGAGGTAAAAACATTTGCACAATAAGCTATATGTAATTTTGCAAAAGAAGCATGAATAAATATTTACGTAAAATTATAAAAGAATAAATCCGATCATACATAAATATTTTGAGAAAAGAAACGAAGAAGAAAAAGTTCGTAAATAGATAGCCAAACCAATTTAAATAGAGGTAACCACACGGGCTTATACTCCACTTAAAGAGATAAGAGCACTTTAATAAAGAGTAGCTAGCTGCTTTATTAAAATAGCACTTACGAACACAAGTCATGACATATGTTATAAGAGCGTACGCCTCCTAAACATATATATGAAAATTAAAGTTCGCAAAAAAAATTGAAAACTTTAAAAATAGATTTCACAACGACGAAACACTAATAATAAATAGGCGATAAAGTAATAAATTATTAACAACAATTATAAAAATTGCCAAGTCGACACAAATGTGCATGGAACCACCCATTGCAATCTAATATCAACAAAACAATATTTGAAAGCCTTCTTATCAAATCAACATTAGAGTTTACTGGAATCACCCAAATATAAACTTAATGTCAACTCAAAAAAAGAAATTAAATCAAAACAGATAAAATACGTCAACTTATCAAATTGACATACAAGTCAAAGGAATCACCCATTATGACTCAATATCAACTCAAACAAGTTTAAAATTTAGACTTATCAAATTGACATGCAAGTCAAAGGAATCACCCATTATGACTTAATATCAACTCAAACAAGTTTAAAATTTAGACTGAGTATATAAATTTCGTTTTCAAAGAATATAAAACAGATCAGTCAAAACCAAAGAATTAAATAAGAAGTATTGAAAACAACCAAAATTTTGCTATGAAATGAGAAAACACTAAATATTTAAACAAGAAACAACATATGGTAAACGAGATCCTTTCACACAATTGAGTTTGAAAAATAATGCTAATAAGAAAAGTAAATTAGTAAGTAAAATAAAAGTTGTTGAATGCTAACCTTTAAAACAAAATAGTTTACATCTACTTTTCAAACTAACACTAAAACAACTCATTAGGGTACTTTTATTTTCAAAGACTACAAAACTTATTACCATAATTAAAGGCTAAACAAGGATTAGCATGAAAAATAAAAATATTAAAAGGAAAATATTTATAATTATAGATGGTCAAAGACGGTAAGAGAAATTTGAAGAATATCTTGAAAGACAATTTCATAACCCCTTTCTTTTTCCAAACCATTATAAAACAATTGAAATTAAACGTTTTTCAAAAGAGTATATCAAAATATTAACAATAGGAAAATTTAAAAGTCATAAAATAACTCTAATATAGGTATGAAATTTATTAAGTTCGAAGATCTAAAATATAATTTGGAATATAAATTCAAACTAGAAAGTTTTGTAAATAATAAAACAGATACGTAGCACTCACATAAAAACAACACTCAATTGAAAAAGAACAGAAAATATATACTGTCTCACATAATAACATATACTATCAAGTAACTAGCAAATAAAATAAATGTAATGCAACACACAAGACTATATTAAAATAAAATTAAAGTTTATCTTTAAATTGCAAAACACAAAATAAATTAAACACACAACTAGACCGAAGAAACTATAAATTACTTCACTTTAACTGCGCACTCTGATAAAAGAGAAAATAAATTACATGCAAGCGGCCCTGCAAATAAGATTAACAAACTTGGTAGACTAATTCCACCAATAAAACAAGTAACTATACATATAACATATGCTCCATAAGCATGAGAGCACACCACATTCCCATAAGGCTTCCCTTTTACTTACTCTACCCATCACACTCCCATTATAGTGAAACTACTAAACTTAATTCTAAACAAATTTTATATCCTATGGCTAACTAATAATTCTAAAGAATCATTAGCAACTCTTTTTCAGAGTTTAGGAGCGTTTTGCTCTGATACCAACTGTAACACCCCGTCCTTCTACTACTAAGATACTAACAAAGTCTAATTAAGAAATACTAAAAATGACGTTAGCGGAAATAACGTCGGGACGGTTATGCTACTCTAAAACAATAAATAAAGATAATAACTCAAAATTCATAGCTTAAAAGGGAACAAATCTCCGAGTAAACATCATAGTTCTAACATAAAAGAAGTATCCCAAATTGTATCATACTATCAAATCCAAAATACCATGAGACATGCAAGTCTCCCAAAATAAACTTAAATAAAACTAATATCCTTGAAAGCAATCCAAAAATAAGTCTCCCTATGGCCTATATAGAGTTCATCTACCAAAAACAGTACTAGAAGCATCTTCTCACAACCAACTCTCACACTGCTAGCCCAAGCAGTCACAAGCCTAACATTCATTTCCATCTGCAAGATTATATTACATATTTCCACAGTCAGTGGGGAGTAACTAGCGGTTCTCCCAGAACAATAGCAATCAAAGCACTATTCAGAGGTAGATTATTAAGAAAGGAATAACATGCAATTCATTACATCATATCATGCACATAGAAAACATAAAGCTCATAGATAAATCAAGAGATCGTTAACAATAAGTAAACATAATATAGTGAGTGACATAATTCAAATATAAATAAATACTAATAATAAATAAAAAATACAACAAGTTATTGAGTCAGAAACCGAACGCCAGTGATTCGCAAATCACTTCCTAAGGTTTGTCAGATCGCAATCTCCAGGTCGGCCTATGGGCTTACGTTCCCCACGCCCGTGTCTAAGAATGGCCAAACTCCCGATGCGGGGTAGAACACGCGAACTCCCCGACCTCTCGGACGACAACAATTAACCTGTGTGTACCCCTAGTTCGCAAACCAGGTGGTTGGCATGTTCTTCACCGGGGACTACATCTATCCCACCGGATATTCTTATCTCAAAATACAATCATGCATACAATCCAAGTATCATTCATCTAAAATATTCGTCAAAAAGGGATGCCACCCGGCCTTATACCCATAGTTCATCAAAACAGTTCTTCATAATTCCTCAAAATAAATCACTTATAAATTTTCAACAAATATCTCTCATAATAACACTTGAACATATCCAAACATCATCAATGATAATATACTAGTTTTTACAGCATCCACAATTCAATCAACAATACACCACCAAATAACTCTAAATCATATTCATTAAAAGAGTAGTAACAATTAATCATTTTCTTCCATAAATCAAACATAAACATGTGGTTATCCAATGATACATACTGTATACTACTGAAAATCAGCAACCCAGAATATATTAAATTATAAATTATATCTGATTTACAAGCCCTCAAACAATTTAATAGTGTGTCCTCAATTTCATCACAAAAACACCATAACAATTATGAAACTAACAAATTCGAGCATTAAAATCACACAAAAATTATCATATGACCCTAATAGCCCTACTGACATGGTACAATTTTTATTTATAATTTTCGGACTCAAAAAGTATTTTTAACAGTTAATATACAGATTCCTCAAATAAGCCATTATAATAATTAAAATTATAAACAGACGCCCAAAAATTACCAAAAATTTACATAACATGTAAAAACTCACGGACATACATATTATTCAAATAATTTTTTTCTTCCTCTACAAATAATTTTCATGAATTATATACTGACAGAACAGAAATTACAAAAACAGATATATCAATTAATTAAAACAGTAAAAAGTAGATAAAAATTATTCTAAGGCATGGAATACATTATACGCATGTAACATGATCTAAGAAAAATGATTTCATCAATTTTAACAGTCGTTCAATAATTATTATGAAATTTAGCCAAAAACGTACAAGATACTAATTAAATCAAATAAATATTAAAAATCATGCAAAAATTATTTTTCTCTACACAGTATTCACATAGCATGTGTCACGTATGTTCATGTAAAATTTCATCAAAAATATCATTCAAAAATTATTTTAGATAATTCCTAACGTAGTAATCTAATACCGAATACTACTCTAATCACTATGATTCTAGGATAACAACTAGTTACCTGGATCGTCGGAGGCGAGCTGAAAACTTCAGGAAATCCCCACAATAGGCGTGTGACCCTCTTCTTCTTCAAATTCCAAGCACCAAGTATAAGGAAAAAGCCACAAAAACAATTCACGAACAATTATCAAAGAGAAGGAACGAAGAAAATTTGAGAGAATGAAAATGGTGATGATGATGATGATGATGGACGAAAATATTGGAGGATGGCAGCCAAAGGATTCTGATTTTCTAATCAGAATTTGAAGTGAATTAAGAGGTTTAATGAGGTTTTAATTAAAGAAATCATTAAGGGGGGGGGTTATGGGGGTTATAAGGCATCAAAGAGTCTTAGGAAAACAAAAGAGAAAAGAAAAGGAGAAAGCTCTCCTAATTCCTTCACTTGGCCGGCTGCCCCAAGCCCAACACACCCACAAAACTTTCGGCCCAAAATTCAACAACGATCCATGCTCCGAAAGCCCGATACGCGATAAAACGGTTAATTCCTAAATCGCGCCTAAACCTTGAAAATACTTAATAATGAAAATAATTCTAATAAATTATATTATAAATATAAATATAATAAACACACTAGCACGCCACATGCGATGCAACATTTCATCACCCAAGTCGGTCCAACAACGTTACAAAAACGCTACGCGACAAAACAACATCCTAAACGCCTAAACAAATAACGAAATTAATATAACCTTTAAAATAAATAACTAACAACTTAAAATAAATATATATATAAATATATCACAACATATAAATATATATACACATTTTCACAACACGTTCCAAAATAATCTAAATAATATATTATTTATTTTTACGAAAAAATATCATTTTAAAATAAATTAACACCAAAAATAAAGAGTGAAAATTACGGGGTGTTACACTGGCTCTCCCTCCGGACGCACCAAGGGAATTCTTCAATCTCCACTATAATATAGAAAAGCGAACTCCCGCCGGAACCCCTTATGAGACGTTGGCAGATTGGTCACAGTCCGATATCCCTTTCGGACCAGGGAACCCCACCAGCCCGGACCATTTTCTTCAGCCATCATTTCCACCAACCTATACATGTTTCTCCATAAGGTGAGGGTCGGCTCCACACCTAGCATCTCGCAAAGGGTCTGAACTGCGATTATGCCTCCCCATGAGTTCGGTGAAATTTGGCTAACTGCCAGATTTTAAGCATTCAAGATCTCCTTGACAAAGGAGTCAAAGGGAACCGAATCCCTATCTCCAAGGCCTTGTAATAAATGGTCGTGCACCGAGGAGGAGGAGTTTGGACGATATGGTTAGCCTCCGGTTGGACCTTTATCTGAAACTTTGCACTGGTACCTCGGACGTCGTCCTTGAGAGCCTTCATCAAGCTAGGAAGGGGAAAGAAGGATCCAGGACCTCCTTTAGATCCAGATCCGGAAAGTCTAGCTGACCCGAGGTTGATGGTTGCTCGTCGGGCTATGGCATGGCTATCCTAACTACACCATCAGACAATAATCTGTCTAAGTAACTCCTCGAGTAGGGATAGGCTAGGGACACCTCCCAAGGGTATGGAACGATGCCCTCGGCTTCCTCCTCCATTGACGACGAGGGACTCGGAAGAGAGACGACGTCAGGGACAACCGAGGGGTCGGGACAACTGATTAAAGTTGACACCAACGTTATTCTCACCCCCTCACCTCCTCGAACAATTTGAAGGGAAGTGAGGTCGGGGGGGTCACTGACTCGGACGAACCTCCCATTATTTATGAACAGGGGGTCGACCGAGATTTATTAAAAGAAAAATATAGAAACCTAAAAGGAAGTCAGGAGCGAACCTGGTCGGAAGAAAAAACTCGCAGGAATTGGAGAACTTGGAGAGAAATGGAGAGAGCTTTTTAGAGATGGAAAGTTTGGGAAATGAGCAAATGATTTGATATTCTCTCTCCTCACCCATATGGCACACCTCGGGGAGCGCGCTACGACAACCTTCCCACGTCACCTTAATGGGCTTTTTTGGAGGCCCAACTGGACCTATTCTGCCCATATTCTAAAACCCAAGGAAGATGAAGCGTCGGGACTCGGAGCCCAAAGGAGATGAAACGTCAAAACACCCTTTCTATGATGCTCTGTCAGCTCTAAGTAGAAGGGACCCCGATTTCCCAAATAGCCAAGTCTGCCATGTGGCATTCATGATCATCTCCATCCGCTCGAATTGAAAGGCAGTTACCATCAAATACCTCAACAATCACTAAAGGTCTCATGGCACCCACTCGGACAGTCAGGGCCTCATTTGCCCTCGTCCGAGTGGCGTCCTACTCCCTCGGGCAGCATGGAGTCCTCATACTCCTCTGCTGAGCCGCTTTACACTTAGTCAAAAATGACTAAGTGTCTCATGGCACCCGCTCGGACAGTCTGAGGATCATTAACCCTCGTCCGAGTGGCGTCCTATATCCCTCGGCCAGTATGGAGTCCTCTTACTCCTCTACCGAGCCACTTTCCACTTAGTCACAAATGACTAAGTGTCTCATGGCACCCACTCAGACGGTCTTGGGGGCTCATTAGCCCTCGTACGAGTGGCGTCCTACTCCCTCGGTCAGCATGAAGTCCTCTTACACCTCTGTCAAGCCACTTTACACTTAGTCAAAAATGACTAAGTGTCTCATGGCATCCACTTGGACAGTTTGGGGCTCATTAGCACTCGTCCGCGTGGCGTTCTACTCCCTCGGTCAGCATGGTGTCCTCTTACTCCTCTATCGAGCCAATTTACACTTAGTAAAAAATGACTAAGTGTCTCCTAGCACCCACTCGGACAGTCTCGGGCTCATTAGCCCTCATCCGAGTGGCGTCCTACTCCCTCAGTCAACATGAAGTCCTCTTATTCCTTTGTCGAGCCACTTTACACGTAGTAAAAAATGACTAAGTGTCTTATGGCACCCACTCGGACATACTGAGGCTCATTAGCCCTCATCCGAGTGGCGTCCTACTCCCTCGGTCAGCATGGAGTCCTCCTACCCTCTGCCGAGCCACTTTACACTTTGTCAAAAATGACTAATTGTCTCATGGCACCCACTCGGACAGTCTGGGGCTCATCAGACCTCGTCTGATTGGCGTCCTACTCCCTCGGTCAGTATGGAGTCCTCTTACTCCTCTACCGAGCCACTTTGCACTTAGTAAAAAATGACTAAGTGTCTCATGACACCCACTCGAACAGTCTAGGGCTCATTAGCCTTCGTCCGAGTGGCGTCCTACTCCCTCGGTCAGCATGAAGTCCTCTTACTCCTCGGCCGATCCACCCGGTACTCAGTCCAAAGCGGCTAAGCGCCTCTTGGCACCTGCTCAGATAGCAGGAGGTTTACGAGCTTCGTCCGAGCCGCTTCACACCCACTCGACTGATCAAAAAACCCCGCAATAAGTAGTGGCTCGGTCGGTGCGGATCTGATACTAAAATTCCTATGCGTCAATCGGAAATTTTAAGGGGAAGTGGCCTCTATTCCACCACGGAAGGGCGTTATGTTACACTCTGTCCTTTTATAAACATAATTAAAAAAATAGAACATTTTATTAAAGAAATGATGATAGCGAAAATATCGTATGACGAAAATGTCACTCTAAATAAGGGTTAAATATAAACTAAAGAAAATAAAAACCAAATGAATTATCTCAAAATAACCATAAAGAGGCGAAACAACCTCATAAACCCAATATATATAGTAGATATAAAATAAAATAAGATGTCTCAAAAATCCTAAATAACCTTTCTCTCATTTCCCATAACACGAAATAATCACCTGCAAAATATATCAACAAACATCCACAATCAGTGGGGAGTAACTAACAGCTCTCCAAGCTCAATTAGAATCGATATAAGAGTTATAAAAGTTTTAACAATCAAGTTATACAAAAACATCACAACAATAAACTTCAAATAATCAAATAAAACTATTAAACCAATACAATATAACATGTTATACACAAATAGGGTAAAGATAACAGGATAAACAAATGGACAAGTAAATATACATATAGACTTAATGATCAACAATATAAACCATCAAAGTTCAAAGTAATAAAATAATATAATTAGTTTGTGAGAGAGAGCTGCACGCTAGTGGACTGCCCACTTCCTATAGTAATGTCAGATCACAACCTCCAGACAGCCTATGGGTTACGTTCCCTACTGCATGTGTCTAAGAATGGCCATACTCCCGTGCGGTGTAGGATTTCGTCCTCACCGACCTCACGGACGACAACAAAACCAAGGTATACCTATGATTCCGTCCTATGGTTTGCATGTTCTTCTCCTTGGGATTCCGTCCCTCCGGATATCTTGCTCTAAAACAAAATAGTAATAATAAAATAGTACTCAATCATCAAATTACACGGATGCCCTTAAGGTCTTACACCAAATCAGCAGAAATCTAGGATCTCAACCCAATAATTTCAATTCAAAATAGCATTCTTCTCAAAATAATAATAGTAATAGTAATTACTCACAAAAATATAATTTAACTCAAACCATCATAAAATGATTAAATCACTCTAGTTATATATATATATATATATATATATATATATATATATATATATATATATATATATATATATATATATATATATATATATATATATATATATATATATACAACTCATGAATATCTGGTCATAACAATAACTTACCACATGTGCTAAAAGCACAATGACATAAAAACTAAAACATAACTTAGCTAAAAAAATGATTATTTAAATTCACAACAAGAAGTCAGACAAGTATTAGAACCAACTTCACCGTCGTGGCAGCAAAACGTCTACAATGAATTTCATAAAGTTAACCATGTAATTAGTTTAATATTTAATAGAAGAAAAATAAATAAGTAACATGGAAGACAACTCATAGCAGAACTTGGTTCATTGCACTTTCTCTTCACTACCAAGTACCACACGCATGAAAACAAAACTAAAGAACAAATCAGACAATGACTCTACCACACCACCATGTAATACGCACAAGATTGAGAAACAAGAATACCACAACTTCTCAAATCATCGAAATGACACAACAAGAAAATAGTAGCGTGTAGCAAGAGCGGGGAGCGGTTTGGTGACAACAACTCATTGTACTAACTACAAATTCATCTAAACATCACTCATAAGTTTACAACTAGCGTCATTCTTGAATAAAATAAAAGATTACATCATGCTATAATAATAATATAATCACTCAAGTCTCATGATACAAGGACAACAATTCGCACGCTATACATGAACTCAAGAAACATGGATTATCTATACTCTAAAATAACACCCATAACTCATTATTCACGGTTTTAGATAATCATACTTATCAATCTACAGAACCCAACATAATCACATAATCATATAATTCATAAAAGGTCATGGAAAAAACATATAGCATGAAATTATTCCCACCCAAATTCCTAAAAACAATACTAACCAACTTAAGTATTAAAACTAGATAAATCCTAAACGAATTCTAATCGTACTCGGATCGCCGTTAGTTACCTTTGAAGACCTCAAATTGCTTGCATTTCCATTGTATACTGTTCTGTTCCGACCACGATTCCCGACAATCTAAAGATCGGATGCCAAATCGCTCCGGTTAACGTAACGCTCCATACGTTCCCAACATGCTGTCCAAATTTCAGGACGATCCAACGGTTAGATCTCAAGATATAGTCATTTTCGTGAAGGTGTGGCATGAAAAACCGGGATGAACTTTTCCTCTCTTTCTCTCTTCAAATGGTCGAATAGAATAGAAAGTTGGACTGATTTTTCTGATTAGTTTTCCAGCAGCAAATAGGTTATAAAAGGAGGCTACAAGAGCTAGAATAATCGAACTTAAAATTGGAATTAAAGTGGGGGTTACAAGGGGGTTACAAGGTGTTCAAAAGCCTCTTCATTGCGTCCGATATTATGCTTTTGTGGACAACTTTTAGGAGCTTAAAACTTCACATTAAAAAGTCATGCGGACGGTCTGAATGTGTTCAAATCGAATAAATAAAAATACTAGCTCAAACGCGTATTTCTAAATACTAGAAAATCTATAATTTCTAATCCAATAAAATATAAATATAAAAAATAATATAAGATATAATATTTTAAGAAGTAAAATATTCTAATTTTAACGGAAAATAATAATTAAGGGAAAATAAGTCGAAGAAATTATGAACGAAAATCCGTGGTGTTACACGTCATCCGGTCACACCTTAATGATCCCCCCTCCATGGCGTGGGGTTAATTGTTTGGGCTAAACAAATTACCAGCCCAATACCTCAAGAGAGTCATCCTAATCACTGGATAGATAGCAGTTGTGGGTCCCACCTAGGAGTTGACCTAACTTCAGGAGTTTAGGGATCCACAAAAGGGCTCGAAAAGATGGTTGACTGAAAAAGGCAACATAACCATTTATTCCAAGAAAGGCCTATATTATTAAAGTTACATGTCTGAGAATTCCCAACAGTATAAATAGCACCAGTCTCATTAATGAACAGGTATTCAATTCTAACCTATCAAAGCTAGAGCATCTCTCTCTACCTCAATCACATCTGACTTGAGCGTCGGAAGGGCAATCCTGAAACAACCCCCGGGGTAGTCTAACCTTGTTTTACAGGATTCCGGTGTACGGATAACGGAGCTCATGCGTACCTTATTGGAGCCCACATCAAGTCTCTCGACCTTAAACAATCAGTAATTTCTTGACAAAAACATAAATCAATTAACCAACAAATAAAAATCAATGAACCAACAAAAATCTCAAAGAACTAAATATCAACTAGAAAATTTACATTACGGAATTACCAACCTAAACAGCAAATAAATATTTAAATTACAGTAAATAATAATCTTCAGATTACATATGAACTAAAAAAATAACAAATTACAAGTTTACAACCATGAAAAATTAGAGACCAAATCACAACCCTAAAAGCACGAAAAAACAAAAAAAACTTAATGAACTAAACCAAGAAAATAAATAAAATAAAAAACGAAAAAATTAAACGATATTGGATTTGGAACTAGAAAATGAAAAAAAAAGAATAAAATTAGCGAGTGTGAGTAACGATGAGCACTGAGAGGACGGCGAACAACGAGTGTGTGAGAGGACGACGAACGACAACGACGTGAGAGAGGAGTAATTTCAGTGACGGCGTGAAAGAAGAGGATAAGTTTCAACTATGAGTGTGAGAGAGGGTTGGTGGCTTGTGACAGCGGGTGAGATAGGAGGAGTGAGGGGCTGGAAACCCTAACTGAGAGAGGAGGAGTGAGAAGAGGGGCTAGAAACCCTAACTGAAAGAGGAGGAGTGAGTCAGTGAGGAGAGGGGTTTGATCACCGATTGAGATTGAGAGATAATAAGTTAGGGAAGATGAGATTGAGAGGGGAGGATTTGGATCATGGCATTGGGCCGCGTATAATATAAGTTAATTGGGCCTAACTGATCCGGTCCACCCTTCCAAACCGGATCAGTTTGGCTCATGTAAATTGCGCGCAAAAATTTCAAAATAACGGATCCGATTTTCCTTAAACCGAATTTGTTATGTTGTGTCATTTAGCGTTTTTTTCACTAGTGTAGCCCCCCTCTCATCTCCTCCCTCATTTCGCTTACCTAATCCCCTCTCATCTCCTCGTCGTCATCATAATCTCCTCTCAGGCTTTCCTCCCTTCTCTTTCTCTCCGTCGTCGCTTCGATTCTTCACCAACGCCTCTCTTCCGCCGCTTCGAGTCTTCATAAGCGCGTTTTCCTCCGCCGAGTTTTCGCCAGTCAACGAACACAACCAGGGAACATCTCTTTTTCCTCAACCGCTTCGAAACCACCTGCGAACATCGTTCACCTCTTCAGATATAGGTTCCATTAAATTCTTTGTAATTTTGAGCTCAATTTCTTTTTCTTATTATTTCGTTTATATTTCGTTTAAATTTTTGTTTTTTTTTGTAATTTATTTTTGATTTTTGTTCATAGATTCATTTTCTTGGATTTTTTATTTATTTTAGTTTAATATTTTTTGGTTAAGTTTCGCTTATCTTGCGGTATTAGTTTAGTTTGTAATTTGTTTTCGTAATTTGGTTTAATATATTTTTGTTATATTTTATAATTTGTAATTTTGTTATATTTTCGTTATATTTTATAATTTTTTTTCGTATATTGGTTTAAGTTTTTCATTTATTGTTGGTTGGGGTGTTGGGATTGTATTTTATGTTGGATGTTTTTAATACATATAAGGTCTGAACTAATCCTATTTTGAACCGGATCAATTGACTCTCGTAAACTGCTCCGAGCCTAACAAATCCGGTCCATTTCCTAATCAGTTACGCCCTTTTTTACCAGATCCCTTGACCTTTTTCCACTAGTGATTAACAATTCAGCACAAGTCATTTTCGATGCAATAACCAGTCCCAATATATGGTTTAAGTTCTAAATTCAATTATGGTTAGGCTTAGGGTGGTCAAAAAGGGTGATAAATGTTGGATCTAGAGTACGATATTAGTGAGTGCAATATATATATATATATATATATATATATATATATATATATATATATAATCCAAATTTTTAGTTTTTATATTATAAAAAAACACTCAATATCAAAATTTAAGTCCGCTTAGATGACCCAACACCTAAAAAGGTAGCTCCAACCCAAATCACAATGAATTTCTTCCATGCCTTAGGCCCAGGTGCAAATAAGTGTCATGATGATTTGGTAGGTTAGCTTGTAATTAAGATCAACCACTACATCCAAAATTATGGGTTGACAAAGCACAAAACTCAAGAGGCAAGCCTCAAACATAGGACATAGCTTGGATGCTACTTGACACTATGGTTGAAATATGCGTGCCAAAAGCTATTAAAAAAATGCGTTTGGCACTCGCTCTATTATCCCATATAGAGTGCAAAACTTTTTATATCTGATTGTCCTATATTGATTTCAAGACTTCAATAGTATTGATCCATTGTTTCTTTATCATTTCTAAGTCTATAACTGTTTCCCAGACCTTTATTAAAAATATATGACAAAAACTAAAATAATGCCTTCCCGACCGACCCACCTACAAAGAACTCACATAATTAACTTATAATATGAAAGCACTCATTATCTTTTATTAAATTAACTTTTACAATAATATAATAAAATTCATCTCCTACTTTAATTACTCTTAACACTTCTACATAAGAGTATCTTGCAATGAAAATATAACGGACGGGGTATATAAGTTAATCGTATAAGTTTCACTCACGCGTCTTTGAAAATATAGATTAATTAAAAATCAATTTTTTAGAAGAGTAATCCCAGAGGAGATGTACCCCCTACATGGGTTGAATGTGCATATGGATTTAGGAACGAGGGTATTGATCAAGTTAGGACCTTGGATTTGCCAATATTGGTCTTTACTTAACTCCAATGACATATTAATTGCAACATTAAATAACCACAAAAAATATTTATTCAACTTTAAATAAATGAGAATGCAAAGGATAGTTTTTTAGTATATAGAATCGAATTAAAGGTGATCACTTGAATTGATAGTGAAGTTATTTTCATGTACAAGTGGTCTAGATTTTTTTATTATGCATGGTTTACAATAACACATGGATATAAAAATAATCATTAGACAAAAATTTGTAAATTGTTTCCTCTACTCGTAAAATAAGCTCGTAATGCGTTTTAAAAAATTGGGTTCCAAAAATAGCCTTACGAAATTGATTATAAAAACCAGCTAGAAAATGGATTGTAGAAAGCAATTTTGAAACGGGATTGGAGGTGAGTTTTAAATGGTTATTTCACCAAATACCCTCGACAAATAACGAAATTCACCATATATACCCTTAATGTATCAGATATTCATCATATACCCCTGACTTTTCAAAACTGTTCACCAAATGCCCTTTTCCTAACGGACGTTAACAAGTCGTTAGCGTTATTTACAATTTTGCCATTATTAACCCTAACCCTAACCCCTAACTCCTAACCCTAATCCTAACCCCTAACCCTAACCCAACCTCCCCTCCACCCCAGCGCAGCCAACCCCCCACCCCTCCCCCTCCACTCCACCCTAGCCCAGCGCCCCCCACCCCCCCCCCTCCCTCCACCGCCGCAACCCCTACCCCCCCTCCATCGTCGTAGCGCCCCCTCCCTCCGCAGCCCCCCACCCTCCCCCTTCGATTTCCCTTGCCCCCCACCCCCCCCCTCGATTTCCCCGGCCCCCACCCTTCCCTCATCACGTTTCTCGCTCCCGGTAGTTATTGGCGAAGATTGGGCCGCCACCGGTTTTGGAGTTCCAAAGATCGCTACCGCTGGTGGTTATTGGCGAAGGTCTACCACTTGTGGTTATTGGCGAAGGGGGATGGGCGAATTCTCGACAAGAGTAGGAAGGGGGGAGAGGAGAGGGGGCGAGAGGGGGCCGGGGTTGCGGGGTGGAGGGTGATGGGGTGGGTTGCAGAGGAGAGAGGGCGGGGGGTTTACGGGGGGAGGGAGGGGGTGGGTGGGGGTGGGGGGGGAGGGGGGGGGAGGGGATAGAGTTAGGGGGTTAGGATTAGGGTTAGGTTTTAGGGGTTAGGGGTTAGGATTAAGGGTTAATAATGGCAAAATGGTAATTAAAACTAACGGCATATTAACATCCGTTAGAAAAGGGCATTTGGTGATCGTTTTTGGAAACTTAGAGGTATATGGTGAATATCTGAAACATTGAGGGTATATGGTGAATATCTGAAACATTAAGGGTATATGGTGAATTTCGTGATTTGTCGGGGGTATATGGTGAAAAAACCGAGTTTTAAATTGTTTTCAAATAACATAGAAGTATCACTACTTTTATTTTAACATGAAAAAAAATTCAATCCACCTCCTCTCCCCTTTTTTCTCTCTTATCTCTCCTCTTACATAAAATCCTAACAACCTAGGGGCTACCGCCACCCTTTTGGAATGGGGTAAACACTTTTTTTTTTTTTTTTGTTACTAGTTTTTATGTTTTTGCTTCTAATAAACTTCAGTCTCTCTTTAATGGAGAGTTTTCTACCCATATATTGGGTTATACCTACCCATATATATTGGGTTACATCTTTCTCCATGTTAAAGTTTGCATACTTTATTTATGGTTTTTGTGTAATTCGAGAGGTTGATTTGTAGATCAAGATTTGTGTGGGTTTGCAACAGATGTCAGTACTTCATTTACAATCACTTGAATTAAATCCAATTCTACTTCAAAACTACAAAAGATCGACATGCCCAGGTAGAAGGCTACATCAGACAACGGTGCGGAAGACGAGAGTTTTCAGAAGTGTCAGATCTCCTCAACGATTTTGGTTAAGTGACGAAGTTGGTTTGACTACATATTAGAATTGTATTTATTTCTTTTGATATGTATATGTTAATTTTAACTTTTATTGTAGATGTTGTATGACTTTGAATCACTGAATTAATTTTAATTTAAAAAAATGACTTTCAAATAAGTTGAAATGATGTTAAAGTTAGTTCTTTATTGTTTCTTTAATTTGAAGGAAAAATTGACACCAGGGGTCCCAACTAAGGCCGAACATTTTTTAAAGGTACCAACTATTGATTATTCTGTACAAGTCCCAACTATAGGGGGGGTGTGAATTTGGACGGACCTTATAGGTTGCTTTACCTGCTGCAGCAGGTTATTAGTCACGTGAGCTCATTAAAAGCGCACATGACCTGTACTTTTTCTTTTTCTCTGCTCAACTTCCTATGGTTCTTAGTTTTCTTTATTGATTTATAAAAAGAACAACTCTTTAAAAAGGAACACAATACACATCTATAAACAACCCCCTGCTAACCGTCATTACAGTGGTGAGTTCACACTTCACACCATAAAAGAACAAATCCTTCACAACATAAACCCACCCCCACCTCTGTAATCTAGCATTGTTTTTGCATTGTTTGATTGATTTCCTCTTATTTCTAATCATTTTTCCAAAATCCAATTCAAGGAAACATACACACTTGTATGCTAATTTCTCCATGGCAAACTCTTAGCTTGGTCCTCCTCCAATGTCATACACTCATACTCAGGCGAAGTACAAACTCCAGAACCTCCTCCAATATAAAAAAACGGGTGGCAATCTAAAAAAGTATAGAGAAGTAAGTTGATTGATCATTGATTAGAGAGAGAAAAAGAGGTGTAATCGGGTTTATCTTTGAAGTAAGAGGAGCGTGAGAGAATTGCAGACTTAATCCACCATTGTTAGCGACTCTTCCGATCCTGGTTTTTTTTTATCTCATATAGTGCAGTTGAGGGAGACAATGCTCTCAGAAATCAAATGACCTGAGGCCGACTCAGGCAAGATGGGGGTGGTCGAGGAGAGAGAAAGTGGGAGCGGAAAAGAGATAGGAAGGTACGTGGTGGGTTTGGTAGAAGCAGGTGCCTAAGTTTTGGGTGGAGGTGGTGGATGGGCGGAGGAAGGTGGCGCGTGGGGGTACTCGAAGGTGGGAATGGTGGTGGATAGACGGAAACAGAGGGGGAGTGGGGTGGAGTTGAAATGGGTCATTTTTTCCATTTGGGTGGGTTTTGCAATCGGGTTTGGTAGTGGGAGAGTTTTGTGTTTCATTTTTGTGTGGGTGGGTTTATATGGCGTGAGGGAGGAGAGAGAAAGAGGTGGGGTTAATGGTTTTGAAGGATCACCAATGGAGGAGAAGGGAAATACTTATACGGTATGATGACCGATCGGGAGAGTGAAGGAGGAGAGAAAAGAAAGATTTAAGACATAAAATAAAATAAAACTTGTTATTACCTATTCAACGGGTTACAAGTCACATGAGTCCGTTAAAAAACACTACCCCCTATAGTTGGGACGTATGCGATAATCAATAGTTGCACCTTTAAAAATGTTCGCCTAGTTGGGATCCGCTGGTGCCAATTTTTCCTAATTTGGGCGAGCGAGATGATGATATTTGTTTAACATCATCGGAGATTTATGCAAGGACTGTGAGACAAACACAAATCTATTTTTCTATACTATGGAAGATCTAATATTCTATATCTTTACAATATTAAAGTATGAATTTAGTGGGAGTTTAAACAAACAGGGAGGGTTGGAGCTGTGGCAGCATGAGCGCAGCCATTTCAACCATTATCTCGAACAATTTTGACCACTTTATAAGGACCCTTTTACTTTCAAGGAGTTGGAGTTGGAGTTGGAGTTGGAGTTGGAGTTGGAGTTGGAATTGGAATTGGATTACGATTAGTTTGGTTTCATTTAGAAAAAACAGGAAAACTATGCTTTTAACACGTCCACAATTGTTTGACGTAATAAACCCATTTTTATGTTATTTTTTATGTTTATTTTTAGAGTTTACAACGTCGTGATATTAAAATGGGTTAGTGTCGATGGGGGACAGAATGGCAGGCAAGTCTCTAATAATAGTATGAGGTAGGTGCCCATTTCTTGCAAGTGTGTGCTGTATGAATGACTAGATTAAGGTTTTTAATAAAGAACAATAATCTACACAGTACACACACTAACCTAGCCTTTTAAAAGAGAACTGATGAGGTAAAATATAAATAACGTAGGTTTTGGTCCCCCACCAATAGATGGTCCTAATTAGTCTCTAATGCTGTCAATTAGTTTGGACAAACATGTATAAAATATAGTTCTAAGTTTGAACGTGTGGACTATATAATTGTAAGCAATCCTATAGATGTATGTGCTCACAGCCAAACAAAAAAATAAAAATCAACAAGAAAACTGACCTGCAATGACCTGATGAAGTAATTGGTAACAACCCTAATGTTGGATTACGTACTTGATTTTTTCATTCTTAGATTACCTACTTTTTCGGGGTATATTTACTTTCTAGGGACGACAGATACAAAAGTCATAATGGTGAATGTTGAAATAGTGAGAATTTTAGGCAAAATATTTGCAAATATCAATATTCAGGCCAAATGTCAAATATATCCAAATATTGACAGGTTTTTTTAATACAAAATAATAATAATTATTCCCTCTATTTTCTAGATAAAATGTAATCTACCTATCGGATAGAATACGCACAACTAATAAAAACTTGTTGAGGGTTGTAATAGTAGAATTCAACTCAACATAATTAATTATTTTTGTAATACTCTATTAGTAGTGGTGTTTAGTCTCCTTGGCAGGCAAGTAAACTCCTATCATTCAAAATGTTCTTCAATGGAGACTTGTGCAACGATGTCCAAGTCTGGTAATTAATGTTGGTCAAAAATGGAATCCCCTTTTTACCTCTTTTTGATGGGACACGTGGATGCTCCTGATTGATCCACGTGTCTATTGGTGAGCCTTTGATTATTTATGCTACAACATTTGCCCCTAAAAGCGGATTTTACCGTTGCCTTAAGACGGTTAATGCCCTTTTACCTGAGGAAGTTACCTCGTTTTCAAAAAGCCAAAGACTCGTCCTATATGAATGTCCTTCTAAGCAGTACAGACGTCCGTCTTAATTCAGACGAGAGTCCTTCGTTGAAGGAGAACGTCCGTGTGTGGACGTTCCTGCTCGAGAAGAATTCCTGGACGAGGGTCCATCGTAGAAGGAGAACATCCGAGTCTTGACGTTCCTGGTCGAGGAGAGTTCCTTGACGAGGGTCCTTCGTAGAAGGAGAACGTCCGTGTCTCGACGTTGCTGGTCGAGGAGAATTCCTGGACGAGGGTCCATCGTACAAGGAGAACGTCCGTGTCTGGACGTTCCTGGTCGAGGAGAATTCCTGAATGAGGGTCCTTCGTAGAAGGAAAACGTCCATGTCTGGACGTTCCTGGTCGAGGAGAATTTCTAGACGAGGAGAATTCGTTGAAAGAGAATGTCCGTGTATGGACGTTCCTGGTCGAGAAGAGTTCCTGGACGAGGAGAATTCTTGGACGAGGATCCATTGTAGAAGGAGAAAGTCCGTGTCTGGACGTTCCTGGTCGAGGAGAATTCACTGACGAGGGTCCATCGTTGTAGGAGAACGTCCGTGTCTGAACTTTGGACGTTCCTGGTCGAGGAGAATTTCTGGACGACGGTCCTTCGTAGAAGGAGAACGTCCGTGTCTGTACGTTCCTGGTCGAGGAGAGTTCTTGGACGTGGAGGATTCCGAGACGAGGGTCAATTGTTGAAGCAGAACGTCCGTGTCTGGATGTTCTTGGTCGAGGAGAGTTCCTGGACGAGGGTTCTTCGTAGAAGGAGAATGTCTGTGTCTGGACGTTCCTGGTCGAGGAGAATTCCTGGACGACGGTCCATCGTAGAAGGAGAACGTCCGTGTCTGGACGTTCCTGGTCGAGGAGAATTCCTGGACGAGGGTCCTTCGTAGAAGGCGAACGTCCGCGTCTGGACGTTCCTGGTCGAGGAGAATTCCAGGACGGGGAGAATTCGTAGAAGGATAACGTCCGTGTCTGGACGTTCCTGGTCGAGGAGAGTTCCTGGACGCGGGTCCTTCGTAGAAGGAGAACGTCCGTGTTTGGACGTTCCTGGTCGAGGAGAATTCCTGGACGAGGGTCGATCATAGAAGAAGAACATCCGTGTCTGGACGTTCCTGGTCGAGGAGAATTCCAAGACGAGGGTCCTTCGTAGAAGGAGAACGTCCGTGTCTGGACGTTCCTGGTTGAGGAGAGTTCCTGGACGAGGAGAATTCGTAGAAGGAGAACGTCAGTGTCTGGACGTTCCTGGTCGAGGAGAGTTCCTGGACTAGGGTCCTTCATAGAAGGAGAACGTCCGTATCTGGACCTTGCTGGTCGAGGAGAATTCCTGGACGAGGGTCCATTGTAGAAGGAGAACGTCCGTGTCTGGAGGTTCCTGGTCGAGGAGAGTTCCTGGACGAGGGTCCTTCGTTGAAGGAGAACGTCCGTGTCTGGACGTTCCTAGACGAGGATCCTTCGTAGAAGGAGAACGTCCGTGTCTGGACATTCCTAGTCGAGGACAATTCTTTGACGAGGGTCCTTCGTAGAAGGCAAACATCCGTGTCTGGACGTTATTAGTCGTGGAGATTTCCTTGACGAGGATAATTCGTAGAAGGAGAACGTTTGTGCATGGAGGTTTCTAGTCGAGGAGAGTTCATGGACGAGGGTCCTTCCTAGAAGGAAAACGTCCGTGTCTGGACGTTCCTGGTCGAGGAGAATTCCTGGACGAGGGTCCATCATAGAAGGAGAACATCCGTGTCTGGACGTTCCTGGTTGTAGACACCAAATTTTGAACCCCTTAGCTTCTTCGGATAAATAAAGATTTTGAAAAGAAATAAAAATAACGAAAATCGTCAGGCATCGTGGAGCGCGCGCCCAGTCAAATGCATGTTTCACCCCGGAGCGCGATTTTCATTCCGTCGTATGGTTTTCCATTTTTGCGTATTAGTCATGCAGTTTCGGCTTATAAATATAATTTTCCGTGAGTCGTAGTCAATAACTACAACCACTGTTTTAATAAAATGATTCGTAGTATAATCATGCTCGTCTTTACTAATTTGATGAGTTTTCGTTAATTGTCTTAAGTTAGTCTTTCGAAAAAAAAAAAAAAGAGTAGCAATTAGGCATCAGGATTTTAATCGTATCCCAAAACCGGTAGTAATCAGTTTTCGTAATGGTCAAGTCATTGTTCATTGAATAAAGAATAAGAATATATTCTTTAACCACCAATCACATCCTTTACCCATTAGTTAGGGGCCAAGAATCATGAAAAGGAGTGAGAATAAGAATCAAATCCCATGTGTAAGAGGGAAGAATTAGGATTTTTTCCGGTCGATTCGAGTGTGCGCCAGCCGCACGATCATGCGCTGGACTATTGGCGCAGTGATCTAATCAGTTTTGTTTTTTACGATTTTCGAGTGCATTTTTTACGTATTAGGATGTATGTAGGGAAGAATATTTTCTGAAAATCTGATTTTGCCTCATTGATGAGAAAATCCAAAAAGAATAAGAATATTTGTGTTTCCAAAGAGATTTGATGATGTCATTAGGGTGAGGTCATTAGAGTCATGTCATTAGAGTGATTAAGGATGGGAAAATCATATTTTATTTGGTTAAAAATCTGATTTTCTTCTTCTTTGAAACCCTAGTTCATCTACCTCATATCCCTATAAATACCCTCCTTTTTTTTTTTTACTTCAAACCAAGTTGAGCTTAAAACAACTTAATTTCACAACTTCTCTCAATACTACTCTCATCTTCTCTACTTCATCTCCCTAAAAAAAATCTCATTCAAGAAAAAGAAAGTAAAAGTTAGGAAAGTAATTAGTAAGTAAAGAAGTTCATCAAAAGAAAAACACAAAAAAAAGGTTTAAGTTAGTAATTAAGTGGATTTAGAAACTAACTTCGAAATTAAGAAAATCACAAAAAAGGTAGAAAAATTTCCAAATCGAAGTGCATCATTGAGCTAGCAAGGTAAAGTTGGAGTTTTTGTTATTTTCTTGATTATCTTCTTAATCACTTACTAACTTTCTCCTTGTTTCTTCTTATCATTCTTTTTAATTTTTGGAGTGATTTGGGTATGTGGAAGTCCTAATAGGTTCCCAACCTTAAATCACCCTACCTAGAATAGTCAACTACAATGAGGAGACTCTTAGGAAACAATGTGTTTATGTGATTTTCCTTAATCAAGTTGTTGTTCATCACCAAAAAATGTTTTCATAAAAAAATTCAAGACAAGTTGTGCATAAACATCTCCATAAAAAAATGTGATGATGTAATTATAATCAGTTTTCATTTCGTACTTTATTTCATTTTTTGTCTATATTAACTAAATAGTTGATAGGATTTGATATTTTTCCTATGAAGTGAAAGATGTTTCCAGCAACTGGGTTTTGGAATTTATAAAAAACAAATTTCGTATAAATAATTAAAAACCATACAACTTTATTGTGCAAAACTGATTTTGTCCAGTACCACATAAGATTATCTTATTAATAATGTTTAAAATAAAATCATTTAGATAAAACAAAAAATATCAAGTTGCAAGAAAACATCAGTAGCTTTCCAAAAATATAAAAATCATGTTCATATGAATTTTATACAATTTTACATCATTTTTAGAAAATCGTTCATGCAAATCACCAAATTCCAGAAAACTCATTTTCTCTTCAGTTTAGAAAATAAATAAACAAGGGTCTTAAAAGTGTCCAATTCAAGTGACAATTTGCATTATAGTTCTTCAAATTGTCTTGAATATTCATACCAAAATTCACTTAAAAATAAGGTCAATAAGTTAGGTTTCAAAGAACAAATTGGATAAAGGTCCTGTTTTGACCAGTTTTGGCATAAAATTCACCATAATTCGAGTTGTCACTAAAGGCTTGTCAAATTTTGACACAACATAAAGAACTCACTGACCTATCCATAAGTATATCACATACTTAATTTAATGGTTTCTACAGAAGGTTATGAATTTTACAATTCAATACAAAAACAACAGTGTAATCTGGAAAATAAAATAAAGTGATTAACTCAACTTTCATAAAAAAAAATATTTTCTTCATACGAAAATGTGAATTAAGTGTCATTAAATTTTAAGTTTCTCTTAAAATGACTCATTTTATCATGTAAATTAAAATCAATAAAAGTTGTCATAAAAAAATCAAATCAAAGAGGTTAATTAATCTATAGTTTTTCACAAGTTTACAAATAAACATGAATTCAAAGCCCATTCAAGAGGATGAAGATCAAGATTGAAGATTTGTATAGATCATAGATTTTGCACATATTGTTGTAAAAATAATTTCTTTGTAAATAGTTATTACATCACTCATTAATGAAAAAAACATGGAGATGTTTATGCATAATTTTCATAAATAATTCCACAACTCTTTTTAAATAAAATGAGCAACCAATGTTACAAGTTTTGCATGTTGGGCCTAATATGTCATAGTATATGAATTAAATGACCCGATCTCAATTAAGAGGAAAAATTACAAATCTAACTAAGGTAAATTGTATGATGATCCATCTTACATTTTAAAATTGTTCACCATCTTCAAATGGATTAATCATATAATTTGACATAATTAGATTGGTAATTATGATCTCTGAATTGATTTTAGGCCGTTTCATGTGTCTCACTTTAAATGGCCAACTTCCAATTAGTCAAACACAAATCCCCAAATTCGATCTCAAATTGATCATTTTTCTCTAAATGACTTAATAATATTCCATTAAGATTATTTCTCAAAAGTCTTCAAATTAGGAAGCAAACTTCTAAGACCTCTTGCAAATCACTAATTAAGGTGATTACCTTAATCTCATCTCAATCACTAATTGGAGTGATTACCTTATTCCTAATAGATTTGTTTAATTCTAAAGGTGAGTTATTCATAATCTATTCTTTCCTTTTCTTCCCTAATGGAATTGGCCATTTAGGGTGAGACATAAGATCGAACTACGATGGTTTTGATCCATGAGTGGATTCCAATCCCGCAATGATTGGTATGTAGTGCAACTTCAGTGCTCAAACCTACCATGTACAAATGATATATTGGCTCTTAAAAAATGATTGATGTGTATATGTGCAAAAAATGTGTGATTTTCATTCTTTTGAATAGCCATGATTACTTTAAAATGGAAAATAATGCATTTAGTAAGAGCCTGTTCTGTAGAACGGAAGAGGAGACGAGTTCCGGACGTTCGCACCTCTTAACCTAAACCCCGAACCCTATCTCATGGTATGAAAGACCAATTTTCAAAAAAGCCTTATCCTTATGAAGTCATCATCATTTTAAATGATATTTCTTGAAATTGATTTTAAAATGATTGATTAAATAAATCTGTCCCTATTCAGACATTAATAGGGCGGCGACTTCAAAGTTTTCTAAAACTCATAGTCCAATGAGAGACTTTCGTGGGATTCAGGCCGTTAATTAATACAGTAAAAAATCGGGTACCCCAGGCTGGCGACTTCACTGAGGACTATACTTCTACTTGAAGTATATGAGGTTTAAACCTGAACAATGTGGTATTTTCCATATGTATATATAATAATAAAAAGTTAATCATGGCTATTCACAATTTAATTTTTGTATATAGCATGCTTATGTGAAAATTACGTGTGCTTGGTAGTTTATCGATCCATAGACGTGCACTCTTTTTAACCATTTTCTTATTAGGTCTGATATCTCTGTCTATTGGCAAGGGTCAGAATTTTAGAATGACAAATTAATGAATTCAGGGCGTAAAACCTGCATCCGCGAGCTATTGCGACCGGCTCTGTCAGGAGCGTTCACCCTCGATGGACACAATGCAAGTGACTCGAGGCCACTTTAACAGAATCTCTCCTTAAATGAATCACCTTTTAATTGACTTATAGGACACAAGGATCAATGCAAAAATGTCCTTTATTTATTTCGCTTATTGAATAATGTGAAAAAATTTCAAAAAATTCAAGATGCTTTGTCGGTCAATATTTCAAGAATCATTAATTGTAGTCGAATTGCAACCAAATGATTATTGAAATATTAAGAGTATTCTTGTTTATATATCACAAGTGTCATAAAAAAAAAGTGTGTGCTCACCCATTTTCCAAAAAAAAAACTCACATTTACTTCAAAATTCTTTTCATTCAAATTGTTTTTCCAAAAACAAAATTGATTTTTAAAAAGAAAAAAATCCTGTTTTGAAAATATAATCCCAAAATAAAACAAAAAAATTTGAAAAAATGAAAAATGATAAAAGTCATAATCACGAGTTCAAAACGTGTCATGTTTAGGAATTAGAATGTAATGAAAATCGTATAGTCCGAAACACAAGAAGTCTAGTCTAAAAAAATTGACTAAAAAATGTGTCTAACCAAAAGGGATAATCACATTTAAAAAAAAACAGAGAAAAAATTCTTCCATTTCCTGCTAAAAACACATATAAAGAAAAATTCATCAGTCATTGACTAACATTGTTAAAGTGTACATTTCAGGTACTTCAAATTAGTCTAATCCTAAGAGGTGGAACAGACTTATTCAAACAGAGAATACATGGCCCGACGCCCAAAGAAACAAAATTCGGAAAAAGGTTGAGAAGAACTCGAGTACTTCACATTAGTCTAATCCTAAGAGGTGGAAACAGACGTATTCAAACAGGGAGAATATATGGCTTGGAGCCCAAGGATCGAATTCGAAAAAGTTTGAGAAGTACCCGAATCATTTAATTGCTTTTATATATTGTACTTTGTAGCTAGAGCTACGTGCAGCTTGATCCCCTAAAAAAATTCCAATGATGTAATGCATCTATCTTAGCTTTCTCTACTATGTAATGTACTAAAAGGGGTACGTAGGTAACTCATTTTCTGAGGGCAGCTGCAAAAAAAAAAATATAAAAAAATATTTCATTTTTCAATATATCAGAACTACGTTGGGCCTGATTCTCCATTCAAAATTTCTTCCCCAAATCCAAATCCACTTATGGAGATACGTAGGCAACCTTCAGGTGCGACCCCTTTTGCATTTGATATTTTCTTTTATGGTTTCAGCGCTTAAAAGCAATCAATACATGCAGATCACCAAGAAGAACGATGTCTAGGGCATTATAATTTGCCAAAATGAGGACACATGCCTCGTTATCCCTCTTTTCTCTTATTTTTGTAACAACAGGAAATGGAAGGATATATCACCAAATTGATTTTTTTTAAAAAATGTGTTTGTGTATTATCCTAAAAATATACGAGTCTAAAAAAATGGAAGTCTAAAATATAAATAAAAAGGTCCAAGTCTAAAAAAAAATATAATAGGTCAAAGAAATCTAATGATAAAGTCAAGGTTTCACACCTTTTAATAAATGATCACCGAAATTGGGGTTCAAAGAAAAAAACATAATTTTCAAAGATGTCATTTCTTTCATTCCCCCGCACAAAAAAAAGAAAAAAAACAAAAGAAGAAACAAAGTCTGGACAAATTTTTGTGCTAACTTTTTCATCTCATTTAACAGGAACTCTGCTTGGGCCCGCTCAGGATCTAGGCTGATTCGCCGAAGTTCTGACCATAGTGAACGTTCTCTTTCAGTGATACTGTCATCCTTGTCTACACTAGCTATGTTTTCTGCTACACGACTCAGCAACATGTCTGAAATTCCGAACAACGAGCACCAACAGAACTCTACCCCTCCACCTGATCCAATGACTAAGCTCCGAGGACTTGTCCAGGCCATGCTTGGACGGAAAGATAATATTAAACAAACTGTGTTGGGCATAATGCGCCAAAGCGCCCAGATGCCTCCTCCTCCTCCGGAGTCGAATGTAGCTTCACCTTTTCACCTCGAGCCTATGAACAATCGTAGAGAAATTCCCACTAAGCTCGAGGAAGAAGTAGTTAAGCTCAAGGAGGTTTTAAAAGGCATGACGAAGGCTGAACCATGGATGGACATTCATGGGTTAACACTTTTCCCGAAGGCACGATTACCCCATGGTTTCAAGATGCCTAATTTGACAAAGTTTGATGGGACCGGTAGCCCCATCAATTTTCTGAAAATGTATGTAGGGGCATTGAGTCCCTCAGGAGTGGAAGAATCTTTGTTGGCTCAACTCTTTCAACAAGATTTAGATGGTGCCGCAAAGACACATTGGTTCCTCAATCTTGAGAACGGGAAGAAATCCACTTGGGCCGATATAGTTAGAGAATTCTCAAACCAAGACAAGTATATTCAAGAAATTGATGTTACTAGAAGGGATCCGGAGACCACTTCTCAAAATCTTAATGAGACATTTTCTTCATTCATCACTCGATGGAGAAACAAAGCCTCCAAAATGATGAGTAGGCCTAATGAAAAAGAACAATTGCAAATGGTTGTGAAGAACCTTCTTCTTGTCTTATCGAAGCATATGGCCTACCAATATTTCCCGACTTTCAAAGCTTTGATTGCTACGGGAACTCTAGTTGAGGATGTTTGTGAAAAGGGGAGACATCAAGAAAGATGAACCTACTTTGGCGGCACTACTTATAATGCAAAGTTTGGAAATAACAAAAGAACTCCAAACAATGATTCAAAGAGCCTCCTAAGACCACTAATGCGATCCATGCCATTGGCGCATCTTCTCGCATTCCAGTTGCGACCACAAAGGAACTTTACTCCATTGAACATGACTTATTCCCGTGCTCTCTCCAACCTAAAAAATGCCAATCTCATTCAACCCTTGAATCCACGTCCACCTCCTAAAAATCCTTACCCCTGGTTATCGACCCGAACCAAAATCGTGAATATCATCAAAGCCCGGGGCATAATACTAAAAATCAGCGGCTTTAAAGCATCAAATTCAAAACCTTGTGGATGATGGAAAACTTTCTTTAGAATCCATTTCCACTAAACCAAACGACTCTCAACCCAACATAAACCCCCTTCCTAATCATAAACCCTCATTTTGCGATTAATGCAATCTCATCTATGTCGGATGGATGCGATCCAATCCAAGTTCATCCGCAAGACAGCTTCCTAAAATGTATGAAATGCCAATAGCCGCAGTTACAAGTGTCTACTCTATGACTATTCCACTCAAGAAAAGGTCAAAATGATGCCTTGTAAAGACCCCAATTTCACTCTCAACAAAGATCCATTCTCTGACATGTGTGGAACCTCCGATTATGATGGTGCCTTCTTCATTTTGGACTCTGATGCTGATGAAGATGCCTCTTCGGTCTTGACAATTGTGGAGAAAAACATTGGAGGGCATTCCACCACTCCAAATACATACTGGCGCCCCATCTGCCTTGATGATCTTAGTGATGAGGAGTACGTGGATATATATATCATTTGACTAGACCAGGTCGCCATTTTAAACTATCCCATTTGGAGGATTAAAATCCATTGGAGGTATTGAGAAGGAAAAGGGCAAGGAGCCAATGACAGGGGATAGTAACAAGGAAGATGATGCTATCAAGCGCATGAAAGAAGTAAATGCTAATGTTTCCATCTGGAAATTGTTAATGCATTCCCAGCCTCATAGGGCCAGCTTCTAAAGCATCTTAATGAAGCCTTGGTAAGCTCTTCCATAACACCTGACCAAATGGTGGGGCTCATTCACAGTGTAGATCGAACTCTCATGTTCACAGACCATGATCTCCCTGACAATATCAACCACAACAATTCGTCGCACATCACTATACGCTGCAATGGATGGGAGATACCTAGGGTATTGATCGACAACGGCTCCGCAATCAATGTTTGCCCTCTGCGTGTGCTAACAAGACTCGGTTATTCAAAATAAGATCTTGTGCCATCCAACCAGGTGGTCAGAGCATATGATAACGCCAAGAGAGAAGTACTGGGTTTAATCAACCTCCTCGTTGAATGTGGTCCCGTGGCAAGGAAGGTGGAATTCATGATTATTGACATTCAAGCCTGTTTTAACCTCTTATTAGGAAGACCATGGCTGCATGAAAATAGAGCAGTAGCCTCTACTCTACATCAGAAGGTAAAGCTTCTCACTAATCAAGGTGTTGTGACTATTTCTGGTGATCCAGAAATTATGACTATCCCCAACACCGGAAAATCGGTATTGTATCTGAACGAAGTAGATGACACTAGGCTGGATGGTTATACTATCCACTATATTCTAGCAGCACCTGAAAATTCATGGATGAATGTGGTCCCAGCAGACCACACCCGGATGTAAGTCTGTCAAGAAACAAAACCGTAATATAGTGAGGATGACGAGGAAGAAATAGGAGTTACCATGCATCGACACTCATGATACGTCGGTTGAAGCACCAGAGGAATCCTGTGTCGGCAATCCTCAAGATGATGATAATGACTCAAAGATGAGATCTAGAACTGATGATTTTGACCTGGACTTTAATGTAGCAGGTCCTATCCCAGAAGTTCACACTGAATCACTAATTCTCTTTCCTGGATATCAACACGAGGATCATTATCGTGAGTTACCACAGTTTCGGAAATTTGACGGGAACGATGATCCTTTTGTCCACTTAGTTGGATTTGTTAATGCCTTGCACCCATGGGGCATACCAGAGGAAGATTACCTCATGTTGTTTGACAAGAGTTTAGAAGGACCAGCTTTGGACTTGTACTACTCTTTGGATTATGTGGATATAGCTAGTTGGGAAAATGCTAGCCAAGCCTTTGTTAATTGGGCTCTCGAGCATAAACAGACTGATGTCAAGAAGCTGAAGTTAGTCACTTTGCGTCAGAGTGCCTTAGAAACTTTCTCGCACTTTTGTTCGAGATGCACTCATATCTGCACACTGCTTCGTTTCCCTATTACTGATCGAGAGTTCATGCTCATATTGTTGCGGAACCTGAACGATTTTTATTATCGTCACATGGTTACTATCAAGTACACCTCTTTCAGCCACATGGAACAACATGGCTTTGACATCGATGCTCTGAAATTGCAAGAAAAACGACCACGGGAAGATCTTGAAATTCCCAACATAAATCTAAGGGTATATGCTAAGATAGATTAACCATTAAGTATGGTGTATGATCGTCTTCGGAGCCAAGGTATAATTCAAGACCCAACGCATCCCCTTCCTAGAACAGACATGAGCAAACTCTGTGCTTATTGTCGCCAATTTGGGCATGAAACTGATCGATGCCATGATCTTTACTACAAAGTTCAAAACCCGGTTGATCGAGGCATCATTCGTCCAACCCATAAGGAAGTGCCGGCAAGGAAAGTGTCGGCGCGCCCTCAACTGCAATCCCAAGTTGATATCTTTCGCAAATTAGTCGCGCAAGGTTGGATACATCCACTTCCTAAACGCCCAGGGGCAAGTCCTGTAGGGACAAATCTCCACAAGTACTGCCAATATCATCAGTTGCATGGTCACGGCACAAACCAATGTCATACTCTGAGCTATCGCATCAAGCAAATCACCAACATAGCTCTTGTCTACCGCAAAGCTACTTGATAATCTCACGTAAGAGGAAAAATCTTCGGTAAAAAGTCCTCGTAGGGGGTTAGCCCATAAAAAAAAGAGAAAAAAAATCTTTCAGTTCGTTAGTATCAGAGAACTACGTGCAGCTTGAATCCCCCATTATCACGTACACTTGCACTGTGAGATCACTCCACCTATGTAACAACTGGGGTACGTAGGTAGCTCAATATGAGTGCAGCTTCTTTATTAAATAATAACCTTTAGTTCTTTCTAAGATAACGAACCACGCCGGGTCTGATTCCCCATAAAATGCACCTGGATCAATGGGGATATGTAGGCAGCCTTCGGGTTCGACTCAAATATATTAACCATTGTATTTCAGGCAATGATGTCAGTCATCACAAGAGCAATTTCAGAATACTGAATTGACACATCTATGGGGATACATGCCCTAATTTCTATATTTTCTGTCTTTGATCAATATTAAAGCAGGGAATGGAAGAATGAAAAAATCCGTTTTCAACCTCAATGACAGTAAAATCATTCAAGAGAGTCAAAATAAAAATAAAAAAAAACCAAAATTGTAAAGGTGGACCATTCCAGTCAAAATATGGCAAAATCATTTTCGAAAATTTTCTTTATTCTGCAATATGTAGCTTTCTTCTCTTTTATTTTAATTATTTTTTCTCTACCTTTAAGTCCAAAAAGAAGAAATTTGTCCCTTCTCTAAGGATGACCAATTACCATCAGAAAACAAAAACTTCAGCCATATCCACAAATGCGGTCAAAGAGCCTGTAGGGTTTGCCATGCAATCTCTGTCCAAAGGATTTCAAATCACGATGAAGATGGGTTATACTCAAGGAACCGGATTAGGGCATGATGGTAGAGGGATAAAGCACCCAATCCCCATAATAGACAAGCAAAATCGACATGGATTAGGATATGATCAGAGCAACACTTCTTACAACATCAAAGAACCTTCTTTTACCCTCAATGGTCAGTTCATCCTGCAAGTAGATATTGAGCTGTACTTTGAGTTTCCAGAACCTTGGCTTAGTGGGAAGGAACATAAGATTTTACCGGGATTGGAGATATTCTTCAATGAGGCTAGAAATTTAGACTTAATCAAAAGTTGGTTTGTCCAGAAACAAAAAATGAAAAAAGAAAATGACTGGGTGTATAATCTGGAGCATGGAGTCCTTAAGAAGCTTTTTACTTCTGAGTTTTCTAAGGAAGGGGATTTTGACCCGGTGTCTTTGATGATACCTTCTGGCAAAAGCATTGAACATAAGTGGAGTATTGAGTGTCAGGCTGTAACAGACCGCACATCCGAGCTGCTACTTAATCATACTTAATATACATAAATCTCGATTAACACTTAATAAAGCTCGAATTAGATTTACTCGCAAAGTGGAAACATAATATTTTCTACGATCTCGGACTCCGTGGGTTATGGACCCACAACATGACAACTTCAAAACCAAATATCGCTCTTTACAAAATACTTTACACGATTCCTATAAAAGAATATTGTATTCATAATAAGCACTTGAATACTTCCAAATACAAAACTTGAATCATTAATCTATTTATAATTCCATAACCAACTCTTCTTTTGAACCAGCTCTGACCTTCCAACTCAAACCTGCAAATAACAGAGGGAATATACAAAACAAAAACAAAACAAAAATGAGCGGAAAGCTCAAGAACTTTACTTCAACCCGGCAAAACGGTCTTGGTTCGCAAATGTTTTCCATATCATAAACCAACTTGGTAATTGTTCGGAAAATAATTCATCCTTTAAAATTTATCACTAGCATAGCTTAATCACGTAACGTAAATCGCCGGCAAGTACAAAAGTGAAAACTTAACTTAACATAATATAACATAACACAATTCGACCTTATCTCGGTCTTAACTCATATCCGAATCATGTCCTTCCATCTCGTACCTTGCCCACTATTAAGCGATTTTTGGGTCTAAATTCATTAACTCGAAGAGATCTACAACTTTGATGCAAAGCAACTATGACTAAAAATCGATCGCATCTTTGGAGATATTTGCGAAAAGCAGAACATGCATTGAATCGAGAAAACTAGTGGTAGTGTTTTGGTGGCCTTCTCCATTGATAATAGCTTAAGGACTTGAAAGATACAAATGGGCAACTAAGAACTAAGATTTCCAAGCTTTAATTGAGGTAAAAATTATGCATTTCCAAGGATTGAGTATAGAGAACGAAGTGAGAGAGGAGAGAGAGAAATGATCGTTTGGGATTTGATCCTCTTAAAACTATTGATGAAAGATTTTAGAAGAATTCAATATTTGTGCTCATGATTTATGGGAATAGCTAATTGTGTGAGAATTAGACACCTCATGATGTACTTGGCTTGATCTTCACAAGACACGAAGAGGAGGAAGTAAAGATGGCTAAAGAAATAAAGTAGAATATATTTGGGTTTTCCTCTTTTTTTTTCCTAAGATCAAAATATTATTCCTAAAACCATACAAAATAACAATGTAATTTTTTAGAATATAAAATAGAGTTTCCCTTTTATCATGAAACACTAGATTTTATTAACAATATCTATCAAATTAAGCTAAGATACATAATTAGCCTTCATTTAAACTTGCTTAAAAATATGGACTATTACAGGGCAAAAGACGGGCCTATATAATTTAAAATGTATTTAGGAAACCATCCTCCACATCCATCTCATGAAAATACCTTTTCACCCCTTTTAGATGAATATCATACTGATAGCTCATCTTCTAGCCAATCTACATTGCATACCTAGTCAGAAGACTCTGACAGTGAGGAAATTAAATGTGAACCTTTATCTAAGTACATTTGCATGCAAGATGTTATTTATGACAAATGAATTAAATAATGATGAATCACTTGATACAACCGAAACATATATAAAACCCATTGAAGAATCCATTGTAATTAATATTGGTACAGAAAATGCTGTAAAAGAAGTCAAAATAGGTTCATCCCTATCCCCAACTGAACAGTTTGTGTTTATTGCATTGTTAAAAGAGTATGTAAATGTGTTTGCATGGTCTTATGCTGATATGCCTGGTGCCAATAGAGAGATTACGAAACATCGCATTCCGTTACATCTTGAAAGCAAGCCTAAGCAGTAAAAGCTCCGCCGAATGAAACCAGAGGTTAGTCGGAAAGTGAAAGAAGAAATCCAGAAATAGCTTGATGCCAAATTCATCCATGCTGTAAAACATCCGAGTTGGCTCGCCAATATAGTGGTTGTACCTAAAAAGGATGGGAGAGTTCGGGTGTGCATTGATTTTCGAGATTTGAATGCTGCATCACCAAAAGATTGTTTTCCTCTACCCCACATTGATGTTCTCATGGATAGTACGACTGATCATGTAATATTTTCCTTCATGGATGGATTCTCAGGGTATAATCAAATACTCATGGCTCAAGAAGACATGACAAAGACGTCTTTCATCACTCCGTGGGGCACTTTCTGTTATTGAGTTACGCCTTTTGGTCTCAAGAATGCCGGAGCTACATATCAAAGGGCTGCAACCACTATCCTTCATGATCTCATCCATGACATTGTGGAGGTCTATGTAGACGACATGATCGTGAAAAACGAAGATCGTGAGGGGCATATTCCCACACTAAGGTCCTTCTTTGAAAGAATTAGGAAGTACAATCTTAGGCTGAATCCTCAAAAGTGTGTGTTTGGTGTCACTTCGAGGAAGTTGTTGGGATTCATTGTCGACCAAGACGACATTAAAGTGGACTCGAAAAAGGTAAAAGCTATTCAAGAGCTACCTCCCCCAAAAACAGAATAAGAAGTAAGAGGATTTCTCGGCAGAATTCAATATATCAGCAGAATTCAATATATCAGCAGGTTCATCTCACAACTCACTATGAGATGTGAACCTATATTTAAGCTGCTCAGAAAAGGGGCATCCCATGAGTGGAACGAGGAATGTCAAGAAGCTTTCGATTCCATGAAAGAGTACCTTTCAAATCCATCTGTTCTAATGCCACCTAGACCAGGAGAACCTTTGATTTTGTACCTTACTATTACAGAAACGGCTATGGGAGCTCTCTTAGCCCAATATCAAGAAGGAACAAAGAAGGAAGTTGCCATATACTATCTCAGCAAGAAATTCTTGGAGTACGAGACAAGATATACCCCACTGGAAAAAGCATGTATCTCTTTGGTCTATGCCACGAAGAAGTTGAGGCATCACCTTTAAGCCTATACCACCTATCTAATCTCAAGACTTGATCCAATCAAGTATCTGTTTGAAAAACCCAGTCTTAGTGAAAGATTGGCGAGATGACATGCTATGCTTTCTGAGTTTGATATTCAATGTGTCAACCAGAAATCTGTTAATGGAAGAGCCATATCCGAAACCTTAGCAGAAGGACCAGTGTCAGGAGATGAGTATGATGATGCATTCCTTGATGAGTACTTATGCTTCATTGACAATCCACAATGGTGCATGTATTTTGATGGAGCTTCTAATAGGAGAGGTAATGGAGCAGGGGTTTTGTTAGTAGAACCCGATGGAGTCCATATTCCATTTGTTGTCAACCTGGATTTCCCAACAACAAACAATACCGCTGAGTATAAAGCCTGTATATATGGAGTAAAAGCCGCTTTGGTAGCAGGGGCAAGACATCTCACTATATATGGAGATTCTAATCTCATCATATCTCAAACGATAGGAACCTGGAGGGTTAGAGATGAGAGACTTCAGATCTACACATAGTACCTTCAAGAATTGATCCCTTATTTTGATAATATCAGCTTTAAACATGTTCCTCAGGAACAAAATAGTTGCACGGATGCTTTAGTCAATCTCGCTGTTAATTTAACATGGGAAAATGGTACAAAAACCCAGTTAGTTTTAATTGAACAAATGAAGGGGCCTACAGTGACGGTAGCACAAATTGTCTCCACACTGGCTCAACAAGATGATGATGATGTCTGGTACAAGGATATCAAGACTTTTCTGGAAACTATGCAGTATCCAGAGGGAAGTGGTAAGAAGGACCACATAGCCATCAGAAGGCTAGCTGCTCATTTTCTCATTCTCAAAGGCAGACTATATCACAAAGGGTTTGATGGTACTCTCCAACTCTGCGTGAATGATAGCGAAAAGCAAACCATCATGGAAGAAGTTCATGGAGGAGAATGTGGACTCCATATTAACGAAAGGATGCTGGCTCGTAAAATTTTGCTAGCAGGTTTTTATTGGTGTACTCTAGAAGATGATTGCATCAGCTTTGTCCGCGCCTGCAAGCAATGTCAGATATTTGTTAACCTCAATCATATGCCACCTGTGTCACTACATAATATGACCTCTCCTTGGCCATTTTCAAGTTGGGGTATAGACATAATCAGACAAATTCATCCGAAGGCTTCAAATGGGCATTAGTATATTCTTGTAGCAATTGATTACTTTTCGAAGTGGGTTGAAGCTGCATCATTTTCAAAGCTAGGGGCAAAGTAAGTCTCGAAATTTGTGATTAACAACATTATCTGTCAGTATGGCATACCTTTTGAAACCATCTCTGATCATGGATCACAATTTGAGGGTCATTTGAAGACCACTCTCGCAAAATATGCAATCAAGCATCATCAGTCCTCACCTTATCGTCCCCAAACAAATGGAGCGGTGGAAGCAGCCAATAAGACAATCAAGACTATTGTTGCCAAGATGACTGAGAAGACTAGGGAATGACATGACAAACTCCATATGCCCTTTGGGGATATAGGATATCAATTAGGACTCCAACAGGAACGACCCCGTATTCTTTGGTTTATGGGATGGAGCTAGTCCTACCGGTTGAGGTGGAGATACAATCTCTCAGGGTCATAGCAGAAAGCGAAATCTAAGAATATCAATGGTACAAAACTCGTTATGATGAGCTTGCATTTGCAGATGAGCGCCAACTACAATCTTTGCATAACATTCAATTCTATCAGCGGAGAATTGCTCGTTCATTTAACAAAAAGATTCGAGATAGAGACATTTAAGAAGGTGATCTAGTCTTAAAGGAAAATAGAGCTCCATTGCATGATCCTCGAGGAAAGTTCAAGCCTAACTGGTCCGGACCATTCCTAGTCAAGCATGTCACCACTGACTGAGCAAGAAAGTTAATGGATTTTGATGGGAATGAATTCGCCCATTTCACTAACCTTGATCAGCTGAAGAAATATAACGCTTAGGCATCAAAGTAATTGTAATTGTCATGGTCAAGTAACCAAGCAGTTTGTGGATTTTGTATCCTATCTGGTTATTCTTAAGAAACATGCCATTTGTTTCTAGATATTCATATAATGTATGCAAAAAAAAAAAAAACAAAAAAAGAGACAAAAATAAAAGAGAAAAAAGAAAACGAAAAAAAAAACAAAAAAAACCAAATAAAAGAAGAAAAAAGAGAAAAAGAAAAATAATGAAACATGCAAGGATGTTTTTTATTGTCAAGGTTTTATGTGTTATGCTTTTATGTGTCATATGATTGATTAATTATGATTTGCATGTCATATTTAATGTTAAAGTGTGCACATGTTTAGAATTGTGTTCACATTGAATTTATCACAAGCCGATAATTCTCACAAACAGATCTTTTTTATTCATCCCAACTGGGGTACTTCATTTCATACATAAAAAGACATAAAGCCTTCATTTCCTACAAACTCAAAAAAAAAAAAAAAAAACAAAAAAAAACAACATGGAGAAACAACATGATATTTCCCTCAAACCCTTCTCCTCTTCATGGTAGGTCCGTCTGAATCATCGTCTTGACCAATATCCGTCAGAAGCCATTGAAGGTAATCTTCATCAATCAGTAGAAAGGAATGTTCAGGTAGCGCTGATATAATTTTAGCTCCCTGCCATATAGTAGGCATTATGTGAATATCACTCATATCAGCCTCCTAAGTGGCACAAGATGGAGATCACAACGTACCCAAAAATAATCAAGCTCTGATACCACTTGTAACAACCCAGATCTTCTCGACCAACTTACAGAGAATTAAGCACAGCGAAATAGACTCTGATCGAGCTAACCAAACTATTACCATCATACTCACCGAACTACATCGGAGAGTATGGAACTCAAATCCCAACTCTATTCAATTAAATTAACTATTATAACAACACCTGATTCTCAGACTCTATTTTAATAAATTTCATTAGAAATTCCGACAGAATTTCCTTTGAAAATTAGACAACCCTAAATTGGAAAATAATATAAACTTGTTCACAATATCGATTAAATCCAACTCCAAGAACTCAACAACCTTAACACTTTCGCGGAGCAACACCAATAGAGAATCAGGAGTACTAACGACTCTTTAATATAGAAATAGAAAATAAATAACTAATACAAAGTCGAGCGTCCTCGCCTCGAAAACAATACAACACAAGTAGTCTTCCAACATGTAGCGGCTTCAACTTTAGAAAGATTAACTTGAGACTTCAACCTGAAATATTTAGGGAAACTGCCACCCACCAAGTGACAGGCCACAGAAATGACAAAACAACATACACCCATCAGCAAAGCTCAGTACTAAACCCATAAATAAGATTAACACATGCTTTGGTGGCTTTTTCTTGCAAACGACTCTCACACAATCAACATAAGTTCAACAATCACATCCATCACAGCATGCTTAGCAGCAATTCTTGTTGAGCATACATATTATATATTTATCCAATTCCTCATTTCATAATACACCATCAATCACATAGTAACAAACACAATAAGGTGACTCCCAACAGAGACATGTTCCATATAATCTCATTTAATCAACCTTTTAACTTACCACGATTCCTTATAAGGAATTTGAGGTCACCAACTTTGATATAACAATATTCTTCATTTCCTTTAGTCGATTTCTTAGCGGAAATCCAAACTTATGCTTTCATACTATATCAATCATTTACTTATACTGTTATAAACAAACCATTATCAGGAAATAAATAATATAACAACTTTCACTATAACGATTCCTTATCGGGAATCCAATAACAAGATACGATTCCTTATCGGGAATCCAACATCAGTATAACTTACCATGATATGGTTCCTTATCTGGAAGCCGATATCAATATTAATATTCATATTCAAATACTGAATAAACATTCATTACTTACCTGATATGATTCCTTATCGGGAATCCAATATCGAAACAACTTACCACAATGTGATTCCTTATCGGGAATCCAATGTCAAAACAACTTTCACAATTCGAAATAACTTTCTTTTAACCAGGGGCAAAGAGAACGCGGCGGAGGAGACAAAGCATACACTCCAACAGTGGGGGTCGTCACCCAACCATTCGCTTTACTTTTGGCCAATAACCGCAACTAGTCCGGAGTACATTTTTCCGCTGATTCAATCAGCCATCCACAGGTTTCACATTACCTGATATATCGCTCGATTATCGCCCCACAGAGCAATCGACAAGGTTCCATGTGGGGGCCCCCCAAGTTTCACAGTCCATGGGGTACTGTTCATGTCACCTCATCCGTCAACTCAGACGAGGCTACTTTCCCCTTTAGATTCCTTTTCATTATCATTCATATCACAATCGAATCATTCTTGGAACTCATCCATAGTTATAATAATTCTTAACAACAAACTTTGAACAACAAATCAACCAGAAGACTTCTCCTTAGATAACTATAATTGTTTGACATAGTATCTTAATAAATGAGTATTTCATATCAATACAGATATACTTTTATATGCAATCCAATTCCAATCATGAAACTTATAAACCACAACAACTAATAGATAATCATGTTCGCTAAACGTCAACAACAATGGCAAAAGGTCTCTCAGTTAGAATTAACTAACGAGAGTTACTAAACCAATTCCACACATCACATACTTTTGTATATAGATCGTTTATATTCTTTTCCACTTCACAAATATCGATGTAGACTCATCTTAATAATGATAATAAGGATTATCAAACACCAGCAACACTCGCAATAGGTCTCTCACTTAGAATTAACTAAGGAGAGTTAACTTAAACTCCACAACTTGAGGTTCACCAATCAAAGGTTGATTAGAGTGACTAAATATGGTCCAAGTTATACCATTAACTGAATTCTAATTAACGTAATCAACAGTGAACCCATCTAGGAATCATACTCACCCTTGCATCGTCGAGTCCACCCCTTTCCTTATTACAGAACAAGTGAATCAAATAACTGAATCTCCTTTAAAGTAATCATTAACCTTGTATTCACTTATTTACAAAAAGTCACGTACAAACTCATTTTAGCGACCATGAATCAGATAATCCAAATTTATTATATTACTCCATTTGTATTTATTAAACCAAAACCTTTTCTAGAAACACCACCTTAGTGTTCTCGTCCACAATTAGTTAAACTATCTCCTATATTCTCATTGTTAGCAATAATTAGTTAATCCCTTTTATAACTTTTTGTGAGAGAACTAATTAAGTAATTAGCTTCCCAAAGTGTAGTTAAGTGGTTCTTCTTCATGACACCATTAAACATCTAAAATCATATTATACTCTTTTACTCTCCACAATTAATCTTTAGATTTATCATAACAACAATGACAAGAGCTAGTAGCTATTCTTATTAAGTTCTAGATAAATAGAATAAATTGATGAACATTCTTCATATAATACTTTCACCGCTCTGCTGACAGTCTGACATCCTTCCATTATAAACAAGTTAAACTGCACTCAGAAGCTAATTCTATGATTTCAATAATAACATTGTTTCTCATTTATATAACTATTCTGATTAATGTCATTCCAAGAATTAAAAAACCAATTAGCAAGCTTGAAATTATAGTTTATATGGTATAATTACGCCCCACTGAACATTTAGATAAATTAAACAAATTACTCTTTCTAATAGTACTACTTACTAATGGGCTTGACATTGTCTTCTTGACCAGACTAACTATATCAAATGTTTTACGTAGTGAGAATACCAATTTGCCATACTACAATTCCTTGACAAAACTATAATTTACAACTTATACTCAAACCATTGTTTCTTAACCATTATATTCTTGAGACTAATACATCCAAGCTCATTGAGTATGTATTCAAACAAGTAATTGAATAACATATCTATTATACTAACACATGAACTAATTTTACAACATGATATAATCAGTCCCTTAACTTATTAACCATCTTTGAGATTACATATAACAATAAGTAAATTCAATTTCAAGTACAAGTAGTTCTATACTAATCACAACAACTAAGTAATCTATCAATCACATTCTAACATATATTAATCTAAATAATAACCTTTGAAGTTACTTATTAATTCATCTTGTTTAGAAACTAAATAATTTACCAATCATATAATCAATTTCAAAGATAATTTCTACCATAAATCAATTTAGTTCACAGCCCACAACTTTTCCCTATCATATACTAATCCAACAAATAACCAGCAACTATAAGTTTAAAATCATCAAATTGCAACATAAAACTAACGTCTACAATTCAACATCCACTACCCAATTATTAATTTTCATTCCAAATTAGAAGAAACAACAACAAGATTCAACAAACAGGAAAAAGGGTGTAGTACCTTTAGGGAGGTAAAAGAAGTGGCGGCAACAACCACCAGCGATACGGCGTCGCAGACAAGTAGGGGCAGTAGCACATCAATAACAGCAGCAGCACGAGCAAGAACAGGAGGTGGGGGGAAACTGCCACCGGAGACAGCACAACGACCACAAACAACAGCAATACGAAGATCGCCGTCAACCGGCGAACAACAGCAACAACCGCGGCAGCAACAACCGCGAACAAGCAGCGCACGACGAGGAGAGAAGAAAGAACAGGGCGTGCGCGAGGGAGGGGGAAATAAGCTCCAACGACTGGAGGAAACTTCGGCGGTAGCACCGGTGGTCGAGGCGATCACAAACAAAGCAGCGAAGGGACAGAGAAACGAGTACTGGGAAGGGGTTTCACAAGGAGAGAGAGGAAGATCGGTGAGAGAGATTGGGGAGGGGGTTTTGGGTCTTCACGAGGAGAGAGGGAGAAATTAAATGGGTTTGGGTTTCTAAGACAACCGACAAGGGGGGGTTATTTTGGGTTTCCTAATAAACCAAACGGATAAGACTGAAAATAGAAACCGACATTGTTTCCCATTTTGGCTAAATACCACTCGACTAAAATTTAAACGCTTAAAATTCAAAATACTTGTAATAAGAATGATTTCATAAAATTTAAATTAATAAATATATCACAAATACGACAACCAAAATGTCACATTCCAAATCAAATAAAATAAGAATATTTGTAATATAATTAACTTAATAATATAATTAGCATTTAATAAACGCTTTAAAAAATAAGCCTGTTACACCTCTCTCCCGGACATGATTAGTTTTGTAAGTAAGACTCTTGTGGGGTTTCATGAGAGAAAATTTTTCCAACAACCATAAGTAAAGGGCTAGTAGACATCCCTTCACGAAACTTTGGGGTTTTCTTTTGAGTTCATTTAAGCCAAGAAATATTTTTCCCAAAATAAGTGGTCCAAGGCGACCCCCACTAACAATTTGAGGAATAAGTGAAAGACACTGAACATGGCATGTGTTTAAAGACCATTTAGTGAGGGTACTTCCCAAAATCATAAGAATGCAAGCATTTTCTCTAGCAATCCCATAGTTGGCATTATTAGAGAATTGCCAAGTGCCAAATTGGAAAGTCAAAAATAAGTTAAGATGAAGTACCTCACCATATTGTAGGTAGTTGCCATGAAGATTTTCAAGAAGATATAAAATTATTGATAAATCTCATGAGATCCTTGTAGGAGATCTAGGTGTAATAACTGGACCATACGATGGTAAGCCTAGCAAACCCACGACCTATTCAACAAGAGGCACAATCTCCCGGTCTCCAAAGCGGAAGACATGACGAGTTTCAACCCAAAATTGGGAAGCAACATGAATCATTTCGTAACAGATAGAAAGTGAGAGAAAAGGCATAAGAGCCTTAGTGAAGCGAGAAATAGAAGAAGGTTGCCTTGGTTGCTCCAAATTCTTTGTGACCCCTCAGAGTTGTTTTTTCTTACGACTCCCCATTTCATTAGCTTCTTCATAATTAGGAGCCATTTTTTGAAAGAAAAAAAATTAGATTAGAGGTTGGAGTAGTGAAGGTGGTGCCTTTGGAAATGAAGAACCATGCCCCTTTTATAGATGGAAAAGATGATCATCCATGATTCATGCCATGGATAATAAGTTTCAGTATTGTCCATAGGGTTATAAGGAGCATCCTTCACCATGGCTAATGACCAAGCATTTGTGGTATAGCCATTTTTGTTGAAGCCGAACATAAAAAAAACTGTGTCAATGATGAATCAAGAACGTTGATACAATCCCTTTACCTAATGATCATCCAAATAATGACCTTGGTCAATCTATTTTATATAGTGATCATCATTTTCCGATAAAGCAAATAAGCATTACTCATAAAAAAAATTCTGAAAGATTTCTGAAAAAACAGATAAAATTTTTACCATATGATATTTGGTCCACCATAGTTTATCTAGAAGGTAATAACCTTAAGTCAACCCTTTTAGGTGACATGACCTGACAGTGTCCTAATTTAAGGTGACATGACAACACATGGAGTCATATAAAGTTAGTGAAGGTGATTTGACAATTTGCTTGTCATCAAGGCCATGAAAAACTGTAAAAAAAAAACTGGAGTCAACTTGTTAAGTGTCGGAATTTCTCACATTAACAAAAAACAAATTCATAAGACTAAAAAAAACGACAATAAAGTCGCATTTTTAAAATTTCAGAAAATTAATTGGGATTTTCTATATAAGACGACAATAAAGTCGCATTTAAAATTTTAGAAAATTAATTGGGATTTTCTATTTAAGACGATGATAAAGTCACATTTTCAAATGTTTAGAAAATTAATTCGGATTTTCTATCTAAGGCGACGATAAAGTCGCATTTTCAGTTTTAGAAAATTAATTGGGATTTTCTACATAAAGCAACGTAAATTATAGCACTGATGATAACTACTTTCTATGGAGAATATGTTATCTCAAAAGAAATTTTCTGTCAAATTTTTGTGTCTTTTCAAACATTGGTCATCATTTTCTCCAAAATTCGACCAATGTGGGGCATTATGTAGACACCAAATTTTGAACCCCTTTTTCGGATAAATAAAGATTTTAAAAAGAAATAAAAATAATGAAAACCGTCATGCATCTTGGAGCGCGTGCCCCGTCAAATGCATGTTTCGCCCCGGAGCGCGAGTTTCAATCCGTAGTATGGTTTTCCTTTTTTGCGTATTAGTCATGCAGGTTCGGCTTAGAAATATAATTTTTCGTGAGTCGTTGTCAATAACTACAACCACTATTTTAATAAAATGATTCGTAGTATAATCATGCTCGTCTTTACTAATTTGACGAGTTTTCGATAATTGTCTTAAGTTAGTCTTTCGAAAAACAAAAAAATACGAGATGCAATTAGGCGTCTGGATTTTAATCGTATCCCAAAACCGGTAGTAATCAGTTTTCTTGATGGTCAAGTCATTGTTCATTGAATAAAGAATAAGAATATATTCTTTAACCACTTATCACATCCTTTATCCATTAGTTAGGGAATAAGAATCATGAAAAGGAGTGAGAATAAGAATCAAATCCCATGTGTAAGAGGGAAGAATCCGGATCATGCACTAGACGAATGATTGTGCGCGTAGCGCACAACAGTGTCCTACGCCAGACACAGAGCTCTGCGCCTAGCGCACGGAGCTGTGCCTAGCGCAGGCTCCTGCGTTTGGCGCAGTGATGTAATCGGTTTTTTTTTACGTTTTTCGATGCATTTTTTACGTATTAGGATGTACTTAGGGAAGAATATTTTCTGAAAATCTGATTTTGCTTCATTGATGAGAAAATCCAAAAAGAATAAGAATATCTGTGTTTCTAAAGAGATTTGATGATGTCATTAGGGTGAGGTCATTAGAGTGATGTGATTAGGGTGATTAAGGATGGGAAAAGTCAGATTTTTTTGGGTTAAAAATCTGATTTTCTACTTCTTTGAAACCCTAGTTCATCTACCTCATTTCCCTATAAATACCCTCCTCTTTTTTACTTCAAACCAAGTTGAGCTTAAAACAACATAATTTCACAACTTCTCTCAATACTACTCTGATCTTCTCTACTTCCTCCCCCTAAAAAAAATCTCATTCAAGAAAAAGAAAGTAAATGTTAGGAAAGTAATTAGTAAGTAAAGAAGTTCATCAAAAGAAAAACACAAAAAAGGATTTAAGTTAGTAATTAAGTGGATTTAGAGACTCACTTAGAAATTAAGAAAATCACAAAAAAAGGTAGAAAAATTTGCAAAAGGAAGTGCATCATTGAGCTAGCTCGGTAAAGTTGGAGCTTTTTTTATTTTCTTGATTATCTTCTTAATCACTTACTAACTTTCTCCTTGTTTCTTCTTATCGTTTTTATTTTTATTTTTTGAGTGATTTGGGTATGTGGAAGTCCTAATAGGTTCCCAACCTTAAATCACCCCACCTAGAATAGTCAACTCTAATGGGGAGACTCTTAGAATATAATGTGTTTATGTGATTTTGCTTAATCAAGTTGTTGTTCATCACCAAAAAAAAAATTCATAAAAAAATTCAACACAAGTTGTGCATAAACATCTCCATAAAAAAAATATGATGCTGTAATTATAATCAGTTTTTAATTTCGTACTTTATTTCATTTTTCGTCTGCATTAACTAAATAGTTGATAGGACTTGATATTTTTCCTATGAAGTACAAGATGTTTCCAGCAATTGGGCTTTGGAATTTCTAAAAAAATAATTTTGTATAAATAATTAAAAATCATAGAACTTTATTGTGCAAAACTGATTTTGTCCAGTACCACATAAGCTTATCTTGTTAATAAAGTTCAAAATAATATCATTTAGATAAAACTAAAAACATCAAGTTTAAATAAAACATTATTAGCTTTCAAGAAAACCGTTCATTTTTACAAAACCGTTCATGCAAATCACTAAATTCCAGAAAATGGATTTTCTCTTCAGTTAAGAAAACAAATAAACAAGGGTCTTAAAAGTGTCCAATTTAAATGAAAATTTCCAGTCTAGTTCGTCAAAGTGTCTAGAACGTTCATACCAAAATTGACTTAAAAATAAGGTCAATAAGTCAGGTTTCAAAGAACAAATTGGATAAAGGTCTTGTTTTGACCAGTTTTGGCATAAAATTCACCATAATTCTAGTTGTCACTAAAAGCTTGTGAAATTTTGACACAACATAAAGAACTCACTGACCTATCCATAAGTGTATCACATACTTAATTTAACGCTTTCTACAGAAAGTTATAAATTTTACAGATCAGTATAAAAACAAAAGTGCAATCTGGAAAATGAAATAAAGTGATTAACTCAACTTTCATAAAAAAATTGTTTTCTTCATACGAAAATGTGAATTAAAAGTCATTAAATTTTAAGTTTCTCTTAAAATGACTCATTTCATCATGTAAATATAAATCAATAAAAGTTGTCATAAAAAAATCAAATCAAAGAGGTTAATTAATCTCTAGTTTTTCACAAGTTTACAAATATACATGAATTCCAAAGCCCATTCAAGAGGATGAAGATCAAGGAGCATCAAGGTGAAGATCATGATTGAAGATTTGTATAGATCATAGATTTTGCACATATTATTGTAATAATAATTTCTTTGTAAATAGTTATTACATCACTCATTAATGAAAAAAACTTGGAGATGTTTATGCATAATTTTCATAAATAATTTCACAACTCTTTTTAAATAAAATGAGCAACCAATGTTACAAATTTTGCATGTTGGTGTCACAGTATATGAATTAAATGACCCAATCTCAATTAAGAGGAAAAATTGTAAATCTAACTAAGTTAAATTGTATGATGATCCATCTTACATTTTAAATTTGTTCTCCATCTATAAATGGATTAATCATATAATTTGACATAATTAGATTGGTAATTATGATCTCTGAATTGATTTTAGGTCGTTTCACGTGTCTCACTTTAAATGGCCAACTTCCAATTAGTCAAACACATATCTCCAAATTCGATCTCAAATTGATCGTTTTTCTCTAAATGACTTAATAATCATCTTCAATTGAGATTATTTCTCAAAAGTCTTCAAATTAGGAAGCAAACTTCTAAGATCTCTTGAAAATCATAAATGCGATCACGAATTAAGGTGGTTATTTCAATCCTCGATTAATCGCTAATTAGAGCGGTTAACTCAAACTTTTCATTTAATCACTAATTAGGGTGATTATCTTAAAATCTTGGTTAATCACTAATTAGGGTGATTAGTTTAACTTTTCATCATATTTAATCACTAATTAAGGTGATTATCCTAACCTTCCTTTTAATCGCTTATTAAGGTGATTGATTTAACCTTTCATATTTAATCACTAATTAGAGTGATTATCTTAAACCTTAATAATCGCTAATTAGGGCGATTAACTCAAACTCTTCATTTAATCACTAATTAGAGTGATTATCTTAAACCTTGAATAATCATCAATTAGGGTGATTACTTCATAACCTTCATTGTTAATCACTAATCAAGGTGATTATCTTTCCTCTTAAGTTTAGTCACTAATTAGGGTGATTACTTCTTTCCTTCTTTATTAATCACTAATTAAGGTGGTTATCTTAATCCTTCATATTTAATAACTAATTAAGGTGATTACCTTAACCTCATCTCAATCACTAATTGGAGTGATTACCTTATTCCTAATAGATTTGTTTAATTCTAAAGGTGATTTATTCATAATATATTCTTTCCTTTTCTTCAACAATGGAATTGGCCATTTAGGGTGAGACATAAGATCGAACTACGATGGTTTTGATCCATGAGTGGATTCCAATCCCGCAATGATTGGTACGTAGTGCAACTTCAGTGCTCAAACCTACCATGTACAAATGATATATTGGCCATAAAAAAAATGATTGATGTGTATATGTGCAAACTATGTGATTTTCTTTCTTTTAAATAGCCATGATTACTTTAAAATGGAAAATAACGCAGTTGGTAAGAGCCCCTTCAGTAGAATGGAAGAGGAGACGAGTTCCGGACGTTCGCACCTCTTAACCTAAACCCCGAACCCTATCTCATGGTACGAAAGATCAATTTTCAAAAAAGCCTTATCCATATGAAGTTATCATCGTTTAAAATGATATTTCTTAAAATTAATTTTAAAATGATTAATTAAATAAATCTGTCCCTATTAAGATATTAATAAGGTGGCGACTTCAAAGTTTTCTAAAACTCATAGAACGATGAGAGACTTTCGTGGGATTCAGACAGTTAATTTCGACAGTCAAAAATCGGGTACCACACTGGTCGAGGAGAATTCCTGGACGAGGGTCCTTTGTAGAAGGATAACGTCCGTGTCTGGACGTTCCTGGTCGACGAGAGTTCCTGGACGAGGAGAATTCGTAGATGGAGAACGTCGGTGTCTGGACGTTCCAGGTCGAGGAGAGTTCCTGAACTAGGGTCCTTCATAGAAGGAGAATGTCCGTGTCTGCACGTTCCTGGTCGAGGAGAGTTCTTTGACGAGGAGAATACCTGGACGAGGGTCCATTGTAGAAGGAGAACGTACGTGTCTGGATGTTCTTGGTCAAGGAGAGTTCCTGGACGAGGGTCCTTCGTAGAAGGAGAACGTCTGGGTCTGGACGTTCCTGGTCGACGATAATTCTTGGACGAGGGTCCATCGTAGAAGGAGAACGTCCGTGTCTGGACGTTCCTGGTCGAGGAGAATTCCTGGACGAGGGTCCTTCGTAAAAGGCGAACGTCCGTGTCTGGGCGTTCCTGGTCGAGGAGAATTCGTAGAAGGAGAACGTCCGTGTTTGGACGTTCCTAGTCGAGGAGAGTTCCTGGACGAGGGTCCTTCGTAGAAGGAGAACGTCCGTGTCTGGACATTCCTGGTCAAGGAGAATTCCTGGACGAGGGTCCATCGTAGAAGGAGAACATCCGTGCCTGGACATTCCTGGTCGAGGAGAATTCCTATACGAGGGTCCTTCGTAGAAGGAGAACGTCCGTGTCTGGACGTTCCTGGTGGAGGAGAGTTCCTGGACGAGGAGAATTCATAGAAGGAGAATGTTCGTGTCTGGACGTTCCTGGTCGAGGAGAGTTCCTGGACTAGGGTCCTTAGTAGAAGGAGAATGTCCGTGTCTGGAAGTTCCTGGTCGAGGAGAATTCCTAGACGAGGGTCCATCGTAGATGGAGAACGTCTGTGTCTGGACTTTGGACGTTCCTGGTCGAGGAGAATTCCTAGATGAGGGTCCTTCATAGAAAGAGAACGTACGTGTCTGGACATTCCTGGTCGAGGAGAGGTCCTGGACGAGGACAATGCCTGGATGAGGGTCCTTCGTAGAAGGAAAGCGGCTAGTCTTGGCCGGTTTCTGTCTGTAAATGGTCTCCGTCCAAAATCCATGGTTCTTCTTGTCTTTGGACGTTCCTGGTCAATGAGGATTTTTGGACGAAGGTCTTTCATAGAAGGAAAGCGGCTAATCTTGGCTGGTTTCCTTCTGCAAATGGTCTTCCTCCAGATCCTGAATTACTTCTGGACGAGTACACTTTGTAAGTTGGTCTTCATCTAGGAGATTGTGTTTGTTATTTTGGCCGGCTTCCTTTACCAAGCACAGAGCGTCCGAAATTTATGAATTTGCCACTTGTTTTTGGACGAGCTTATTTTCTGACTTGTACATTATTTGTTTTTTTAATCAATGCTTATCTTTGGTCTGACCATCAAAACACTTAGAATCTGGACGACCTTTGAACTTCAAACAAATAATTACAACTTCAAATGTGACTCATCCTGGAACCTGGACGATCTTTGAACTGTACTCCAATAAGCATAAGTTTCGATGAGACTCGTCCTATGACCTGGATGATCTTTAAACTTTGCTTAAATAAGAATAAGTTTCAATGAAACTCGTCCTAAAAGCTGGACGATCTTTAAACTTAACTCGAATATGAATAAGTTTCAATGAGACTCGTCCTAGAACGTGGACGATCTTTAAACTTCACTCAAATAAGTATAAGTTTCAATGAGACTCGTCCTAGAACCTGGACGATCTTTACACTTTACTTAATATAAGAATAAGTTTCAATGAGACTCGTCCTAGAACCGGGACGATCTTTAAACTTCACTCAAATAAGCATAAGTTTCAATGAGACTCGTCTTAGTATCTCATTTTTTGAACAAATATTTGTCAAACGAAGCTCGTCCTAAATGAGTGTCTTAGAAGTTCTTTGGACTGGTGATTCCCCCACCCCCCTTTCTTGGGACTGAGCTCGTCCTGTCAGTCCGGACGAGCTGTGTTCGAAGATGGAGAACGACCACCAATCCTTCATCTTGGACGAGTTTGAGTTTATATACACTTGCCAACCTTGTGGGATATGATTGCTATTTGTGAGCATATCAGTTCCTGGTCGGCTTCCTTGAGGAAGCAGTGTTCGTCTTGCAGTAGTGAGCCCTTACTAGGGCTTTTACTACTTAGTTGACCTTGCATTTGAAAGTAAGATTCCTTTACTAAGGTGTGCTTATTTCTGGTCGGCTTCCTTTTAGGAGACCATGATGTTTCTCTTACTAGAGATTATCACTATTCGGCTAACCAGATATGTAATCCACCTTTCTTTAGGTTTATTACATTTCGGTCGGTCTCCTTGAGGAAGCAATGTGTGTTAGAAGAATGATTATCCCTTGCTGGGGTGACTCATTCTTTTAGTTTGATTTTGGTCGTTTATTGTTTTCTTTAATTTTATCCAAGTTAATGTCACTTTTAGACCACTAGGCTAACTAGTGGTAAAAATGCCCCAAAGTGACTTTAGTAAAATAAAGAAACAATACAAATATAGGGAGAAAGTAGAAATTGTATTATGTGAATTTTGCTTGGCAAACTACCAAGATACATGTTTACATTTCTAGTTCTTTCTTTGTGCCATGGTACTTTCTATGATTACAGACTACTAGTGTTCTAAATTGATCTGGTCAGACGTGGTACTTCTTCAGAGTGTCTGAATTCCAAGTGCGCTGTATTGGTGGTCCATCCATATCTTGGAGACGAAAAGTTCCACTTCTCATTTCTTGGACTATCAGATAAGGCCCTTCCCAATTTGGTGTCAGCTTACCCAACTCTTTAGCTCGTCCAACGGCTTCCATCTTCCTCAGAACGAAATCCCCTACTTTGAGTGGTCATCTAGCGACTCTTTTGTTAAAGTCCTGATCCATTCGCAGCTTGTACAATTGCATTCTCAATAATGCATTGCACCTGACCTCTGGTACTTGGTCCAAGTCAGTGCACAAGGCGGCCCAATTGGCTTCTTCTGACGAACTGGTTTTAAGCTTGGGTCAATATTTAGCTAGTGGACGGCTACCTCTAGATCAATTCCATGCATCTCCTCAATCTGTGAGCAAACACATCTTGAAATTCTTTGAGCAAATTTATCAAAATGCCCCTCGACTCAAGAGTGAGAGAAGATCCAATCTTCAAGGTCCAATCTGGACGAGCTTCATCTAGACAAATAAATGTCCTATGGGGCCTCCACAACCTCTAGACGTTCAAGTGCCAAACCCATGATGGCCTTTACTTCTTCAGACGAAGGAGGCTCTTCCTTTAGAGGCACATACTTTCTTTTCTTATCGGGAAAGATATCGGGACGTTCTCCTTGAGGAAGCAACCCGCATCTCGAGGACTCTCAATAGTCATCCTCAACGAGGCCACCTGGTCTTTCACCACTTCAGACGTTTTCCCTTCACCAGCCACCTTCCTTTGATCCTTCACTTCAGCCTTCCCGGACGATGGCTTTAAAGTAGTTAGGTAACACTCTCTAGCCGCCTGCTGATCTCCATACATGCTTCATGAGCATAAGATGAGTAACTATCACTGCTTTAACATGATTCAGAGTTGGTCGTCCAAGAATGACATTATAGGTTGTCAAGTCCCAGACGACTAGGAACTTAATGAACAAAGTCCTTGATACATCCTTCTCTCCTACTCGGAATTTGGTAAGGTAACCGTCCCCATAGGATGGATAACCCCTCCCCCCAAAGCCAATGATTGGGTGGTGGACAGGAACTAAGTTCTTCTCATCAAACTTCAATCTGGACAAGCAATCTGCACTAATAATGTCTATCGAACTTCCAGTGTCAATCAAAATTCTTCTTACTCTCAAGTTTGCTATCTTCATTTCAACTTCCCCCGATCTTGCTCACTGACTACTACCTTTGGGAAGGGCTTGGCCTTCGCTTGGTCAATTAGAAGAATTTGGCCGAGCTCCCTGAGGTGGTTTTTGTGCCCCCGATTGGTTGGTCCTCCAGCTGTAAATCCTCTTGAGATGACAAGAACAACATCCTCGTCAGTGCTTTCACTTTCTTTCTTCTTGTTCAGACGATCATCCTTCCTCTGAAACTTCCTCCCCCCTTGGGGCAAGTATGAATTCATCTTTCCTTTTCGGGCTTAATCCTCGAAAGCCCTCTTAAGGTGTTTACATTCGTTGGTCTCATGACCACAGTCCTTGTGAAAATGCTTGCTCTTGTCTCTATTCCTGTAAGGAGTCGTCATCTCTGCTGGAGCCTTTAGCTCATATTGATCCTTTATCTCCATAAGAATGGAGTATTGGTCTTTGCTAAATTCTATGGGATCAGCTGAAGATTCAGATTCTTTCCTCTTTCCTCGCCTGTACGAAGTGGTTGTGGAGGTTATAGCCCAAGTCTCCGCCTTTTTAAGATTGCTCTTTTTTACCTTAGCTACCTCTTCAAGCTTCTTGGACTCAGGATGCTTGGCCTCAGCACAAACTTTCGTGGCGTGTATGAATGCCTCGGCTTCCTTCAAGGCTTATCCAAGGGTGGTAATTTTCTTTTTCACGAGATCAAACATAAAACTTCCTGGCCATAGCCCTCTGATAAAGGCGTCAAAGGCCACTCCAGCGTAAAGATCTTGAATCTGCAAGGCTTCTAAATTGAATCTCTTAACAAAACTTCTAAGGGCTTCTTTTGGTCCTTAGACGACCTTGCCCAAGTGCATGCTTATCTTTTACTCTTGCCGATTGGCTACAAAGTGACTAGTGAATAAGTAACTGAGTTCAGTGAAAGTGTTGACTGAATTAGGGGAGATTGTTAAACCACTTATGAGCTACTCCCTTCAGAGTAGCCGAGAAGTTCTTGCACCAAGTAGCATCATCAACTACATGGACTTACATTTGATGATCACAAGCGGAGAGATGATCATCTGGATCAGTTGTTCCATCAAATGGCTCTATGGTAGGGAGTTTAACCTTTGCGAAGAGGGGCGCCTCCATGATCCTGGCCGGGAAAGGGGTTGGCCAGTTGATCCGGAGGGCTCCCAGCTATCCCTCAATGGGTATGAACTCCTTATGATACTCCTTCAACATGGGATTAAATGAGGTGTTTGCAGGGGCTGCATGCCAATGAACCATAGGCTGCACCACCATTTTCTCTTGTCTTGGACGAACAATAGAAGGGCCAAGACTTTTTCCTTCAGTTCTCGATGGTAACCTCAAAGGGGGATCTCTCAAATACTGTGTAGACCCTGTGGCCGACCGTTGTAATGCAGCAGCTTTCTTTGCCTCTAAGTACTCACGGGCATCTGTTTCCATTCGGTGTCCATTTGGACGAGCATCTTCCTGGGTCCTAACCACCAAGTTCCAGTCCATATTCTTTCGCTGCTTACTACCTTATGGCTGTCTTTCTCTGGCTGTTCTCCTAGAGAGTTCCTGACAAGCAGGTCGGCTTGGACCTGGACGATTCTCCTGGGAACGCCCTCTAAGAGGAACTGGATTGTTAGCAGCTAGATCTGGGTTTACTTCAAAAAACAGCATATTGTTCTTGATCTGTTCCTGGACGACTGCCGCCATCTTAGTCTGGAAGTCATTCAAGACGTTCTCCAGATGAGCAACACTCACTGGTCGTTCAAGTTTTTCCTGAATAACAGGTTCACGGCTCTGACCAGGGACATTAATGATGGACGGAGGTCTATCCCTCCCTCGAGGTGGTCTCTCATCATCTACGGTATATTCTACTCGAATCTGAAAACTTTGATTTCTTGCCACATTGGACGAGTGTTAGTCAGTCATTGTTGCGTCTCCTAACAGACGGCGCCAAATGTTTAGTCTCCTTGGCGGGCAAGTAAACTTCTATCCTTCAATATGTAATTTAATAGAGACTTGTGCAACGATGTCCAAGTATGGTAATTAATGTTGGTCAAAATGGAATCCCCTTTTTACCTCTTTTTGATGGGACACGTGGATGCTCCTGGTTGATCCACGTGTCTCTTGGTGAGCCTTTGATTATTTAGGCTACAGCAAGTGGGTTGTCTACCCGGTAGGTAGGTGTAGCAATGTCCCTGTTTTCTATAATTTGTCACTTTATTTTTTCACAATCTTCAAGACATCTATTTGACCATTAATATCTTCAATTATGCATAAATAGAATATATACAAAGTCAATCACTTAAATCTATGTATTGAAATCTATCTAATAATATCACATATGATAATGCTTAGAGTTACATGTTGGTGTTGAAATATGGTCAAAATCAATGAATTATGATTTTGAAAAGGTTGAGGGGTAAACTAATAAAAAAACGAAGGGAGTATAAAATTATTAATTTAAAGTTATACAAGATGTAGAGTAATAATACATGTATCCATTGTTCGTTGTTTATTGATCAACAAAAAATCATATAATTATTATTCAATTTAGAGGTGGCTCTATAATTATTTGTTTTTAGTTCAGTTGATGTTATATACATAATTTTTTATTTTTTATGGAAAAGATAAATATCAATAATTAATAGTCATACGACATCTTTGTTAAGTATTGAAGAAAAAAAAACACACTATAACTAACTTGATCAAATGTTACTTTTCTATTTTAACAAGGATGACGATGAACAAGTAGATCAAATATTAAAGCTTACTCCCAGTTTTTTGTCAAAACATGTAACATTCTATATGGGCATCTATCATTCCTATATAGTTTTTGTAAGAAATTTTTTATATGGTCATGTAGATTACAAAAGAGAATCTAATATCAAGCATAAAATTTTATAATAAACAGTCAATGAACTGCATCTCGAAGACCAAACACTTAACTCCCGAAAGGGGAGAGAAAAAAACTATATAACTCCAAATTCTCACTATATTAGAGGAGATAAAGTACCAACAATTGGGTAGAAAATTTCTCAAAACAAAGAAAAGAGGATTATATGAATGATGAAAACTAGAAAATGGGTTCACCATCCACCATTAGAAAAACTGGTAGCAGCGTAAAACTGGATGAAAAAAGACAAGCTTATTAAAGAGGAGAAATAAAGGAAAGAGAGGCGACCAAATGCTAATTATAGATGACAATTAGCTTTGTAACAAAATAAAATTACATGAATAGGTAGCTAGAGAACATTAACAATCACAATCCTTTTTTTTTTGAAAATAAAAAGTCATATGACATCTACAATAGTAGTCAAAACTAACAATACATATCAAAATGAAATAAATATAATTCTAATATTATGACAAAACCACGATCGTTGAGGAGATCTAACACTTCTGAAAAGTGAAAACACTTTTCTTTCACACGATGGAAAGGTAGTAGTCAGTGTTATCGAGAAGCTTGAGAATATAGAAGAAGGGATGATTGCTCAAAAGAACGAGGCAACCTCTTCTAAAGCTCCATCATATGTTCTTACGAAGAGGAGATATTGCAGTATCAAGGAACCTGAGAACTTTCCTAGCAAGGTTAACCTGAAAACTTTGGCCAAAAATGTATGTTTATGTCATATCATTTTTGCTTTGTTTGATATCATTTGATGATCAATTAATATCATTCTCTGTCTGTTGCATGTCATTTTTTTATCCTTGTTTTGTGAATCATTTCTTTATTATTATTGTGTGTTTTCATGTCAGTTAGAGTGCATTTTATGTCATTATTCAAAGGATCCATCTCATTTTTTTAATCTCATGTCATTTCTAAAACAAAAGTATTGTTTCATGCCATTTATCTGTTGCATGTCATTTTTGGTTTGTTTCATTTCATTAGGAAAACAATTTATGACATTATTTATTTGATGCATGTTATTTTTATATCTGTGTTTTGTGAATCATTTCTTTATCATTATCTCTCCAAACACTTCAATTATACACACTTCAAAAACACAACTTTCAATCTCCATTCTACCAAAGGTCAAGATTGCTCCTCTTGCGGATCGTTATTCAAGATCCAAGCGACAAAGGTATATTCCTGAGGTGCTTAACATTTCAATTCCAATTTAATTTCTTTGAAATTACTAAAAGTTTTTCATGCCTATATGTTTATTGCTCTCATCACCATTCACATGTTTATCTTTGCTAATCAAATACCTAAATAAATTATCGAATATTAAAGTCAGATAATTTGGACAATTGGATTAGGTTCCTAATTATTTTCAATACTTAAAGAACTTACCACAAAAATTAGTCTTTTCCTTTAGTAAACCAATATAGATTTATTTTTAGAATGCATGAACATATTCACTAATGGAAAAAACGTCATCTGATCCGGTCAAAACACGGGTTACTGATGTGTTATTGGGCCGGAACGGTTGGAATAGCAGCAGCTATAAGAAATTATCTAATCCGGTTTAGGCAGAAAACCGGACCAGAATGTACATAACTGATCCGGTTTTATGCCCAAATCGGATCAGCTAATACAAGTCTGATATTAAAAAGAAAAGCTGCACTTTATACATAGTGCAGTCCAGCAACCAAGCAAACTCTACAAAAATCTATCCGAAATTGCCTAACCTACTGCGTACATGTAGGATTACAAGTACTCAAAGCGGAATTTCATGAATCATATTCATAAGCACTTAAAACATGATATCATGCATATACTATCAAGGATCACATAATAGTTTTAGAATTAACCTTTGATGCGTGATTTCCACAAAGCTCGTCAAGATTCGGAGATAGAACCGCAACTGTGATTCCTCCACTTGGTCCACCAATCCAGATCAACACTCCACCAATGCTAGTTGGAAGGAAAAAGGGCTCTTTTTTCTTGGAGTTTAAAGTTACGTGACTTTGAAAGAGAGAGAAAAGAGGAGAGAGAAAATATTGAGAGAAACTGACTGAGAAAATTTTCTAGTTTCCTCACCCAATTATAGGAATAATTAGGTTAGGAATCCCTCCCCTTTACTCCTCTTTGGCCGGCCACCCTAGAGTCCCTTGTGGGCTCTAGGTCTTTCTTTGTTCACCCAAATTGATTTAAGTATGACCTTGTAAGATCCATTTAATTGGGCTTCGGGTTTATTATTTACTAACCCGAAGTTCTTTCGCATTCTCTAGCAAGACGTAAAGACGACCCAATTTAATGAACTTATTATCTCCATAATATGATCCATGTTATATTTAGTAATTGCATTAAAGTCGAGGACATAATTCTTTCAATCTCCCACTTGTCCGATACGAGTGAGCAATATTCAAATTCCTTAAGTATCTCAGTGTCTAATTTGATAGTATGATCATATCTCTATGTCATCCATACTAGTCTTCAAATTAATCCTTGAAATCCGAGTTCAAATTGACAAACAAATGATCATCATATAATCCATTTGAGCACGACCATGCATTTTTCAATTTTTACTCTCCAAGGGGCCAAGACACCCATCCTATCTCATATAAGAGGACTTTTCAATCTTGTGGCAACCAAAACTCCCACTCAACTTTTAGCACAACCCGAATGCTGTCTTTATAGTCCCCTTTTACGGCATGACGTTTGGCAGCATCCAAGTTATACCAATCATTAAGCCAAGTAGTGTTCCACTCATGTCTTAGGAATCCACTAATATAATTTCGAAGTTATTGAAACTTCTAAGTAGGTCTGTTCGATCATGTATCAACTATACATATCCACATGATTGACTAAACATCTCCATGTTCCCATAGCCCATGAAACATCGCTATCAATCAATCTTATATGATAATCCTTTAATAAGTCATTTATGTCCAATTTAATGACTCAGATTAGGAACTCTAATATTCTTTGAATTCAGTTCACTTATGGTGTTTCATTCATCAAATCACATATTTGACAAAACCATTGAATTCAAAAAATAATTTTGGACATTTTATTTAATACTAAACCAAGATTAAATAAGATAAAAGTTCATTTCAAATAAACATAAAATAGCAAAATCATGTCTTTACATTATAACAAGTTTCTCTAAACATAGTACAATCTAAAGCCATTCTAACATTTGCTTCAAGCCTATAGCCCTAGCGTGACACTCATGCTTGGGCTAAGGTAGTTGTTAAGTGAGTGGATCAGCCACATTCTCATCCGTGTGAACATTGCAGATTCTGACATCCTTCCTGTCAACTATCTCCCGTATAAGGTGATATTTCCTCATTACATGCTTGGATATGTTATGTGATCTCGGTTCTTTTGCTTGTGCAACAGCACAGAACAACTCAATCCCCTCCAGAAAATTAGGTATGATATCTAGCTATGTCAGCAATTTCTTTATCCAAACTCCTTCTTTAGCAGCTTCAACCGCATCTAAATATTCTGATTCTGTCGTAGAGTCTGCCACAGTGCTTTGCTTTGAGCTCTTCCAGCTAACTGCTCCTCCATTGAGACAAAAGATGTACCCTGACTGAGAGTTGTAATCATCTCTGTCGATTTGGAAGCTCGCATCAGTATAACCTTTAAAAACCAACTCACTTTCACCTCCATAGAATAAGAACATGCCTTTAATTCTCCTTAAGTACTTAAGGATGCTCTTAGCTGCAGTCCAATGTGCTTCACCTGGATTTGCTTAGAACCTGCTACACATGCTCAAGGCATATGCAACATCTGGTCGAGTACTTATCATGGCATACATGATAGATCCTATAGCCGAAGCATAAGGTATGCTACTCATTCGCTTCAACTCATCAGGCTCAGTTGGGCACTGACTCTTGGTAAGCGACATGCCATGTGACATGGGAATGAATCCTCTCTTCGAATTTTCCATGTTGAACCTTGCAAGAACTTTATCAGTTTAAGTTTCTTGACTTAGTCCAATCATCCTTCGAGACCTATCTCTATGGATTTTGATTCCCAGTATGTACTCAGCCTCTCTAAGGTCCTTCATGGAGAATTTTTTTTTCAACCATTCCTTGACTGACTCAAGCATTGATATGTCATTTCCCATGAGTAGTATGTCATCTACATACAAAACCAAGAAGACTAAGCTGCTCCCACTAAACTTCTTGTAGACACAAGATTCTTCTTCGCTTTTGAGGAAACCAAATTGTTTGATTGCCTCATCAAACCGAAGATTCCAGCTCCGAGATGCCTGCTTCAATCCATAAATGGATCTCTGAAACTTGCAAACCCTTTTAGGATTTTTTGGATCCTCAAAACCCTCGAGTTGTGTCATTTACACATCCTCATTCAAGAACCCATTCAAGAATGCGGTTTTGACATCCATCTGCCAAATTTCGTAATCGTAAAATGCATCAATCGCTAAAAGTATCCGAATCGATTTAAGCATTGCTACAGGAGAAAAGGTCTCATCATAGTCTATACCATGAACTTACCTGAATCCTTTTGCAACCAGTCTTACTTTGTAGACATAGACATTCCCATCTTTGTCTGTTTTCAATTTGAACACCCACTTGCATCCAATAGGGTTAACCCCATCAGGCAAGTCGACTAGGGTCCAAACTTTATTCTGAGACATGGAGTCTAACTCGGATTTCACGGCCTCAAGCCATTTTTCAGTGTCTGGGCTCGTCAAAGCTTGTTTGTAGGTAGTCGGTTCTGAATTATCCAAAATCATTATTTCAGAGTTTTCAGTTAACAGGAAATCAACCAACCTTTTGTTTGGAATCCTTGGTCTACTTGACCTACACGGGGCCTGAGAATTAAGAGAAATGTTCTCTTCAACTTCTTGAAGATCTTCGCTTGAATTAGATTCAAGTGGGACGGTAGGAGGTTCACGCGTTGAATACGTCATCTCCTGAACTTTACTTTCGTCTTGTCGGCCCGTCTCTGACATGGTGTGAACCACGTCCAGTTGTTGCTCATCTCGAATTTTTTCGACAATTATTTTACTCCCACTTGTCTTTCTAGAAACAAATTCCTTTTCAAGAAAGACACCATCACGAGCAACAAACACTTTGTTCTCTTAACGGTTATAGAAGTAATAATCCCTTTTCTCTTTTGGGTATCCCACAAAGAGACATTTATCTAGACTTGGGTGCAAGTTTGTCTGATAGTAAACGCTTTACATAGACCTCACATCCCCAAATCTAAAGAAAAGACAAGTTTGGAGTTTTTCCATTCCATAACTCATATGAAGTCTTTTCTACAGCCATTGACGGGCTCCTATTTAGTGTCTGTGCAGCTGTTTCGAGAGCATATCCCCAAAAAGAAATTAGAAGATCAGCAAGACTCATCATTGATCGAACCATATGCAATAAGGTCCGATTCCTCCTTTCAGAGACACCATTTAACTGCGGTGTTCCTGGTGGAGTCAATTGTGAATGAATTCCACAATCCTTCAAATGATCATCGAATTCTTGGCTCAAATACTCGCCACCATGATCGGATCGCAGTGCTTTCACTTTCTTACCAAGTTGATTTTGTACTTTATTTTGGAACTCTTTGAATTTGTCAAAAGATTCCGACTTATGTTTAATTAAGTAGACATACCCATATCTACTTAAATCATCAGTGAAGGTAATGAAGTAATCAAACCCTCTCTTGCCTTTGTGCTCATATGACCACAAACATATGTATGTATGAGGCCTAAGAGATCACTGGCCTTTTCACCCTTTCCAGTAAACGGTGATTTTGTCATTTTCCCCATCAAGCATGATTCACATACATCAAACGATTCGAAATCAAATGATGGAGCAATGTCATCCTGTTGTAACTTTTGGATGCGCTTTTGGTTTATATGACCCATTCGACAATGCCAAATGTAGGTTAGGTTTAAATCATTTGATCTTTGTTTCTTGCTATGTATGTTATAGACCTGTACTGACCTATCAAGCACATATAAGCCATTTATCAATTTAGCACTAGCATAGAACATGTTTTTGTAGGAAATGGAACAACACTTGTTCTTTATTTCAAAACAAAATTCTTCAGAATCCAAAATAGAAACAAAAATAATGTTACTAGTAATCGAAGGAACAAAATAACAATTATTGAGTTCTAAAAGTAAACCAGATGGCAAATGCAGACTATAGCTACAGCAAGTGCAGCAACCCGTGCTCCATTTCCAACGCGATGGTCGACCTCGCTCTTTGCCAACCTCCTACTTCTTCTTAGTCCCTGCACATCATTAACTATGTGAGAACCACAACCGGTATCCAATACCCATAAAGAAGTAAAAGTCAAATTGATTTCTATAACAAAGATACCTGAAGTGGAAGCACCTGACTTCTTTTCCTCCAAGTATAGAGGGCAGTTGCTCTTCCAGTGTCCTATCTTGTGACAATGGAAGCACTTGCTTTCCGCGGCGACCTTTGGCTTGGCGGTTGGCTTAGGTTTTTCAGCAACAACAACAACTTGCTTGCCTTTGTCCTTCTTTCCTGCCCATTTCTTCTTAAAACCCTTTCCCTTCTGAACCATCAAACCTCTTTCTTTGGTTATTTGGGGATGTTCCTCTCAGCATTGACTAACAACCCATGCAACTCTTGCAATGTCTTTTCAGACTCATTCATGTTGAAAGTCATCCTGAACTGATTGAAGTTGTTAGGCAATGAATGGAGAATGATGTCAGTAGCCAACTCTACCCTATAAGGGAATCCAAGTCGTTCCATGTTTTCAAAAAGACCCATCATAGCGAAAACATGTGGGCCAACAGCTTGACGCGGCTTCATGTGACATTCCAGTATCTCCTTATTGGTCTCATACTACTCAACTCAGGCCTGTGTTTGGAACATGGCCAGCAGCTCTTGCATGATGGTGTAAGCATCCTTGGTTTCGAACCTCTTTTGGAGGTCCGGCTCCATGGCTGCTATCATCAGGCAAGTGATTGTACAAACCTATCATTAGCCTGCTTTGCACGACGTTTGTCTGCTTTAGTCGATTCATCAGTAATCACAGGAAGTGGGGTTTCTAAGACATCCTCTCGACCCTCAGACCTCAGTACGAGTCTTAGGGTTCTTTCCCAATTAATGAAGTTTTCACCATTTAGCGTGTCCTTTTCGAGAAAAGGACGAATGTTGAAAACGGAGTTGTTGTTTTTGTTATTAGTCATAGTATCTCCAGACCAAAAAACAAAAGCAAAGTTCAATTTTTATGTTTATAAAAGAACCTAAAACATGCAAAAGTTTCTAGGTTGGTCACTCTATTCAATTTTAATGTCCCAATTTGAATAAGTGAATACAAGATCCTATCAACATGCAACACTAAGCAGACGGAGGCCTTATCTTCACGTTACATTCTCAAGGCAAGTAAACTCTTTTACTAATTATAACCCCTTATAATTCTTGTTTAGATTGGTAAATATCGCATGCTTAACTATCTCTTGCTTGAAAATCAAAAACGCATTTGATGATTTTGTTAAGGATAACCAAATTAAGTAATAAAATTCGCAATTTTACCTTATCTCCCAAAATTATTTATAATACCTTGCGGAGGCATGACCTATTACTATTAATTAAGGGTTAAAAAGTACTTTATGTTTGGAAAAGCTAACCTTAATATTTGCGGGACCTAAGTTTATTATGTTGTTATGAATTAGTGAACTCTAGCTCATTGATAATCAACATACAATAAACTTATAAGCATTTTAAATAATAATAAAATGTAAAAATTAATCATGATCTATTATGACCCCTAATCCTAAGAACTAAGCATCTTGATTGGGCACCTCCTTGGACTCTTCGTGGATCACCATCCACCATAGTCATGGGCCTTCTCTTATAAGGAATTTGAGGTCACCAACTTTGATATAACAATATTCTTCATTTCCTATAGTCGATTTCTTAACGGAAATCCAAACTTATGCTTTCATACTCTATCAATCATTTACTTATACTGTTATAAACAAACCATTATCAGCAATAAATAATATAACAACTTTCACTATAACGTTCCTTATTGGGAATCCAATAATAAGATACGATTCCTTATCGGGAATCCAACATCAGTATAACTTACCATGATATGCTTCCTTATCAGGAAACCGATATCAATATTAATATTCATATTCAAATAATGAATAAACATTCATTACTTACCTGATATGATTCCTTATCGGGAATCCAATATCGAAACAACTTACCACAATGTGATTCCTTATCGGGAATCCAATGTCAAAACAACTTTCACAATTCGAAATAACTTTCTTTTAACCAGGGGGAAAGAGAACGCGGCGGAGGAGACAAAGCTTACACTCCGACAGTGGGGGTCGTCACCCAACCATTCGCTTTACTTTTGGCCAATAACCGCGACTAGTCTGCAGTATATTTTTTCGCTGATTCAATCAGCCATCCACAGGTTTCACATTACCTGATATATCGCCCGATTACCGCCCCACAGAGCAATGGGCAAGTTTCCCTATGGGGCCCCCAAGGTTCACAGTCCATGGGGTACTATTCATGTCACTTCATCCGTCGACTCAGACGAGGCTACTTTCCCCTTTAGATTCCTTTTGATTATGATTCATATCACAATCGAATCATTCATGGAACTCATCCATAGTTATATCAATTCTTAACAATAAACTTTGAACAACAAATCAACCACAAGACTTCTCCTTAGATAACTATAATCGTTTGACATAGTATCTTTATAAATGAGTATTTCATATCAATACAGATATACTTTTATATGCAATCCAATTCCAATCATGAAACTTATTAACCACAACAATTAATTGATAATCATGTTCGCTTAATGTCAACAACAATGATAAAAGTTCTTTCAGTTATAATTAACTAACGAGAGTTACTAAACTAATTCCACACATCACATACTTTTGTATATTAATAGTTCATATTCATTTCCACTTCACAAATATCGATGTAGACTCATCTTAATAATGATAATAACGATTATCAAACACCAGCAATACTCGCAATAGGTCTCTCACTTAGAATTAACTAAGGAGAGTTAACTTAAACTCCACAACTTGAGGCTCATCAATCAAAGGTTGATTAGAGTGACTAAATATGGTCCAACTTATACCATTAACTGAATTCTAATTAACGTAATCAACAATGAACCCATCTAGGAATCATACTCACCCTTGCATTGTCGAGTCCACCCCTTTCCTAATTACAGAACAAGTGAATCAAATAACTGAATCTCCTTTAAAGTAATCATTAACCTTGTATTCACTTATTTACAAAAATTCACGTACAAACTCATTTTAGCGACCATGAATCAGATAATCCAAAATTATTATATTACTCCATTTGTAGTTATTAAACCAAAACCTTTTCTAGAACACCACCTTAGTAGTCTCGTCCACAATTATTTAAACTATCTCCAATATCCTCATTGTTAGCAATAATTAGTTAATCCCTTTTATAACTTTTTGTGAGAGAACTAATTAAGTAATTAGCTTCCCAAAGTCTAGTTAAGTGGTTCTTCTTCATGACACCATTAAACATCTAAAATCATATTATACTGTTTTACTCTCCACAATTAATCTTTAGATTTTTCTTAACAACAATGACAAGAGCTAGTAGCTATTCTTATTATATTCTAGATAAATAGAATAAATTGATGAACATTCGTCATATAATACTTTCACCGCTCTACTGACAGTCTGACATCCTTCCATTATAAGCAAGTTAAACTGTACTCAGAAGCTAACTCTATGATTTCAATAATAACATTGTTTCTCATTTATATAACAATTCTGATTAATGTCATTCCAAGAATTACAAAACCAATTAGCAAGCATCAAATTATAGTTTATATGGTATAATTACGGCCCCACTAAACATTTAGATAAATTAAACAAATTACTCTTTCTAATAGTACTACTTACTAATGGGCTTGACATTGTCTTCTTTACCAGACTAACTATATCAAATGTTTTACGTAGTCAGAATACCAATTTGTCATACTAGAATTCCTTGACAAAACTATAATTTACAACTTATACTCAAACCATTGTCTCTTAACCATTATATTACTGAGACTAAGACATCCAAGCTTATTGAGTACGTATTCAAACAAGTAATTGAATAACATATCTATTATACCAACACATGAACTAATTTTACAACATGAGATAATCAGTCCCTTAACTTATTAACCATCTTTGAGATTACATATTACAATAAGTAAATTCAATTTCAAGTACAAGTAGTTATATACTAATCACAACTAAGTAATGTATCAATCACATTCTAATATATATATTAATCTAAATAATAACCTTTGAAGTTAATTATTCATCTTGTTTAGAAACTAAATAATTTACCAATCATATAATCAATTTCAAAGATAATTTCTACCATAAATCAATTTAGTTCACAGCCCACAACTTTTCCCAATCATATACTAATCCAACAAATAACCACCAACTATAAGTTTAAAATCATCAAATTGCAACATAAAACTAACGTCTACCATTCAACATCCACTACCCAATTATTAATCTTCATTCAAAATTAGAAGAAACAACAAGAAGATCCAACAAACAGGAAAAAGGGTGTAGTACCTTTAGGGAGGTAAAAGAAGTGGCGGCAACAACCACCAGCGACACGGTGTCGCAGACAAGTGGCGACAGCAGCACATCAATACACTAGTGGAAAAAACCTCATTTGTCACTTAGTAACAGATGCGGTTTTTACAAAACCGCATCAGAAAATCAATTAAAAAAATGGGAAGGAAAGCTGGGAGGAAAATCTGATGCGGTCCTCTTGTGGACCGCATCAGATTAAAAAACTGATGCGGTTCCTAAGACCGGATCAGATTTTCCGATTTTTTTCTAAAGCAAAAACCCGCGTTTTACACCAGCCCATTTCCCCCACCTTCACCAGCCCATTTCCCTCAATTGAACAGCCCATTTCCCGTTTAGTATAAAAGCCCCCCGAAACTAAATCCCTCATTTCTCACCCTCTCACTCGCCCCTTTTTTTTCTCCTAACCCTTTAAATCTCTCCAACTCCTCTGATCTAGGTTTGAGTCGCCATAACCCTAAACTAAAGAAAACCAGAGTAATGCAAACTCTCAGGCGAGCATCGATAATTTCTTGATTCAGGTGCTTGTAGATTTAAATCAATTAAACTCTCATTTCTTTGATTATCGCCGATATTCATGTGTTTGACGCTGATGCTCCACCTTCAACTTTAACCGCCATTGATGCATCTCCTCCTCTGCAAATGCAATCGGCATAGTCGGTGAAGGAGGCGGCGAGTTCACTGGATATTAGGGTTGGGAAGGTGTTCAAGGCATGGCGATCTAGGTTTGAGTCGGTGAAGGAGGCGGCGAGTTTGCTGGATATTAGGATTGTATTTTTTAGTTTTTTTATATCTAGGTTTGTTTTCGTTAATTTTCATTTCAGTTTTTTTTCCTTTTTTTTCGGGTTTTTAGATCTAGGTTTATTTTCGTTAATTTTCATTTCAGTTTTTTTCCTTTTTTTCATTTTTTAGATCTAGGTTTGTTTTCGTTAATTTTCATTTCAGTTTTTTTCCTTTTTTTTTCGTTTTTTAGGTCTATCGTTTTTTAGATCTATGGATGATATTCATGGCTGATTTTTCGTTTAATTTTCATGGCTGAGTTTCGTTTAATTTTCATGGCTGATTTGTCATTTGGCTTTCTACCTTCAATTGTGTATATTTAATTCCAGATCTTGTAATTTTTGTATGTAGATTGTATTTTTTTTAGTTTGGAATTAATGTGGATGTATTTCACTGAATTTTTAGTTGTATGCCAGTGTGTATTTTTCGTTTTAGTTTGGGATGTATGTGGCTGATTTTTCGTTTCATTTCGTATACCAGTATTTTGGTGGAAGGCGGTGGAAATGTGGATGTATTTCATTTTGGTAGTGCAGACTTGTAGGCCTGCAGGTCTGCAACTTTTTTTTTGACATACGTTTCAACAAACTGATGCACCTGATGCGTTTTTCCTTAAGAACCGCATAAGTAAATCATTTTTTGACATACGTTTTTTGACATACATTAACTGATGCGTTTTTCCTTAAGAACCGCATAAGTAAATCATTTACTGATCCGGTTTTTGACCGGATCAGTAAATGATTGGGAGCTGCTGTGAGCCCACCTGATGCGGACCAAAACCGCATTAGTAAGCCCGATTTTGACCGCATCAGATGGACTTTTTTCCACTAGTGATAACAGCTGCAGCGCAAGCAAGAACAGGAGGGGGGAAACTGCCACCGGAGGCAGCACAACGACCACAAACAACATCAACACGAAGACCGTCGTCCACCGGCAAACAACAGCAACAACCGCGGCAGCACCAACCGTGAACAAGCAGCGCAGGACGAGGAGAGATGAAAGAACAGGGCACGCACGAGGGAGGGGAAAATAAGCTCCGACGGCTGGAGGAAACGTCGGTGGTAGCACCGGTGGTCGAGGCGATCACAAACAAAGCAGCGAAGGGAAAGAGAAACGAGTACTGGGAAGGGGTTTCATAAGGAGGGAGAGGAAGATCGGTGAGAGAGATTGGGGAGGGGGTTTTGGGTCTTCACGAGGAGAGAGGGAGAAATTAAATTGGTTTGGGGTTCTAAGACAACCGACAAGGGGGGTATTTTGGGTTTCCAAATAAACCAAACGGATAAGACTGAAAATGGAAACCGACATTGTTTCCCATTATGGCTAAATGCCACTCGACTAAAATTTAAATGCTTAAAATTCAAAATACTTGTAATAAGAATGATTTCATAAAATTTAAATTAATAAATATATCACAAATACGACAACCAAAATGTAACATTCCAAGTGAAATAAAATAAGAATATTTATAATATAATTAACTTAATAATATAATTAGCATTTAATAAAAGCTTTGAAAAATAAGCTTGTTACATACTACCACCCTTATCAAAAGTTTCGTCCTCGAAACTTGCAAACAATTATTTTAAAGAAAACCAAAATCTCAAGGTCGCAAGATATTAGGCGTCCAGCCTCCATTCCACCACCATCTTCTGTATCTCTACTTCAACTCGACTCGCGAAATCGAGGAGCAAAGAAAACAAAAGGGGCAAACTTGTTGGCATTGGATTCCAATCATCTCATTTGCAGAGATCTCGTTTGAAATTCATTTATATAAGCAAATCATATATGTTTTCTCGAAATACACACACTAAGTAATTAATATCAAAGACGATCAAGTCATAACAAATTGTCATCACAAGATAGCATTATACACATTATCAAATATTCAAATAAAGTACTATATATGTACATAAATCGATTCATAAGCACACGCATAAGCGCAAACACTCATACGGCTTGATTCCTTTATACCTAACGTCTTACTCAATCCATTAAACCTACTTTCAACCCCTACGCCATGATATGGAGATCACAACGTACCCAAAATTATCAAGCTCTGAAACCACTTTTAACAACCCGGATCTTCCCGACCAGCTTACAGAGGATTAAGCACAGCGAAATAGACCCTGATCGAGCTACCCCAACTATTACCATCATACTCACCGAACTACATCGGAGAGTATGGAACTCAAATCCCAACTCTATTCAATTTAATTAACTATTATAACAACACTTGATTCTCAGACTCTATTTTATTAAATTTCATTACAAATTCCGGCAGAATTTCCTTTGAAAATAGGACAACCCTAAATCGGGAAATAATTTAAACCTGTTCACAATATCGATTAAATCCAACTCCAAGAACTCAACAACCTCAACGTTTTCACGGAGCAACACCAATTGAGAATCAGGAGTACTAACGACTCTTTAATATAGAAATAGAAAATAAATAACTAATACAAAGTCGAGCGTCCTCGCCTCGAAAACAATACAACATAAGTAGTCTTCCAACATGTAGCGGCTTCAACTTTAGAAAGATTAACTTGAGACTTCAACCTGAAAACGACTTTGGTGGCTTTTTCTTGAAAACGACTCTCACACAATCAGCATAAGTTCAACAATTACATCCATCACAGCATGCTTAGCAGCAATTCTTGTTGAACAGACATATTATATTTTTATCCAATTCCTCATTTCATAATACACCATCAATCACATAGTAACAACACATAATGAGGTGACTCCCAACAGAGTCATGTTCCATATATTCTCATCTAATCAACCTTTTAACTTACCACCATTCCTTATAAGGAATTTGAGGTCATCAACTTTAATATAACAATATTCTTCATTTCCATTAGTCGATTTCTTAACGGAAATCCAAACTTATGCTTTCATACTCAATTAATCATTTACTTATACTGTTATAAACAAACCATTATCAAGTAATAAATAATATAACAACTTTCACTATAACGATTCCTTATCGGGAATCCAATAACAAGATATGATTCCTTATCGGGAATCCAACATCAGTATAACTTACCATGATATGCTTCCTTATCAAGAAACCGATATCAATATTAATATTCATATTCAAATACTGAATAAACATTCATTACTTACCTGATATGATTCCTTATCGGGAATCCAATATCGAAACAACTTACCACAATGTGATTCCTTATCGGGAATCCAATGTCAAAACAACTTTCACAATTCGAAATAACTTTCTTTTAACCAGGGGGAAAGAGAACGCGACGGAGGTGATAAAGCTTACACTCCGACAGTGAGGGTCGTTACCCAACCATTCGCTTTACTTTTGGCCAATAACCGCAACTAGTTCGGAGTATATTTTTCCGCTGATTCAATCAGCCATCCACATGTTTCACATTACCTGATATATCGCCCGATTATCGCCCCACAGAGCAATGGGCAAGTTTCCCTGTGGTGCCCCCCCAAGGTTCACAGTCCATGGGGTACTGTTCATGTCACCTCATCCGTCGACTCAGACGAGGCTACTTTCCCCTTTAGATTCCTTTTGATTATCATTCATATCACAATCGAATCATTCTTGGAACTCATCCATAGTTATAATAATTCTTAACAACAAACTTTGAACAACAAATCAACCAGAAGACTTCTCCTTAGATAACTATAATCATTTGACATAGTATCTTTATAAATGAGTATTTCATATCAATACAGATATACTTTTATATGCAATCCAATTCCAATCATGAAACTTATTAACCACAAAAACTAATAGATAATCATGTTCGCTAAACGTCAACAACAACGACAAAAGGTCTCTCGGTTAGAATTAACTAACGAGAGTTACTAAACCAATTCCACACATCACATACTTTTGTATATAGATAGTTCATATTCTTCTCCACTTCACAAATATCGATGTAGACTCATCTTAATAATGATAATAACGATTATCAAACACACTAGTAGAATAAATGCTTATTGCTGCGGTGGTATTGCTGCGGTTTTACCCATACGCAGCAATATATCACGCCAAAAGAAAAGGTAACCTATAAAATAAACATATTGCTGCGGTTTTTATTAAAAACCGCAGCAATATGGTACCAACGGAAACTTGTTCCAAATAGTTGACCATTTGACCAACCATATTGCTGCGTTTTCTAGAGAAAACAGCAGCAATATATTTCCAACGGATTTTTTTAAAAAAGTGGAATATTTTTTTCCAGAAATATATTGCTTTGCGGTTTTTCGAAAACCGCAACAATATATTAAAATAATATTTTTTTAATATTATTTTAATATACTGCTGCGGTTTCTGTCAGAAACCGCATCAATATGTTTAAAAATTTGGAATATGTTTAAAAATATTTTATTCCAGATCTGGGGCTGAGATATTGCTGCGGTTTCTGACAGAAACCGCAGCAATATATTAAAATAATATTAAAAAAAATATTATTTTAATATAGAAACCGCAGCAATATCTCAGCCCCTGATCTGGAAGAAAAACACGGGTTTTTTTTTTGCTTCACTGTTTCTCTCGACTCTCTCTCTCTCTCTACTCTCACACTCTCTCACTCTCTACTCTCACACTCTCTCACTCTCTTACAATTTCCGGCGAAAAGGTTCCATTTTCCGGCAACAAGGTTTCGGTTTCCGGCGACAAGGGTCACATTACTCGTTTTTCCGGCGGTTTTCGGCCCTCTTTGGTGCGGTTTTCGGCCTTCTTTTCCACCGACGGGTTTTCGCCCCACTCCTCTACTCCGTTCACAGCCGCCAGCGCCACCTTCCCCTTGTCATAAAAGGTTAGTTTTTCATTATTTCTTATTAATTTTCAACTTTCTTTTTTAATAGTGCTTTAATAAAAAATTTGGCTTAAATAGTAGTTAAAAATGCTCAATATAATATATATATATGATTAGTTATAAGATTTAAGGATTAAAAACTAATTTTGTGATAATTTTGCTTAAGTTTTTGTATGCCCTAGAATGTTATACGGGATTGTTTTTGCATAAGTTTGGTGAATTATTTGAAGTGATATGTATAATGGGATTATTTTTGCAATGCCTTCATATTAATAGACTCACCAATAGGAAGGGGAAGGGAAATCTAAGGCATGGTTTGGTATTTGTTGTTTGGTGATGACTTAAAATCGCTTAAATGCGATTGTTTGTATGTATAATGCGATTGTTTTTGCAATGCCTTCATATTGATAGAATCACCAATGGGAGGGGAAGGGAAATCTAAGGAATGGTTTGGTATTTGTTGTTTGGTGATGACTTGGAATCGCTTGAATAATGCGATTGTTTTTATGTACATCATAATGCCTAGATACCCGTTCAAGACTTACTCATTAGGAGTAAGTCTTGAATAGTCCCCGTTTTGGGACTGTTCTTAAACGTCTCATCTCACTTAGGTAGTGAATGTGTGTTGATTCTTTGATTCTAAGTGAAATACGGTTAATCATTTCCCTAATTTGTTCTCAGGGTCCATATAAGATAAGCAATTATCTTCATCGTGTACTTGGAGGCGAAGGGAAATCTTTGCCGAATTTTACTTAGAATCAAAGATGATACATGCATTCACTAGTGGGATGGGACGTTTAAGGATGGGTTAGGTTGGAGTGATAAGGACCCAATGGAAGCATGCATTGAATATTAGTTTGTTGTGTTATATTTATGTGAATTTTTTAATTGATAATAATTTTTTATGTATGTATATATGTGTGGGGGTTTTTAGAAATGGATCGAAGTTGGATGTATGGAAAGCGGAATACGTTGGAGTTCGTACAAGGTGTGAATGAGTTTTGTAAACGTCTTTGTAGAGCATCAACAACTTACTTGCGAGGATGAGATATATTGTCCATGTGTTGATTGCTACAATGTGAATACGATTTCTGATATTAGGTTAATAAGAGATCATATTATTCGTCGAGGATTTAGAGCTGAGTATTATATTTGGTTATGGCATGGTGAGAAGGGAAAATATACTCAGAATAGGGTTATTGTTGATGATGGCACTAGTAACTCATTAGAGATTGATATGTCGAATGTTGGGACTGAGAATGAAGTTGTGAATGAAGATCATGTTAGGATTGAAGGTGATGATGTTGTAGGTAATGAAAATGACCACGGAGATAATAGTGACACTGAGGATGAAGAGTTTGGTGATGATCGATTAGGTGAGATGTTGGAAGGGGCCCGTGACCATTTTATTGAGCGGCCACGAGTGTTTGGCGTGGTTTATCAGAAGGCTGTTGGGAAACCCCTTTATCCAGGGTGTACAAAATACACTCAATTGAGTGGGGTTTTAACCCTTTTCAACATCAAAGCGAAACATAATTTGACTGATATAGGCTTCACAGAACTCTTAGAAGCTTTACAAGATATGTTTTCTGAGGGTAATTTATTACCAAAATCCACCTACTATGCCAAAAAATTAATGTGTCCTTTGGGTTTAGAATATGAGCGGATTGATGCATGTCCGAATGATTGCGTGTTGTATCGAAATGAGAATGCAGACCTTTATGAATGCCCTAGGTGTGGTAAGTCCCGCTATAAATTGCCGGATGGGGTTGAGCCTGGGCCGGGTAATACGGGTCCTTCTGCGAAAGTGTTGTGGTATCTTCCAATTGTGCCAAGGTTTAGGAGGCTCTTTTCTATCAAAGAAGATGCAAAGAACCTAAGATGGCATGCTGATTGGAGAAAGAAAGATGGGATGCTTAGGCATCCAGCAGATTCTCCTCAATGGAAGACTATAGATTCCAGATATCGGGAATTTGGTCAGGAAGCTAGGAACTTGAGACTTGCATTGTGTACGGACGGAATGAACCCTTACGGTACTTTGAGTAGTCAACATAGTACTTGGCCTGTTCTGTTAGTGATATACAATCTTCCTCCATGGTTGTGCATGAAGCGGAAGTATATTATGTTGTCTCTCTTAATTTCCGGGCCTAAACAGTAGGAAATGATATAGACATCTATCTTGCACCTCTCATCGAAGATCTCAAAAAGATGTGGGATGAAGGTGTTATGGTATTTGATGCGTATTCCAATGAAGATTTCAGGCTTCGTGCTATGCTATTCTGTACTATAAATGATTATCCTGCTTATGGCAATTTGTCGGGGTATAAAGTCAAAGGAAAAAAGGCATGTCCCATTTGTGAGAATGGTATGGAGGCTACACATTTGCCACATTGTGGGAAACATGTCTATATCATTAATAGGCAATTCCTACATAATTCTCATCCATATCGAAAGAAAAAGCACCATTTAACGGGTTAGTTGAAAATGCTCCCGGCTCCTAGACCGTTGACCGAAAAGAAGTTTATAATCGTGTTAAGGGGATGGGCACAATATTTGGTAAGGGGTTAAACCTTCGGAAGACGATGGTGTCATTTGGAAAAAAGAGTCTATATTCGGAGACTTCCTTATTGGCAATACTTACCGGTTAGACATTGTCTCGATGTAATGCACATTGAAAAAAATGTTTGTGATGCAATTATTGGTACTCTGTTGAATATGCCGGGAAAAACTAAGGATGGTCTGAAGGTTCGCAGAGACATGGAGAAATTGAAGATTCGGCCTAATTTATGGCCAAAGGTTAAGGAAAAAGTTAAGAAAGGAAAGGGAACAACAACATATTTGCCTCCAACTTGTTATACATTGTCTAGGCAAGAGAAACGATTGTTACGTGAGTGTTTATACGGTATTAAGGTTCCCCCTTTGGATACTCATCTAACATGAGAAGACTTGTTTCTTTGATTGATACGAAATTAATTGGGTGAAGTCCCATGACTGTCATGTGTTGATGCAAGTGTTTTTGCCGGTGCAATACGCGGGATTCTTCCAAAACATGTCGGGCTTGCCATCACGAGGTTGTGTTCATTTTTCAATACCATATGCAACAAGGTACTTGACCACGATAAGTTGGATGCTTTGCAAAATGAGGTGGTGATAACACTTTGTCAATTTGAGATGTATTTTCCACCTTCTTTTTTGACATTATGGTTCACTTAGTCCTTCATTTGGTAAGAGAGATTAAAGCGTGTGGTCCTGTGTTTTTAAGATGGGCATACCCTTTTGAGAGACATATGGGTTCTTTGAAAAAGAAAGTGAGGAACCCAAAGAAGACCGAGAGGCGAGTATTATTCAAGGAACAATTGCCGAAGAGGTTGGAGGATATTGTTCTTCTCATTTTGCTAAGGTGTGACGATAGGTCTTCCAAAGTCCGGACACGAGGGGAAGGTTAGAAGGCAAGGGTGGTGTCGGAATGCGACATATTTCGCCTTCATTGAGTGAGTTGAATAACGCTCATCTTTTCGTGTTGCACCATGTTAATGAAGTTAATCCATACTTAGAGAGACATATGCGTGAATTGCGCCACAAAAACCCGTCAAAAGGGGAGAGGGCGGCGATGAATGAGCATAACAGGCCTTTCATTGATTGGTTCCACAATAAAGTAATTGGTGAATTGTCTGCAAACGACCATCATGTTCCCGATACAATTAAGTGGTTGGCATACGGTCCACGTGACAGTTTTAAATCGTATGAGGGGTATGATATCAATGGATATACCTTTTACACCGAACGTCGGGACAAGAAATCAAAGGTGGTACAGAATTGTGGGGTTTCAATGGTTGCATCATCTAGGGAGTATGCGAGTGCAAAGGATAGAACTCCGATTGATGCTAAACAATCATATTATGGGATCATTCAGGAAATATGGGAACTCGATTATTGTGACTTCACTGTGCCTATTTTTCAATGCAAGTGGGCGGATAATAGACGTGGTTTACGAACGGATGAGTGTGGTTTTACTCTAGTCGATATGAGTCGTCTGCGTGACACTGAAGAACCTTTTATCCTCGCATCACAAGCAAAACAAGTGTTTTATGTATCGATCCTGTAGACACTCGGTGGTGCATTGTTGTTAATGGTAAAAGGCGAATTTTAGGAGTAGGTGATGTTGACGATGAAGAAGAATATGATAAGTTTGATGATATCCCCCTTTCTCAATCCCAAGTGATGATATGATGGATGTTTCGATACTTAAAAATAGTTACATGCGAATGGATCACCAAGAAGGTATAACGATCATCGAGCAACCTATTGACCAAAATTAAAGGTAACAAATGTTCTATATGAGTAATTTGAATTATAAATTGATGTACTTATAATAGATTTCATTACAATAATGTGTTGATATATATTGTTTTAAATTTTGTTAACACTTTTTCTTTGTTTCTATGTATATGTTACGAGATATGGCTAGTGACGGTTCGGGCGATCGATCATCGGATTCCGATGCACCATTTCACCGGAAAAGGAGGCCGACCGGGGGGAGGACGGTGATCGTCTTTGCGAGATGCGTTTGATGCTTGGATGGAAAGAATGGAAGTAGAAGGCGATAGAAATGCTTTACTTGACATTGAGGTGACATCGATCCACGTCGGCCACCCCCTCGGGTTCGCGATTATTGTAATATTGAATATGTCATTTATTTGTTCGTTGTCTAATTTAGTTTCCTTATTTTGATTCTTAGATCCTCGTCGGACCGGTGCATATTATGGTGCACAAGGGAGGGGGAAGAAGTCGATTGGGAAGACAAAGACATCTAGAAAGAGTAAAAGAGGTCCCACGATGAATCTCCACAACACAGAAGATATGATCTTAAAGTTTGATGAATTGGGGAGACCAACAGGTAATTATTGATTGTAAGATAGTTATAATTTATCATGCTTACGATTTAATGTTTGGATTTCTAATTGTTTTTTCAATTAGGCACGTGGCGAGCCAAGTATGGTATTTGGATCGGTCTTTCTATACGTGAGCTTAACATCAATTGGAAATGGAAAAACATTTCTCCGCCTTGTTGGATTTGATGTGGACGAGACACTATGGTAAGATATGTTTCATTTAGAATTTTGGGATTTATTTTTCTAATCTTGAGCTAACGTGCTTATTTATTTGTTTATGATGGAAAACGAGAATATGTTTCACCTTAGGACGAGATAAGCTATAAGAGGCACTACTTGGCTAGCTGTGAACTGTAGATGGAGGGATTTCAAGAGCAAATTGGTATACGGTTGGATCACAATGACCGAGTCGGATCAAAGAAGGAGAAGCTAGGTGATACTCCGCCGGATGTATACAAGCACATCAAGATGGAGGATTGGCTTACCTTAAAGAGGCTATGACGTCAGATGCGGCTGTAGTAAGTTTATAATCAAATTAACTTAGTTTTATTAAATTAAATTATATTATACTAACTTAATGTGTTTTTTATTGCAGAAAAAGCGAGAAAAGGCGCTCGAGAGTGCAAAAAGAATACACATCATCACCACTTAGGTCAAAGGAACTATGGGGATGCTAGAGAGTTGTGGAAGCGGGGAGAACTTTTGTCCACCTAGTTTTGATTACGCGGGATCGTCATCTAGTACACCATCCTCCTCGGTGTCCTCTCATGTTACTCGGGGTGATGAGCGGTGGTGCGCGATGCATAAGAAGGATCCAGTCACTAAACATCGATTTATTCCAGTTGAGGAAACAAAGATTGCGAGTGACAAATACGTATGTATATCACTATAATTTTTAGTTTGACATATATATGTTTTTTATTAATTAAATACATTTTTGTTATTTGGAACTTGTTTTTGGGCGGTTGGAGTACAAGGAGAAGCAAGCCAAGGGTGAGTTCACTCCAGTGCGTAACAAAGACGCCCTTTTTATGGCTCTTGGAGAAGCCGGATCACTCGGGTCGTTGTTATGGTTTTGGAGGCTACAATGTTGGCTATACGAAGGCTTTTGGTCATCCACCTCCTAGGAACTATTGGAGCTCGAGTCAGGAACAAGAGGAAGCATTCATGCAGAAAATGGCTGAAAGGTGGAGAACTGACATTGCAACATATATGCAGAATGTGGCACTTTCACGGCCCCCACTCGGCTACCTACTCCACCATTTGTTGCACCATTTGTTCCATCACCGCTTCAAGCATCTTACGGGCCATCGCTTTTAAGCCCACTCGCCTACCTTTTCCGCCATTTGTTCCATCACCTTGGCATCTTACGGGCCGACTACTTTTCGGCCTACTCGGCTACCTTTTCCGCCATTTGTTCCATCGTTTGCTTCACCATCTGTTGGGCGGCTACTTTTCAGCCTACTCAGCTACCTTTTCCGCCATTTGTTCCATCAGCTGCTTCACCATCTGCTGGGCCATCTACTTCACAGCCCACTCAGTTACATTTCATTGTATGATAGTTGTATTTTCCACATAAAATTTATGTTTATCTATTTTTTTTAGGGCAACACAGTCTGACTTGGATGGATTTGGGGCTGCTGTTCGAGTTTGTTGGATGTGCCCGGAGAGTACCGCGGATGTGCATGCTTTGGAGAATGTAACGACTTACATTGAGTGTGCTATAATTGGATCCGTCGTTCTTGGTGCTAGTATCATCTTCGCGCCAATCTTTCAAGAGTAATATTCTATCTTAGTAGTTTTACAAATAAGGATTGTTGCATGACATGTGAATTTTTAAAGTAATTATTATTATTCAATCTTGCAATAGCCGTCATTGGATGCTCCTTGTCATACATTCCATGCTCGGGATCATTTATGTATTTGATTCCGCTAGCTTTCACAAGGAGCGGAAGTTAAAGATAAGACCGCCTATGATTGCGTAAGTTGATCGTTTTGATATATTTTAAATGAATTTAAATTATAATATAAAGCAAGTAAAGTGTAACTCATTATTTGATTTTGTTTTATGTAGTGCTTTTAGGAGGTTTCGGATGAGCGGCAACGAAGTTCGTCACAACAAGCTTATTTGGAGAAGTGTTAAGGTATAATAGACTTATTTTATTCAATTAAAAGCATATGTTATGTCATTCTCATTATACGATAAATTTCCTCATTTTCTTAAAACTTTCGTTAAAGTGCCCACAACAACAAGGAGGCACGGAGTACGGTTATTTTGTCATGCGCTACATTTTTGACGTACTCACTTTATATTATAGTTCGGAGGATTTCGATGAAGTAAGTTTTTTGTTCACTTATTATTCATTTCATATTTTATATATTTAACTATTGAAAGCTAACTTTGGTGAATTATTTTCAGGTTGCTCGTACCTTTACCCGCGATCCTTATACTGAAGATCAAATCAATGAGGTGAAAAATAAGTGGGCAAGATACTTTATTGATAATTGCATTGCATAGGTTAGTTAATGTTAATTTTCTTTGCTTCTCTTACAACGAATATAATTTAGTGCAACTTGTACCAACCAACATTATCGTATTGACTTGGATTTCATGATATATATAAATATATGTTGGATTCGTATGATATCTATGTTGGATTGAATCGTATTTATTTCTTGTTAAACTTGGAATTTGGATTGTGCGTGGAAGTTGGATGATGGATGGATGTTGGATGAATTTTGGATTAGATGTTGTTTGTTGGATGAATTTTGGATGATGGATGGATGTTGGATAAATTTTGGATGATGGATGGATGTTGGATAAATTTTGGATGATGGATGGATGTTGGATAAATTTTGGATGATGCATGGATGGTTGTTGCATATAATATTGTACAGGTTAATTCCCAATTATGGGTTTATCCAATTTACAAACGGAGCTTTGTCGAAATTTATGCAGAAAATATTCTGCTTGCTGCATTCTGCTTCTTGCATGAGGTTGGTTTCTGCATACGTAAATATAAAATAATTTTTTTTTTAAAAAAAAAAACCAGTATATTGCTGCGGTTTCTGTCACAAACCGCAGCAATATAATGTTTTTTTATAATAAAAAATACATATTGCTGCGGTTTCTGTGACAAACCGCAGCAATATATATATTTTTTATTATAAAAATCAGTATATTGTTGCGGTTTGTCACGAAACCGCAGCAATATCTTGCTTTTATAATAAAAATATATATATTCCTTTGCGGTTTGTCACGTAAAACCGCAACCAATATGGTTTATTTAAATAATAAAAAAATGTAAATATTGCTGCGGTTTTGCCTAGAAACCGCAGCAATATGTTCTAATATTGCTGCGGTTTAAAACCGCAGCAATAGTATAATTACCTATTGCTGCGCCCTTAATTGCTGCGCAGTCAAAACCGCCGCAATAGGCCCCTTAATGACCGCAGCAATAAGCATTTATTCTACTAGTGACACCAGCAACACTCGCAATAGGTCTCTCAGTTAGAATTAACTAAGGAGTGTTAACTTAAACTCCACAACTTGAGGTTCACCAATCAAAGGTCGATTAGAGTGACTAAATATTGTCCAAGTTATACCATTAACTGAATTCTAATTAGCATAATCAACAGTGAACCCATCTACGAATCATACTCACCCTTGCATTGTCGAGTCCACCCCTTTCCTAATGACAGAAGAAGTGAATCAAATAACTGAATCTCCTTTAAAGTAATCATTTTAGCGACCATGAATCAGATAATCCAAATTTATTATATTACTCCATTTGTAGTTATTAAACCAAAACCTTTTATAGAAACACCACCTTAGTAGTCTCATCCATAATTAGTTAAACTATCTCCAATATCCTAATTGTTAGCAATAATTAGTTTATCCCTTTTATAACTTTTTGTGAGTGAACTAATTAAGTAATTAGCTTCCCAAAGTATAGTTACGTGGTTCTTCTTCATGACACCATCAAACATCTAAAATCATATTATACTCTTTTACTCTCCACAATTAATCTTTTGATTTATCTTAACAACAATGACAAGAGCTAGTAGCTACTCTTATTAAGTTCTACATAATAAGAATAAATTGATGAACATTATTCATTTAATACTTTCACCGCTCTACTGACAGTCTAACATCCTTCCATTATAAACAAGTTAAACTGCACTAGAAGCTAACTCTATGATTTCAATAATAACATTGTTTCTCAATTATATAACTATTCAGATTAATGTCATTTTAAGAATTACAAAACCAATTAGCAAGCTTGAAATTATAGTTTATATGGTATAATTACGCCCCACTGAACATTTAGATAAATTAAACAAATTACTCTTTCTAATAGTACTACTTACTAATGGGTTTGACATTGTCTTCTTGACCAGACTAACTATATCAAATGTTTTACGTAGTCAGAATACCAATTTGCCATACTAGAATTCCTTAACAAAACTATAATTTACAACTTATACTCAAACCATTGTTTCTTAACCATTATATTCTTGAGACTATGACATCCAAGCTCATTGAGTACGTATTCAAACAAGTAATTGAATAACATATCTATTATACCAACACATGAACTAATTTTACAACATGATATAATCAGTCCCTTAACTTATTAACCATCTTTGAGATTACATATAACAATAAGTAAATTCAATTTCAAGTACAAGTAGTTCTATACTAATCACAACAACTAAGTAATCTATCAATCACATTCTAACATATATTAATCTAAATAATAACCTTTGAAGTTACTTATTCATCTTGTTTAGAAACTAAATAATTTACCAATCATATAATCAATTTCAAAGATAATTTCTACCATAAATCAATTTAGTTCACAGCCCACAACTTCTCCCTATCATACACTAATCCAACAAATAACCATCAACTATAAGTTTAAAATCATCAAATTGCAACATAAAACTAACGTCTACAATTCAACATCCACTACCCAATTATTAATCTTCATTCAAAATTAGAAGAAACAACAACAAGATCCAACAAAAAGGAAAAAGGGTGTAGTACCTTTAGGGAGGTAAAAGAAGTGGCGGCAACAACCACCAGCGACACGGTGTCCCAGACAAGTAGCGGCAGCATCACATCAATAACAGCAGCAGCGCAAGCAAGAACTGGAGGGGGGAAATTGCCAACGGAAGCAGCACCACGACCACAAATAACAGCAACACGAAGACCGTTGTCCACCGGCGAACAACAGCAACAAACGCGGCAGCACCAACCGCGAACAAGCGGCGCACGACGAGCAGAGAAGAAAGAACAGGGCACGCGCGAGGAGGGGGAAATAAGCTTCGACGGCTGGAGGAAACGTTGGCGGTAGCACTGGTGGTCGAGGCGATCACAAACAAAGCAGCGAAGGGAAAAAGAAACGAGTACTGGGATGGGGTTTCACAAGGAGAGAGAGGAAGATCGGGGAGAGAGATTGGGGAGGGGGTTTTGGGTCTTCACGAGGAAAGAGGGAGAAATTAAATGGGTTCGGGGTTTCTAAGACAACCGACAGGGGGGGGTTATTTTCGGTTTCCAAATAAACCAAACGGATAAGACTGAAAATGGAAACCGACATTGTTTCCCATTTTGGCTAAATACCACTCGACTAAAATTTAAACGCTTAAAATTCAAAATACTTGTAATAAGAATGATTTTCATAAAATTTAAATTCATAAATATATCACAAATACGACAACCAAAATGTCACATTCCAAATCAAATAAAATAAGAATATTTGTAATATAGTTAACTTAATAATATAATTAGCATTTAATAAACGCTTTGAAAAATAAGTCTGTTACACCTCTCTCCCTAACATGATTAGTTTTGTAAGTAAGACTCTTATGGGGTTTCATGAGAGAATTTTTTTTCAACAACCATAAGTCAAGGGCTAGTGGACATCCCTTCACGAAACTTTGGGGTTTTCTTTTGAGTTCATCAAATCCAAGAAATATTTCCCCCAAAATAAGTGGTCCAAGGCGACCCCCACTAACAATTTGAGGAATAAGTGAAAGACACTGAACATGTCATGTGTTTAAAGACCATTTAGTGAGGGTACTTCCTAAAATCATAAGAATGCAAGCATTTTCTCTAGCAATCCAATAGTTGGCATTATTAGAGAATTGCCAAGTGCCAAATTGGAAAGTCAACAATAAGTTAAGAAGAAGTACCTCACCATATTGTAGGTAGTTGCCATGAAGATTTTCAAGAAGATATAAAATTGTTGATAAATCTCCTGAGATCCTTGTAGGAGATCTAGGTGTAATATCTGGACCATTAGATGGTAAGCCTAGCAGACCCTCGACCTCTTCAACAAGAGGCACAATCTCCCGGTCTCCAAAGCGGAAGACATGACATGATTCATGCCATGGATAATAAGTTTGAGTATTGTCCATAGGGTTATAAGAGGAGCATCCTTCACCATGGCTAATGACCAAGCATTTGTGGTATAGCCATTTTTGTTGAAGCCGAACATAAAAAATACAGTGTCAATGATGAATCAAGAACGTTGATACAATCCCTTTTCCTAATGATCATCCAAATAATGTCCTTGATCAATCTATTTTATATAGTGATCATCATTTTCCGATAAAGCAAATAAGTATTACTCATTAAAAATTTTCTGAAAGATTTCTGAAAAAACAGATAATTTTTTTGACATATGATGTTTGGTCCACCATAGTTTATCTAGAAGGTAATAATAACCTTAGGTCAACCCTTTAAGGTGACATGACCTGACAGTGTCCTAATTTAAGGTGATATGACAACACATGGAGTCATATAAAGTAAGTGAAGGTGATTTGACAATTTACTTGTCATCAAGGCCATGAAAAACTGAAAAAAAAAAAAACTGGAGTCAATTTGTTAAGTGTCGGAATTTCTCACATTAACAAAAAACAAATTCATAAGACTAAATAAAGTCGCATTTTTGAAATTTCAGAAAATTATTTGGGATTTTCTATATAAGACGACAATCAAGTCGCATTTAAAATGATAGAAAATTAATTGGGATTTTCGATTTAAGACGATGATAAAGTCGCATTTTCAAATGTTTAGAAAATTAATTGGGATTTTCTATCTAAGGCGGCGATAAAGTCGCATTTTCAGTTTTAGAAAATTAATTGGGATTTTCTACATAAAGCAACGCAAATTATAGCATTGACGATAACTATTTTCTATGGAGAATATGTTATCTCGAAAGAAATTTTCTGTCAAAATTTTGTGTCTTTTCAAACATTGGTCATCATTTCCTCTGAAATTCGACCAATGTGGGGCATTCTGTAGACACCAAAATTTGAACCCCTTTTTCGGATAAATAAAGATTTTGAAAAGAAATAAAAATAATGAAAACCGTCAAGCATCTTGGAACGCGTGCCCCGTCAAATGCATGTTTCGCCCCGGAGCGCGAGTTTCATTCCGTCGTATGGTTTTCCATTTAGCGTACTAGTCATGTAGTTTCGTCTTAGAAATATAATTTTTTGTGAGTCGTAGTCAATAACTACAACCACTATTTTAATAAAATGATTCGTAGTATAATCATGCTCGTCTTTACTAATTTGACGAGTTTTCGTTAATTGTCTTAAGTTAGTCTTTCGGAAAAAAAAAATACGAGTCACAATTAGGCGTCTGGATTTTAATCGTATCCCAAAATTGGTAGTAATCAGTTTTCTTGATGGTCAAGTCATTGTTCATTGAATAAAGAATAAGAATATATTCTTTAACCACCAATCATATCCTTTATCCATTAGTTAGGGAATAAGAATCATGAAAAGGAGTGAGAATAAGAATCAAATTCCATGTGTAAGAGGGAAGAATCCGGATTTTTTCCGGTGGATTCAAGTGTGCGCCAGGCACACGATCATGCGCTCGACGAATGATTGTGCGCCTAGCACACAACATTGTCCTGCGCCAGACGCAGAGTCCTGCGCCTAGCGCACGGAGTTGTGCCTAGCGCAGGCTCCTGCGTTTGCCGCAGTGATCTAATCAGTTTTGTTTTTTACGTTTTTCGATGCATTTTTTTCGTATTAGGATGTATTTAGGGAAGAATATTTTCTGAAAATCTGATTTTGCCTCACTGATGAGAAAATCCAAAAAGAATAAGAATATCTGTGTTTCCAAAGAGATTTGATGATGTCATTAGGGTGAGGTCATTAGAGTGATGTCATTAGGGTGATTAAGGATAGGAAAAATCAGTTTTTTTTGGGTTAAAAATCTGATTTTCTACTTCTTTGAAACCCTAGTTCATCTACCTCATTTCCCTATATATAACCTCCTCTTTTTTTACTTCAAACCAAGTTGAGCTTAAAACAACTTAATTTCACAACTTCTCTCAATACTACTCTCATCTTCTCTACTTCCTCCCCCTAAAAAAATCTCATTCAAGAAAAAGAAAGTAAAACTTAGGAAAGTATTTAGTAAGTAAAGAAGTTCATCAAAAGAAAAACACAAAAAAGGGTTTAAGTTAGTAATTAAGTGGATTTAGAAACTCACTTAGAAATTAAGAAAATCACAAAAAAGGTAGAAAAATTCGCAAAAGGAAGTGCATCATTGAGCTAGCACGGTAAAGTTGGAGCTTTTGTTATTTTCTTGATTATCTTGTTAATCACTTACTAACTTTCTCCTTGTTTCTTCTTATCGTTTTTATTTTTTATTTTCTATTTTTGGAGTGATTTGGGTATGTGGAAGTCCTAATAGGTTTCCAACCTTAAATCACCCCACCTAGAATAGTCAACTCTAATGGAGAGTTTCTTAGGAAACAATGTGTTTATGTGATTTTGCTTAATCAAGTTGTTGTTCATCACCAAAAAAATATTTTCATAAAAAAATTCAAGACAAGTTGTGCATAAACATCTCCATAAAAAATGTGATGCTGTAATTGTAATCAGTTTTAATTTCATACTTTATTTCATTTTTCTTCTGCATTACTAAGTAGTTGATAGGATTTGATATTTTTCCTATGAAGTGCAAGATGTTTCCACCAAATGGGCTTTGGAATTTCTAAAAAATGAATTTTGTATAAATAATTAAAAATCATAGAACTTTGTTGTGCAAAACTGATTTTGGCCAGTACCACATAAGCTTATCTTGTTAATAAAGTTTAAAATAAATTCATTTAGATAAAACTAAAAACATCAAGTTTAAAAAAAAACATCAGTAGCTTTCCAAATATATAAAAATCATGTTCATATGAATTTTATACAATTTTACATCATTTTTACAAAACCGTTCATGCAAATCACTAAATTCCAGAAAACGGATTTTCTCTTCAGTTAAGAAAATAAATAAACAAGGGTCTTAAAAGTGTCCAATTCAAGTGAAAATTTCCACTCGAGTTCTTCAAAGTGTCTAAAATATTCATACCACAATTCACTTAAAAATAAAGTCAATAAGTTAGGTTTCAAAGAACAAATTGGATAAAGGTCCTGTTTTGACCAGTTTTGGCATAAAATTCTGACACAAAATAAAGAACTCACTGACCTATCCATAAGTGTATCACGTACTTACTTTAACGCTTTCTACATAAAGTTATGAATTTTACAAATCAGTACAAAAACAAAAGTGCAATATGAAAAATGAAATAAAGTGATTAACTCAACTTTCATAAAAAAAATTGTTTTCTTCATACGAAAATGTGAATTAAAAGTCATTAAATTTTAAGTTTCTCTTAAAATGACTCATTTCATCATGTAAATAAAAATCAATAAAAGTTGTCATAAAAAAATCAAATCAAAGAGGTTAATTAATCTCTAGTTTTTCACAAGTTTACAAATATACATGAATTCCAAAGCCCATTCAAGAGGATGAAGATCAAGGAGTATCATGGTGAAGATCAAGATTGAAGATTTGTATAGATCATAGATTTTGCACATATTGTTGTAATAATAATTTCTTTGTAAATAGTTATTACATCACTCATTAATGAAAAAAACATGGAGATGTTTATGCATAATTTTCATAAATAATTTCACAACTCTTTTTAAATAAAATGAGCAACCAATGTTACAAATTTTGCATGTTGGTGTCATAGTATATGAATTAAATGACCCAATCTTAATTAAGAGGAAAAATTGCAAATCTCATTAAGTTAAATTGTATGATGATCCATCTTACATTTTAAATTTGTTCTCCATCTTCAAATGGATTAATCATATAATTTGACTTAATTAGATTAGTAATTATGATCTCTGAATTGATTTTAGGCCGTTTCACGTGTCTCACTTTAAATGGCCAACTTCCAATTAGTCAAACACAAATCTCCAAATTCGATCTCAAATTGATCATTTTTCTCTAAATGACTTAATAATCTTCAATTGAGATTATTTCTCAAAAGTCTTCAAATTAGGAAGCAAACTTCTAAGACCTCTTGAAAATCATAAACGTGATCACTAATTATGGTGGTTATTTCAATCCTCGATTAATCGCTAATTAGAGCGGTTAACTCAAACTTTTCATTTAATCACTAATTAGGGTGATTATCTTAAAACCTTGGTTAATCACTAATTAGTGTGATTAGTTTAACCTTTCATCATATTTAATCACTAATTAAGGTTATTGGTTTAACCTTTCATATTTAATCACTAATTAGAGTGATTATCTTAAACCTTAATAATCGCTAATTAGGGCGATTAACTCAAACTCTTCATTTAATCACTAATTAGAGTGGTTATCTTAAACCTTGAATAATCATCAATTGGGGTGATTACTTCCTAACCTTCATTGTTAATCACTAATCAAGGTGATTATCTTTCCTCTTAAGTTTAGTCACTAATTAGGGTGATTACTTCTTTCCTTCTTTATTAATCACTAATTAAGGTGGGTATCTTAATCCTTCATATTTAATCACTAATTTAGGTGATTACCTTAACCTCATCTCAATCACTAATAGGAGTGATTACCTTATTCCTAATAGATTTGTTTAATTCTAAAGGTGAGTTATGCATAATCTATTCTTTCCTTTTCTTCACCAATGGAATTGGCCATTTAGGGCGAGACATAAGATCGAACTACGATGGTTTTGATCCATGAGTGGATTCCAATCCCGCAATGATTGGTACGTAGTGCAACTTCAGTGCTCAAGCCTTACCATGTACAAATGATATATTGGCCCTAAAAAATGATTGATGTGTATATGTTCAAACTATGTGATTTTCTCTCTTTTGAATAGCCATGATTACTTTAAAATGGAAAATAACGCATTTAGTAAGAGCCCCTTCAGTAGAACGGAAGAGGAGACGAGTTTCAGACGTTCGCACCTCTTAACCTAAACCCCGAACCCTATCTGATGGTATGAAAGACCAATTTTCAAAAAAGCCTTATCCATATGAAGTCATCATCGTTTTACATGATATTTCTTAGAATTGATTTAAAAATTATTTAATAAATAAATCTGTCCCTATTCAGATATTAATAGGGTGGCGACTTCAAAGTTTTCTAAAACTCATAGTCCAATGAGAGACTTTCGTTGGATTCAGACTGTTAATTTAGACAATAAAAAATCGAGTACCACACTGGTCGAGGAGAATTCCTGGACGAGGGTCCTTTGTAGAAGGATAACGTCCGTGTCTGGACGTTCCTGGTCGAGGAGAGTTCCTGGACGAGGAGAATTCGTAGAAGGAGAACGTCCGTGTCTGGACGTTCCAGGTCGAGGAGAGTTCCTGGACTAGGGTCCTTCATAGAAGGAGAACGTCCGTGTCTGCACGATCCTGGTCGAGGAGAGTTTCTCGACGAGGAGAATTCCTGGACGAGGGTCCATTGTAGAAGGAGATCGTCTGTGTCTGGATGTTCCTGGTCGAGGAGAGTTCCTGGACGAGGGTCCTTCGTAGAAGGAGAACGTCCGTTTCTGGACGTTCCTGGTCGAGGAGAATTCCTGGACGAGGGTCCATCGTAGAAGGAGAACGTCCATGTCTGGACGTTCCTGGTCGAGGAGAATGCTTGGACGAGGGTCCTTCGTAAAAGGCGAACGTCCGTGTCTGGACGTTCCTGGTCGAGAAGAGTTCCTCGACGAGGATAATTCCTGGACGAGGGTCCATTGTAGAAGGAGAACGTCCGTGTCTGGATGTTCCTGGTCGAGAAGAGTTCCTGGACGAGGGTCCATCATAGAAGGAGAACATCCGTGTTTGGACATTCCTGGTCGAGGAGAATTCCTGGACGAGGGTCCTTCGTAGAAAGAGAACGTCCGTGTTTGGACGTTCCTGGTCGAGGAGAGTTCCTTGACGAGGAGAATTCATAAAAGGAGAACGTCCATGTCTGGACGTTCCTGGTCGAGGAGAGTTCCTGGACTAGGGTCCTTCATAGAAGGAGAACGTCCGTGTCTGGAAGTTCCTGGTCGAGGAGAATTCCTGGACGAGGCTCTATTATAGAAGGAGAACATCCGTGTCTGGACTGTGGACGTTCCTGGTCGAGGAGAATTCCTGGACGAGGGTCCTTCATAGAAGGAGAACGTTCGTGTCTGGACGTTCCTGGTCGAGGAGAGTTCCTGGACGAGGAGAATTCCTGGATGAGGGTCTTTTGTAGAAGGAAAGCGACTAGTCTTGGCCGGTTTCCTTCTGCAAATGGTTTTCGTCCAAAATCCAAGGTTCTTCTTATCCTTGGACGTTCCTGGTCAATGAGGATTTTTGGACGAAGGTCTTTCGTAGAAGGAAAGCGGCTAATCTTGGCTGGTTTCCTTTTGCAAATGGTCTTCATCTAGGTGATTGTGTTTGTTATTTTGGCCGCCTTCCTTTACCAAGCAGAGAGCGTCCGGAATTTATGAATTTGCCACTTGTTTTTGGACGGGCTTATTTTCTGACTTGTACATTATTTGTTTTTTTAGTCAATGCTTGTCTTTGGTCTGACCATCAAAACGCTTAGAATATGGACGACCTTTGAACTTCAAACAAATAATTACAAGTTCAAATGTGACTCATCCTGGAAACTGGACGATCTTTGAACTGTACTCAAATAAGCATAAGTTTAGATGAGACTCATCCTATAACCTGGACGATCATTAAACTTTGCTCAAATAAGAATAAGTTTCAATGAAACTTGTCCTAAAAGCTGGACGATCTTTAAACTTAACTCAAATAAGAATAAGTTTCAATGAGACTCGTCCTAGAACGTGGACGATCTTTAAACTTCACTCAAATAAGTATAAGTTTCAATGAGACTCATCCTAGAACCTGGACGATCTTTACACTTTACTTAAATAAGAATAAGTTTCAATGAGACTCGTCTTAGTATCTCATTTTTTGAACAAATATTTGTCAAACGGAACTCGTCCTAAATGAGTGTCTTAGAAGTTCTTTGGACTGGTGATTTCCCACCCTTTCTTGGGACTGAGCTCGTCCTATCAGTCCGGATGAGATGTGTTCGAAGAAGGAGAACGACCACCAATCCTTCATCTTGGACGAGTTTGAGTTTATATACACTTGCCAACCTTGTGGGATATGATTGCTGTTTATGAGCATATCAGTTCCTCGCCAGCTTCCTTGAGGAAGCAGTGTTCGTCTTGCAGTAGTGAGCCCTTACTAGGGCTTTTACTACTTAGTTGACCTTGCATTTGAAAGTAAGATACCTTTACTAAGGTGTGCTTATTTCTGGTCGGATTCCTTTTAGGAGACCATGATGTTTCTCTTACTAGAGATTATCACTATTCGGCTAACCAGATATGTAATCCACCTTTCTTTAGGTTTATTACATTTCGGTCGGTCTCCTTGAGGAAGCAATGTGTGTTAGAAGAATGATTATCCCTTGCTGGGGTGACTCATTCTTTTAGTTTGATTTTGGTCGTTTATTGTTTTCTTTAATTTTATCCAAGTTAATGTCACTTTTAGACCACTAGGCTAACTAGTGGTAAAAATGCCCCAAAGTGAATGACTTTAGTAAAATAAAGAAACAATACGAATATAGGGAGAAAGTAGAAATTGTATTATGTGAATTTTGCTTGGCAAACTACCAAGATACATGTTTACATTTCTAGTTCTTTCTTTGTGCCATGGCACTTTTTATGATTACAGACTACTAGTGTTCTAAATTGATCTGGTCAGACGTGGTACTTCTTCAGAGTGTCTGAATTCCAAGTGCGCTGTATTGGTGGTCCATCCATATCTTGGAGACGAAAAGTTCCACTTCTCATTTCTTGGACTATCAGATAGGGCCCTTCCTAATTTGGTGTCAGCTTACCCAACTCTTTAGCTCGTCCAGCAGCTTCCATCTTCCTCAGAACGAAATCCCCTACTTTGAGTGGTCGTCTAGCGACTCTTTTGTTAAAGTCCCGAGCCATTCGCAGCTTGTACAATTGCATTCTCAATAATGCATTGCCCCTGACCTCTGGTACTTGGTCCAAGTCAGTGCGCATGGCGGCCAAATTGGCTTCTTTTGACGAACTGGTTTTAAGCTTGGGTCAACATTTAGCCGGTGGACGGCTACCTCTGGATCAATTCCATGCATCTCCTCAACACTGCAGGCAAACACATCTTGAAATTCTTTGAGCAATTTTATCAAAATGGCCCTCAACTCAAGAGTGAGAGAAGATCCAATCTTCAAGAACCTTTCTGGACGAGCTTCATGTAGATAAATGTCCTCTGGGGCCTCCACAGGCTCTAGACGTTCAAGTGCCAAACCCATGATGGCCTTTACTTCTTCAGACGAAGGAGGCTCTTCCTTTAGAGGCACATACTTTCTTTTCTTACTGGGAAAGATTTCGGACGTTCTCCTTGAGGAAGCAACCTGCATCTGAGGACTCTCAATGGTCATCCTCAACGAGGCCACCTGGTCGTTCACCACTTCAGACGTTTTCCCTTCACCAGCCACCTTCCTTTGATCCTTCAATTCAGCCTTCCAAGACGATGGCTTTAAAGTAGTTAGGTAACACTCTCTAGCCGCCTGCTGATCTCCATACAGGGTGCCAATTTAGCCACCATCACTGTTTCATGAGCATAAGATGAGTAACGATCACTGCTTTAACATGATTCAGAGTTTGTCGTCCAAGAATGACATTTGTCGTTGTCAAGTCCCAGACGACTAGGAACTTAATGATCAAAGTCCTGGAGACATCCTTCTCTCCTACTCGGACCGACAAGGTAACCATCCCCATAGGATGGAATTCCCCTCCCCCAAAGCCAATGATCGGGTGGTGGATAGGAACTAAGTTCTTCTCATCAAACTTCAATCTGGACAAGCAATCTGCACTAATAATGTCGGTCGAACTTCTAGTGTCAATCAAAATTCTTCTTACTCTCAATTTTGCTATCTTCATTTCTACAACCAAGGGGTCATCATGAGGAGTTTTCAACTTCCTCCGATCTTGCTCACTGACTACTACCTTTGGGAAGGGCTTGGCCTTCGCTTGGTCAGTTAGAAGAATTTGGCCGAGCTCCCTGAGGTAGTTTTTGTGCCCCCGATTGGTTGGTCCTCCAGCTGCAAATCCTCCTGAGATGACTAGAACAACATCCTCGTCAGTGCTTTCACTTTCTTTCTTCTTGTTCTGACCATCATCCTTCCTCTGAAACTTCCTTTCCCCTTAGGGCAAGTATGAATTCATCTTTCTTTTTCGGGCTAAATCCTCCAAAGCCCTCTTAAGGTGTTTACATTCGTTGGTCTCATGACCACAGTCCTTGTGAAAATGCTTGCTCTTGTCTCTATTCCTGTAAGGAGTCTTCATCTCAGCTGGAGCCTTTAGCTCATATTGATCCTTTATCTCCATAAGAATGGAGTATTTGTCTTTGCTAAATTCTATGGGATCAGCTGAAGATTCAGATTCTTTCCTCTTTCCTCGCCTGGACAAAGTGGTTGTGGAGGTTATAGCCCAAGTCTCAGCCTTTTTAGGATTGCTCTTTTTCACGAGATCAAACTTAAAACTTCCTGGCCGTAGCCCTCTGATAAAGGCGTCAAAGGCCACTCCAGCGTTAAGATCTTGAATCTGCAAGGCTTCTAGATTGAATCTCTTAACAAAACTTCTAAGGGCTTCTTTTGGTCCTTGGACGACCTTGCCCAAGTGCATGCTTGTCTTTTGCTCTTGCCGATTGACTACAAAGTGACTAATGAATAAGTAAATGAGTTCAGTGAAAGTGTTGACTGAATTAGGCGGGGATTGTTAAACCATTTCTGAGCTACTCCCTTCAGAGTAGCCGGGAAGTTCTTGCACCAAGTAGCATCATCTACTGCTTGGACGTACATCTGATGCTCACAAGCGGAGAGATTATCATCTGGATCAGTTGTTCCATTAAATGGCTCTGTGGTAGGGAGTTTAACCTTTGCGAAGGGGGGCGCCTCCATGATCCTGGCCGGGAAAGGGGTTGGCCAGTTGATCCGAAGGGCTCCCAGCTGTCCCTCAATGGGTATGAACTCTTTACGATACTCCAGCAACACGGGATTAGATGAGGTGTTTGCAGAGGCTGCACGCCAATAAACCATGGGCTGCACCACCGTTTTCTCTTGTCTTGGACGAACAACAAAAGGGCCAAGACTTTTTCCTTCAAATCTGGATGGTAACCTCATAGGGGGATCTCTCAAATACTGTGTAGGCCCTGTGGCCGACCGTTGTAATGCAGCAGCTTTCTTTGCCTCTAAGTACTCACGGGCATCTGTTTCCATTCGGTGTCCATTTGGACGAGCATCTTCCTGGGTCCTAACCACTAAGTTCCAGTCCATCTTCCTTCGGCGCTTCATCGCCTTACGTTTGTCTTTCTCTGTTGTTCTCCTAGAGAGTTCCTGACAAGCAGGTCGGCTTGGACCTGGACGATTCTCCTGGGAACGCTCTCTAAGAGGAACTGGATTGCTAGCAGCTGAATCTGAGTTTACTTGGAAAAACAGCATATTGTTCTTGATCTGTTCCTGGACGACTGCCGCCATCTTAGTCTGGAAGTCATTGAAGACGTTCTCCAGATGAGCAGCAGTCACTGGTCGTTCAAGATTTTCCTGAATAACAGGTTCACGGCTCTGATCAGGGACATTAATGATGGACGGAGGTCTATCCCTCCCTCGAGGTGGTCTCTCATCTTCTACGGTATCTTCTACTCGAATCTGAAAACTACAATTTCTTGCCACATTGGACGAGTGACAGTCAGTCATTGTTGCGTGTCCCCACAGACGGCGCCAAATGTTTAGTCTCCTTGGCAGGCAAGTAAACTCCTATCCTTCAAAATGTTCTTTAATGGAGACTTGTGCAACGATGTCCAAGTCTGGTAAATAATGTTGGTTAAAATGGAATCCCCTTTTTACCTCTTTTTGATGGGACACGTGGATGCTCCTAATTGATCCATGTGTCTCTTGGTGAGCCTTTGATTATTTAGGCTACAACAAGTGGGTCGTCTACCCGGTGGGTAGGTGTAGCAATGTCCCTGTTTTCTATAATTTATCACTTTACTTTTTCACGATCATCAAGACATCTATTTGACCATTAATATCTTCAATAATGCATAAATAGAATATACTTCCTCCGTTCCAAAATAAGTGAAACACTTCTCTCATTTATGTGAGAGCTTTTTGAGACAAGTGTTTCACTTATTTTAGAACGGAGGAAGTATAAAAAGTTAATCACTTAAATCTACGTATTGAAATCTATCAAATAATATCACATATGACAATGTTTAGAGTTACATGTTGGTGTTGAAATATGAAAAGGTTGAGGGGTAAACTAATAAAAAAACGAAGGGAGTATAAAATTATTAATTTAAAGTTATACAAAATCTACAATAAATTGATATTTGTTAAAAAAGAGATGTAGAGTAATAATACATGTATCCGTTGTTCGTTGTTTATTGATCAACAAAAAATAATATAATTATCATTCAATTTAGAGGTGGCTCTATAATTATTTGTTTTTAGTTCAGTTGATGTTATATACATAAATTTTTTTTTTAGGAAAAGATAAATATCAATAATTGACAGTCATACGACATATTTGTTAAGTATTGAAGAAAAAAAAACACACTATAATTAACTTGATCAAATGTTACTTTTCTATTTAAAATAGGATGATGATGAACCAGTAAATCAAATTTTAAAGCATACTCCCAGTTGTTTGTCAAAACATGTAACATTCTATATGGGCATCTATCATTCCTATATAGTTTTTGTAAGAAATTTTTTTATATGGTCATGTAGATTACAAAGGAGAATCTAATATCGAGCATAAAATTTTATAATAAACAGTCAATGAACTGCATCTCGAAAACCACACACTTAACTCCCGATAGGGGAGAGAAAAAAACAATATAACTTCAAATTCTCACTAGATTAGAGGAGATAAAGTACCAACAATTGGGTAGAAAATTTCTCAAAACAAAGAAAAGAGGATTATATGAATGATGAAAACTAGAAAATGGGTTCACCATCCACCATTAGAAAAACTGGTAGCAGCGTCAAACTGGATGAAAAAAGACTAGCTTATTTAAGAGGAGAAAGAAAGGAAAGAGAGGCGACTAAAAACGCTAATTATAGATAACAATTAGCTTTGTAACAAAATAAAATTACATGAATAGGTAGCTAGAGAACATTAACAATCACACTCCTTTTTTTTGAAAATAAAAAGTCGTATGACATCTACAATAGAAGTCAAAACTAACAATACATATCAAAATGAAATAAATACAATTCTAATATTATGACAAAACCACGATCGTTGAGGAGATCTAACATTTCTGAAAAGTGAAAACACTTGTCTTTTACACGGCTGTCTAATGCAGCCTTCTATAAGGGGGTCTATCGATCTTTTGTACTTTTGAAGTAAAATTAGATTTAATTCAAGTGGTTGTAAACGAAGTACTGACATCTGTTGCAACCCCGCACAAATTTTGATCAATAAATCAATCTCTTGAATTACACAAAGAACCAAAAATATGGTGCCCGAACTCTCACATGGAGACATATAAAACCCAATATATGGGTAGAAATACTCTCCATTAAAGAGAGACTGAAATTTATTAAAAACTATAGCATAAAAACTAGTAACAAAAGGAAAATAAAGGGCTTACCACACCCAAAAGGGTGGCAGAAGACCCTAGATTGAAAATTAGTGTTTTGTGGAAGAGGAGAGACATGAGAGAAAAAAAAGGCAGAGGAGGCTAATTACTACTAACAATCACACTCGTATTTTTCCATAATTAGCACGTCTTATACAAAAGGTAATGATTTGATATCAAAAACAAAAAGATAATGTACGTGTGAACTAGTATTTCACCAAAATTATGCAACGAACTTCCTTTTATACTCCTTCTGAGTAGTCTCCTCTAGCTCACCGCTTTAGCTTTCTTCCTCTTATAATGTCACTGTTACACTCTAACTAATGGTGTAACAAGTAGTTCACATATGCGAAATTAAACCCTCCCTTTTTAAAAATTTCTTCTGCAAAAATCTCCCATCACTTTCATTACGATGGAAAGGTAGTAGTCAGTGTTATCGAGAAGCTTGAGAATATAGAAGAAGGGATGGTTGCTCAAAAGAACGAGGCAACCTTTTCTAAAGCTCCATCATATGTCCTTACGAAGAGGAGATATTGCAATATCAAGGAACTTGAGAACTTTCCTAGCAAGGATAACCTGAAAACTTTGGCCAAAAATGTATGTTTATGTCATATCATGTGATGATCAATTAATATCATTCTCTGTCTGTTGCATGTCATTTTTTTATCCTTGTTTTGTGAATCATTTCTTTATTATTATTGTGTGTTTTCATGTCAGTTAGAGTGCATTTATGTCATTATTCATAGGATCCATCTCATTTTTTTGTCTCATGTCATTTCTAAAACAAAAGTATTGTTTCATGCCATTTATCTGTTGCATGTCATTTTTGGTTTGTTTCATTTCATTAGGAAAACAATTTATGACATTATTTATTTGTTGCATGTCATTTTTGTATCTGTGTTTTGTGAATCATTTCTTTATCATTATCTCTCCAAACAATTCAATTATACACACTTAAAAAACACAACTTTCAATCTCCATTCTACTAAAGCTCGAGATTGCTCCTCTTGCGGATCGTTATTAAAAACCCAAGCGACAAAGGTATATTCCTGAGGTGCTTAACATTTCAATTCTAATTTAATTTCTTTGAAATTACTAAATGTTTATCATGCCTATTTGTTTATTGCTCTCATCACCATTCACATGTTTATTTTTTCTGATCAAATACCTAAATAAAGTATCAAATAGTAAAGTCGGATAATTTGGACAATTGGATTAGTTTCCTAATTGTTTTCATTACTTAAAGAAGATTCCACAAAAAATAGTTTTTTCCTTTAGTAAACCAATATAGATTTATTTTTAGAATGCATGAACATATTCACTAATGGAAAAAAAGTCATCTGATCCGGTCAAAACACGGGTTACTAATGCGTTATTGGGCCAGAACGGTTGGAATAACAGCTATAAGAAATTATCTGATCCGATTGAAAACCGGATCAGTTAAGTATTAACTGATCTGGTTTGGGCAGAAAACCGGACCAGTCAATGTACTTAACTGATCCGGTTTTGTGCCCAAATCAGATCAGCTAATACAAGTCTGATATTAAAAAGAAAAGTTGGACTTTATACGAAGTGCAGTCCAGTAACCAATCAAACTCTACAAAAATCTATCCGAAATTGCCTAACCTACTGCGTACATGTAGGATTACAAGTACTCTAAGCGTAATTTCATGAATCATATTTATAAGCACTTAAAACAGGATCTCATGCATATACTATAAAGGATCACATAATAGTTTTAGAATTAACCTTTGATGCGTGATTTCCACAAAGCTCGTCAAGATTCGGAGATAGAACCGCAACTATGATTCCTCTACTTGGTCCACCAATCCAGATCAACACTCCACCAATGCTAGTTGGAAAGAAAAAGGGCTATTTTTTCTTGGAGTTTAAAGTTACGTGACTTTGAAAGAGAGAGAAAAGAGGACAGAGAAAATATTGATAGAAACTGACTGAGAATATTTTATGGTTTTCTCACCCAATTATAGGAATAATTAGGTTAGGAATCCCTCCCCTTTACTTCTCTTTGGCCGGCCACCCTAGAGTCCCTTGTGGGCTCTAGGTCTTTCTTTTGTTCACCCAAATTGATTTAAGTATGACCTTGTAAGATCCATTTAATTGGGCTTCGGGTTTATTATTTACTAACCCGAAGTTCTTTAGCATTCTCTAGCAAGACGTAAAGACGACCCAATTTAATGAACTTATTATATCCATAATATGATCCATGTTATATTTAGTAATTGCATTAAAGTCGAGGACATAATTCTTTCAATCTCCTACTAGTCCGAGACGAGTGTGCAATATTCAAATTCCTTAAGTCTCTCAGTGTCTAATTTGATAGTATGACCATATCTCTATGTCATCCATACTAGTCTTCAAATTAATCCTTGAAATTCGAGTTCAAATTGACAAACAAATGATCATCATATAATCCATTTGAGCACGACCATGCATTTTTCAATTTTCACTCTCCAAGGGGCCACGACACCCATCCTATCTCATATAGGAGGACTTTTCAATCTTGTGGCAACCAAAACTCCCACTCAACTTTTAGCACAACTCGAATGCTTCCTTTATAGTCCCCTTTGATGGCATGAGGTTTGACAGCATCAAAGTTATACCAATCATTAAGCCAAGTAGTGTTCCACTCATGTCTTAGGAATCCACTAATATAATTTTGAAGTTATTGAAACTTCTAAGTAGGTCTGTTCGATCATGTATCAACAATACATATCCACATGATTGACTAAACATCTCCATGTTCCTATAGCCCATGAAACAACGCTATCAATCAATCTTACATGCTAATTTTTTAATAAGTCATTTATGTCCAATTTAATGACTCGGACTAGGAACTCTAATATTCTTTGAATTCAGTTCACTTATGGTGTTTCATTCATCAAATCACATATTTGACAAAACCATTGAATTCAAAAAATAATTTTGGACATTTTATTTAATACTAAACCAAGATTAAATAAGATAAAATTTCATTTTAAATAAACATAAAATAGCAAAATCATGTCTTTACATTATAACAAGTTTCTCTAAACATAGTACAATCTAAAGCCATTCTAACATTTGCTTCAGGCCTATAGCCTTAGCTTGACACTCATGCTTGGGCTAAGGTAGTGGTTTAGTGAGTGGATCAGCCACATTCTCATCCGTGTGAACTTTGCAGATTCTGACATCCTTCCTATCAGCTATCTCCCGAATAAGGTGATATTTTCTCATTACAAGCTTGGATTTGTTATGTGATCTCGGTTTTTTGCTTTTGCAATAGCACAGAATAACTCAATCCCCTCCAGAAAACTAGGTATGATATCTAGCTATGTCAAGAATTTCTTTATCCAAACTGCTTCCTTAGCTGCTTCAACCGCTGCTAAATATTTTGATTCTGTCGTAGAGTCTGCCACAGTGCTTTGCTTTGAGCTCTTCCAGCTCACTGCTCCTCCATTGAGACGAAAGATGTACCCTGACTCAGAGTTGGAATCATCTTTGTCGATTTGGAAGCTCGCATGAGTATAACCTTTAAAAACCAACTCACTTTCACCTTCATAGACTAGGCACATGCCTTTAGTTCTCCTTAAGTACTTAAGGATGCTCTTAGCTGCTGTCCAATGTGCTTCACCTGGATTTGCATGGAACCTGCTACACATGCTCAAGGCATATGTAACATCTGGTCGAGTACTTATCATGGCATACATGATAGATCCAATAGCCGAACCATAAGGTATGCTACTCATTCGCTTCCACTCATCAGGCTCAGTCGGGCACTAACTCTTGGTAAGCGACATGCCATGTAACATGGGAATGAATCCTCTCTTCGAATTTTCCATGTTGAACCTTGCAAGAACTTTATCAATTTAAGTTTCTTGACTTAGTCCAATCATCCTTCGAGACCCATCTCTATGGATTTTGATTCCCAGTATGTACTCAGCCTCTCCAAGGTCCTTCATGGGGAAACAACTTTTCAACCATTCCTTGACTGACTCAAGCATTGATATGTCATTTCCCATGAGTAATATGCCATCTACATACAAAACCAAGAAGACTAAGCTGCTCCCACTAAACTTCTTGTAGACACAAGATTCTTCTTCGCTTTTGAGGAAACCACATTGTTTGATTGCCTCATCAAACCGAAGATTCCTGGTCCGAGATGCCTGCTTCAATCCATAAATGGATCTATGAAGCTTGTAAACCCTTTTAGGATTTTTTGGATCCTCAAAACCCTCACATTGTGTCATATACACATCCTCATTCAAGAACCCATTCTAGAATGCGGTTTTTACATCCATCTTCCATATTTCTTAATCGTAAAATGCAGCAATCGCTAAAAGTATCCGAATCGATTTAAGCATTGCTACTGGAGAAAAGGTCTCATCATAGTCTATACCATGAAATTGCCTGAATCCTTTTGCAACCCGTCTTGCTTTGTAGACGAAGACATTTCCATCTTTGTCTGTTTTCAATTTGAACACCCACTTGCATCCAATAGGGTTAACCCCATCAGGTAAGTCGACTAGGGTCCAAACTTTATTCTCAAACATGGAGTCTAACTCGGATTTCTTGGCTTAAGCCATTTCTCAGAGTCTGGGCTCGTCAAAGCTTGTTTGTAGGTAGTAGGTTCTGAATTATCCAAAATCATAATTTCAGAGTTTTCAGTTAATAGGAAATCAACCAACCTTTTGTTTGGAATCCTTGGTCTACTTGACCTACGCAGGGCCTGAGAATTAAAAGAAATGTTCTCTTCAACTTCTTGAAGATCTTCGCTTGAATTAGATTCAAGTGGGACGGTAGGAGGTTCACGCGTTGAATACGTCATCTCCTGAACTTGACTTTCGTCTTGTCGGGTTGTCTCTGACATGGTGTGAACCACGTCCAGTTGTTGCTCATCTCGAATTTCTTTGACATTTATTTTACTGCCACTTGTCTTTCTAGAAACAAATTCCTTTTCAAGAAAGACACCATCACGAGCAACAAACACTTTGTTCTCTTAACGGTTATAGAATTAATAATCCCTTGTCTCTTTTGGGTATCTCACAAAGAGACATTTATCTGACTTGGGTGCAAGTTTGTCTGATAGTAAACACTTTACATAGACCTCACATCCCCAAATCTAAAGAAAAGACAAGTTTGGATTTTTTCCATTCCATAACTCATATGAAGTCTTTTCTACAGCCATTGACGGGCTCCTATTTAGTGTATGTGCACCTGTATCGAGAGCATATCCCCAAAAATAAATTGGAAGATCAGCAAGACTCGTCATTGATCGAACCATATGCTATAAGGTCCGATTCCTCCTTTCAGAGACACCATTTAGCTGCGGTGTTCCTGGTGGAGTCAATTGTGAAAAAATTCCACAATCCTTCAAATGATCATCGAATTCTTGGCTCAAATACTCGCCACCACGATCGGATCGCAGTGCTTTTATTGTCTTACCAAGTTGATTTTGTACTTCATTTTGGAACTCTTTGAATTTGTCAAAAGATTCCGACTTATGTTTCATTAAGTAGACATACCCATATCTACTTAAATCATCAGTGAAGGTAATGAAGTAATTAAACCCTCCCCTTGCATTTGTGCTCATATGACCACAAACATCTGTATGTATGAGGCCTAAGAGATCACTGGCCTTTTCACCCTTTCCGATGAAACGGTGATTTTGTCATTTTCCCCATCAAGCATGATTCACATACATCAAACGATTCGAAATCAAATGATGGAGTAATGTCATCTTGTTGTAACTTTTGGATGCGCTTTTGGTTTATATGACCCATTAGATAATGCCAAATGTAGGTTAGGTTTAAATCATTTGATCTTTGTTTCTTGCTATCTACGTTATAGACCTGTACTGACCTATTAAGCACATATAAGCCATTTATCAATTTAGCACTAGCATAGAACATGTTTTTATAGGAAATGGAACAACACTTGTTCTTTATTTCAAAATAAAACCCTTCATAATCCAAAACAGAAACAAAAATGATGTTCCTAGTAATCGAAGGAACAAAATAACAATTATTGAGTTCTAAAAGTAAGACAGATGGAAAATGCAGACTATAGCTTCCTACAGCAAGTGCAGCAACCCGTGCTCCATTTCCAACGCGAAGCTCAACCTCGCCCTTTGCCAGCCTCCTACTTCATCTTAGTCCCTGCACATCATTAACTATGTCAGAACCACAACCGGTATCCAATACCCATAAAGAAGTAGAAGTGAAATTGATTTCTATAACAAATATACCTGAAGTTGAAGCACCCGACTTCTTTTCCTCCAAGTATAGAGGGCAGTTCCTCTTCCAGTGTCCTATCTTGTGACAATGGAAGCACTTGCTTTCCGCGACGACCTTTGGCTTTGCGGTTGGCTTAGGTTTTTCAGCAACAACGACAACTTGCTTGCCTTTGACCTTCTTTCCTGCCCATTTCTTCTTAAAACCCTTTCCCTTCTGAACCATCAAAACCTCTTTCTTTGGTTCTTTGGGGATGTTCCTCTCAGCATTGACTAACAACCCATGCAACTCTTGCAATGTCTTTTCAGACTCATTCATGTTGAAAGTCATCCTGAACTGATTGAAGTTGTTAGGCAATGAATGGAGAATGATGTCAGTAGCCAATTCTACCCTATAAGGGAATCCAAGTCGTTCCATGTTTTCAAAAAGACCCATCATAGTGAAAACATGGGGGCCAACAGCTTGACGCGGCTGCATGTGACATTCCAGTATCTCCTTATTGGTCTCATATCGCTCAACTCAGGCCTGTGTTTGGAACATGGTCCGCAGCTCTTGCATGATGGTGTAAGCATCCTTGGTTTCGAACCTCTTTTGGAGGTCCGGCTCCATAGCAGCTATCATCAAGCAAGTGATTGGTACAAACCTATCATTAGCCTGCTTAGCACGACGTTTGTCTGCTTCAGTCGATTCATCAGTAATCACAGGAAGTGGGGTTTGTAAGACATCCTCTCGACCCTCATACCTCAGTACGAGTCTTAGGGTTCTTTCGCAATTATAGAAATTTTCACCATTCAACCTGTCCTTTTCGAGAAAAGGACGAATGTTGAAAACGGAGTTGTTGTTGTTATTAGTCATAGTATCTACACACAGAAAACAAAAGCAAAGTTCAATTTTTATGTTTATAAAAGAACCTAAAACATGCAAAAGTTTTTAGGTTGGTCACTCTATTCAATTTTAATGTCCTAATTTGAATAAGTGAATACAAGATCCTATCAACATGCAACACTAAGCAGACGGAGGCCTTATCTTAACGTTACATTCTCAAGGCAAGTAAACTCTTTTACTAATTATAACCCCTTATAATTCTTGTTTAGATTGGTAAATATCGCATGCTTAACTATCTCTTTCTTCAAAATCCAAAACGCTTTTGATGATTTTGTTAAGGATAACCAAATTAAGTAATAAAATTCGCAATTTTACCTTATCTCCCAAAATTAATTATAATACCTTGCGGAGGCATGACCTATTACTATTAATTAAGGGTTAAAAAGTATTTTATGTTTGGAAAAGCCAACCTTAATATTTGCAGGACCTAAGTTTATTATGTTGTTATGAATTAGTGAACTCTAGCTCATTGATAATCAACATACAATAAACTTATAAGCATTTTAAAAAATAATAAAATGTAAAAATTAAACATGATCTAGTATGGCCCCTAATCCTAAGAATTAAGCAACTTGATTGGGCACCTCCTTGGACTCTTCATGGATCTCCATCCACCTTAGTCATGGGCCTTCTCTTGTTGGGTCGTCTTTGGATTACATAAGTATCAAAATAATTTAAATAATATCTAAATTAAATAAATTACAAAAATACTTAACGATACGCATATCGTATTTAAATTACAAGAATACATCACGATACGCAGATCGTATTTTCTAACTTAAATTTGGGCCATACTAGTCATTCATATCAAAATATCAAATATTCTTAATTAAAGCAAGAGGATAAAATATTTATGTTATTCCTAACCACCTAAAGAGTCTATACTAGAAAATCTACCCTACTAATTTTAATTTGATTAAAGAATCAAATTATGGAATTAATTTATGACGCAGTCAAAATTAACATAATTAACTTAATTGGAATTTGCTTAATCTTCTAAAAAAAAGATTTACAAAATATCAAAAAAAAAACAAAATATGTTCATGATTTACGTCGCCAGTTAACCACGACCAGCAGCACAAAGGCAGCCAGTCACACGCCGGCACTGCAATGGCACAGTACTCCGGCCACCCACGTCAGGTAGCCTCCACCGGAACTCGCCGGCAATCTCTTCCGCGAGCCGTCGCCGGCAACAGGCTGTCATCGCTAGCCAGCAGCACACTGATCCGCACGTCGAACGTGCATCGCACGCGTGGTTACCGCCATCACCTTTCCTCGTCGACTGCTTTCGGCAGACCACAGGAGCAGCCACGCACACCTGCCGGTGGTTCTGCCACCAGCAGTGGCTGCTCCTCTTCCTCCCTCCTTAAATTTATTTTTTTTTGTTTGAAGGAAATTAAAATTACAACCTTTTGCAAAATTAATTTAGTGATCATAATTAAATTAAACATAAACTCTTTTATGCATAATTCAGAAAATTAATTTAAAATCTTCATTTTAATTAATTTTATTGTTATTCACATAAATTAATCTCTAATTCATATAAAACACTTTTCACACGAATTAATTTTCATACATAAACAATTTTTAGATATTAAAATTAGATTAATAATATGAATATTATATTCGAAATTTAGAGATCGAAAATTTAGAATTTAAATTTCGAAAGTTAGGGTTAAATATTCAAAAATTTCGGCCACTTCATGTTGAAATATTAAGCAACTAAATCTCCATTTAATCAATTCCAATTAATTATTCAATCCATAATTTAATTCCTCCCCTTAATCAAATTAAAATTAGTCATGAACACATCAAAATAAATCTAATTATTATGATTAAAAAACTATATGCAAGAGGCTAAAAGAAAACTAATACCACTATAGGATTATAAGTACTCTAAGCGGAATTTCATGAATCATATTCATAAGCACTTAAAGCAGGATCTCATGCATATACTATCAAGGATCACATAATAGTTTTAGAATTAACCTTTGATGCGTGATTTCCACAAAGCTCGTCAAGATCCGGAGATAGAACCGCGACTGTAATTCCTGTTCTTGGTCCACCAATTCAGATCAACACACCTACATTGCTACTTGGAAGTAAGAAGGGCTCTTCTTTTCTTGGAGTTTAAAGTTACGTGACTTTGAAAGAGAGAGAAAAGAGGAGAGAGAAAATATTGAGAGAAACTAACTGAGAATATTTTCTGGTTTCCTCACCCAATTATAGGAATAATTAGGTTAGGAATCCCTCCCCTTTACTCCTCTTTGGCCGGCCACCCTAAAGTCCTTTGTGGGCTCTAGGTCTTTCTTTTGTTGACCCAAATTGATTTAAGTGTGACCTTGTAGGATCCATTTAATTGGACTTCGGGTTTATTATTTACTAACCTGAAGTTCTTTAGCATTCTTTAGCAAGACGTAAAGACGACCCAATTTAATTAACTTATTATCTCCATAATATGACCATTTTATATTTAGTAATTGCATTAAAGTCGAGGACATAATTACTTCAGTGCAATCAATCCAGAATCAAACAAAAAAACAAAGCAATTCAGTATTCAAACTTTAATATTCCAGCCAGAATCCACAAAAAAAAAAGCAATTCAACATTCAAACAGAGTACGAAATCAAGAATAAAATCAAAATAATATAGGACTTGATTACAAACATTAATATCAAATAAAATTCAGGAATTAAACGCTTAATTACGAACGAACACACAAAATGTAAAATCGAAAAAATTATATCCGGAATGAAAGAAAATGGGAATAACAAAAAAAATATGATTCTAGATCTCGAACGAAATAAAACCCTAGATAAATTTAAAACACAAAAAATTAAGCAATAACATTTTCAAACCCTAAATAAATTGTCTTGATTTCCTCTTGATATTAGTTGTGCTGTTGCCCAGATCCAAGAAGGACGCGACTTTCTCTTTATTGATATCAATTGTATTGTTGTCCTGTTCTACCGACTAAGAATCAGCATATGACGAAGACGAAGGATCAGCATATGACAAAGACGATGACGAAGGATCAGCGCCTGCCATTCATCTGAGCTTGGAAAAGCAGAAGAAAAATTAAGAGCTTCAAATGGCAGCTATAGAGCAGACACAAACGAAAAATTAAGAAAAATATTCAACACAGGAGAAGAGGGAAGAGTGAAGTAGGGGTGAGGGTGAGGGTGAGGGTGAGGGTTACGGAAGAGTGAAGTGGGGTGAGGGTTAGGGTTCTTGTTTTCATGAGAGGAGTGAGAGAAGTATAGAACTAAAGAGTAAAGAGGAGAAAGGGAGGGTGAGGAGAAACGGAGGCTGAGGGTTTTATCTAAGTAGCGGTCGTTGGGCCTTTAATTTTTATCAGCCACTAAACTGGTCCGGTTTGGAGAAGAACCGGATCAGTTAATAAAAACTGATCTGGTTCCCCTCCAAACCGGACCAGTTTAATGGCCCAAAAAATGTGCCCAATATAAATTGAATTGACTGATCCGGTTTTGGGAGAACCATATCAGTTTGCGTGTGGCATTTATGGTTTTGACCGCTAGTGATTGTTTGTTTGTTTATATGCATAAAACTAGAACATGAATTGTATTATGTAGAGGCCAATAATGGGTGAATGTGATTCATCATCATACTCATACCCTCATACCCAAACTCCATCATTGGTTGATTGACCAATTATAAAGTTATAACGGGGAAATATACATTCAATAAGTCCTTAACATGTCTCTTTGGTTGTCCAAATATCCAATTAGGTTTATGAGTTTTCCTTTAAAGACTTGTTGTCGACTTCCTTTTCAAAACTAAAACCTTTACGGTGAGGTAGTCAAATCCGCGCTGAAACCGCGTTAGCAATAAAAAATATGCCTACAATTTAGCGACTACATTGGGGACGATTCAAAATTTTATTTTTGATGAGTTGGTGAAACTCGAAAAATGCGACTCATACTACTTGTCTGCATTTATATGACATTACAGTTTTGCATATGCATGACTATTCTTCAGATCCACTTTGTGTCTAGCCTGCTTACTCTCCCTGTAAGTTGAAAGTCATCTACTCTTTCCTATTGCCATAAAGGCCTAGTCATGGAGTCCCTTGCATAGTCCAGTTCATGTCTGCATATGCATATAGTTAGGACCATGTCTTCATTGTGGTGAAGCCCATCCTATTCTAAAACCCTTATCATTTTCAAATTATACATCTCAAATCGTTTATCATTTACAAAATCATTTCTAAAAACTTACAAGCAAGTGAGATCCATTCGATTTCTGTTCAGGACAGGTTGTGAGGTTACAACTGGGAACGTCCAGTTGAGAGGAAAAAAGGTCAGCCCACTCTAAGGCTCCTCAAACACAACATAACCACTCCGTCTTTCTTTTTGAGTCATGAGATTACTTTTGACCGCCTTCACAATAGAGGCGTGATCACTTTTATAGGGCCTACTCTACACCCTTCACCTATAGAAGCAAAGAAAAAAAAGAAAGAATCCAAAAGGTGCAACCTAAACTCTATTGCAAATACCATCAATATACTACAAACCATGGTCGATGACGATATACTGCTAATACCTCCTACAACGAGAATCAGAATCACCAACAACCCGTTGGGCAGTGTATCAACAATTCAAGAGGCTTAGTTATTTATTTCAGGTTTTCCAGGTTGAGTCAGAGAGTCCTTACCCTAGCCAATTTTTTTCCTTTCCCATCGAGTCTATGTCACTCTAGTACTTTTATCTATAATAGTCTTTTCATTTGCATGAATTTCATTATATATATTTTTTTTCGTTGGCCTTTCACCATTAATTATGCTTTGAAATCAATAATAAAAATCAAATCAAATTGTCTCTCATGACCTTTGATTAAATAAAATAAATGATTAAATAAATATATAGACATACTTTGGATTAGGAGTTCTTTCCCTCTTCCCTCCATCATTTAAAAAAGTCATCATTTCAAAAAGCCATCACCTCCATGATCCTCATACCAAATAGCCCTTCTATTCAAAACTCTACAAAAAGCCTCAAATGAACCTTCCAATACTCTAAACCACAAAATAAACTTGTGTGGAAGCCTTAGTACATATAAAATCAATGTCAGGTAAAAAATAAAATTCAAAAGCAAAAATAAAGAGAGAAAAAGCAAGAGCAACAATGCAAAAGGAAAAAAGAGAGAGCCAAAGGCAAAATGTCAAAGTCAAGCTAGGGGGCTTGCACACAAATTCTACCCCTCATTTCAAACCCTTCAATCCATCAAAATACCTTAAAAACCATGAAAGCCTTAGACCTTAACTTGGAATTCAAAAAAAGAAGAAGCCATAAACCTTACCTTGGCTCATATAATCCAAAACCACGTTCCTTATCTTAGCCCATCCAATTACACCTTTATCTAAACCTTGAACCCCAAACCTTTGATATCAATCCTAACTCCTTCTTCAAGATATGTATAAGTCGCTAGGTTGAAAATCTGATTTTGCAAAGATATGTAGGAATCCTCATATCGAGGTCCGACCGCTTCAATAAATAAAAATAATCAAGATATCATGATTTGACTTTCTAGAATTCAGAAACATATTGTTTCTAGGCCCCCACATAGACTCGAGTATGAACATGGCGACGCCAAAGCCTTTTCCCACCTATATCAATGTAGGTCACAAATTAAACCTTTTATTTTTCAATCCAAACTCTCCTTGTCCCTAAAGGACTCTCTGATGCTTCCATGCTGTGTGGCGATATCTGACTTTGCCTCAATTTTAATCAAGTGTCATTCAAGTCAATAGCTTTTAATGCTCAATTCAAGACAAGTATCTTCTAATATAGGGCCATTGTGCCTAATTCAAGTTAAGCTTTCCCAAAGTGGGAGATTCCAATTACTGTGGTGCTTCCTCCATATGAAACTCCCCGAAGTTGTAATTTGCGGACCACGATTTTTATGAATATTTTTAAAAAAAAAATCAATGTATTTCCATCTATCTAGTTCTCTTAACTTTGCATAACCCTAACCTTGCATCACATTCCATCCATCTATCTATCTTAGCTTTGCATAACCTGACCTTGCATAGCATCTCATGCATCCTTAGGTGTCCAAGATTGCATCATTTAGTGCATAATCGGAGTTGTTTGCACCTCTCTGCTAACATATTCTCTTGTTGACTAATCAAATTGCTTGTAGTTTTCGTCTTCAGACTAACTTTGATTTGCGGAAATTGCGTTGGCGATACATAGAGCGAGCTTCCGAACTGTTCGCATCCAGGACACGTACTACATTGATTTTTAGTTCTTCAACTTTAGTCAAAGTGGGGGGGGGTTATGCAGACACATTATTGTGTCTCCCCCATTTAGTACCCGATGGTGATACATATCGTTGTCCTAATTGGTCTGATCCAAAGAAAAGAAATCCAAAGAGCTAAGCCTAAAACCCTTTTAAAAATCTTAACTCTCATTTTTTTTTGTTTAAAAGGTTCTAAGCCCAATTTCAAAAACCCAATTAATTATTCCTGGTATCTAATTGTATTTTTAAGCCTATTTTTATAACTCACTATTAACTATTCTTGATAATTAATTGCATTTGAATAAATATTTCCTAAACTAAAAGATATATATTATCAGAAATTAGATTTTATCTTTTAGATAATTAATTTTCGTATTCCAACGATAATATTTAATGAAAGATTAAAAGAATATTTAAATTTTGGATAACATCGGTCAGATATGCGGTTGGGCGACACGCAGCCTAATGCGTCCCCTGCACCAGGTTGCACAAGCGCGACATCGAGACAGTTAGCATACGCTAAGCGCAAGGGCGTGCGTTGGGCGCACGAGCCTTGCATGCTAGGGGTGTTCAAAAATACCTGACCTGCTTGACCCGGCTTGTTGACCCGCCGACCCACTTCAAAAGAGCCGGGTAAAATATGCAGGTATCCGGGTCGGGTCATGGGCCGGGTTTTGGGATAAACGGGTTTCGACATTTGGATGCAGTGTGCAATATTTTATGATTTCTTCGCCTGTCGTCTTATACACCAACCATGGCATATTCTTTACTTGTTGCTCAAGTTGTTTTCTCAAAGTTACACAAAAATAACACAAAGTTGCCTCTACCATTATCTAAGAAACAATATTGCACTTACATGAAGCTTGAGCATTTGATAATGCCAGTCCTACTCTCCTCTGTCTCCCTATGCAAAAACTCACTCTAGTTTAGAATAAAACTGTTAATTTAATTCAGCTGAAATTTTTTTTTTTAAATATGAGAATTCTAAAACTATCCTAGAGGGTTGGTTACTGTCATAGAAATTTTGCCAAGAGAACAGTTGCCACAACCACTAGGGTATACATGGTGTAATCGTATTGTAGGGGTAGAGATGGAGTAGAATGCACCAGGATCATCATTCTTTTTTTTTATTGGCAAATGAAATAATTATATTACCAAAACAAAAGGTGATTACAAACGCTAATCACACATGCTAGCATAGCTACATACACAACACCCTATACCCAAACACAACTTACACAATCGTTTTCTGTCTATCCTCATCAGGTTATCTCACAGCCACCCTAAACAAAATTTCTCTAATTACATCATCCACTGACTTAAGAACATTAGAGAAAATTTGATTGTTGCGATGCCGCAAAATTGCATAAAAACATTCAGTAAAAGCTATAACAAATAGTTGCCCATGTTTCTGCCTTGCTTTTCTCTTTGCAACCTCCAAAATGCTTTGAAGATTGCTACTGATGTTAGTGAAATTCAGCTTGCTACACACCCCCTGCCACACCTCATTAGCATAATCACACAAAAAGAAGAGGTGCTTCGGACTGATTCATCTTCTCTCCTACACAAACAACAAGTAGTAGTGCGGTTTACTCCCCACTTACTCAATCTATCGAAGTAGCCAACCCTGTTATGCGGCCCAAGCCAAAGAATAAATTTGCTCTTTGGAGCAGCAACATTATTACACTTGACTCTCCTTCAGTGCACCCTATCAAACTCTCCTGATAAAAGCCTATAAGTTTTCTTTATAGAAAACTTGGATCTAATACAGACAGTCTGTTAACCCCCTATTTCAGTCAACCAATCCCTTGTACTTATAATTTTCCTTAGTAGCCAAGAACAATGGGCACTAATTCTCACTGTGGCATAAGTACATCTCTTGATATAGTAGGCATGCACCCACTTAACCCAAAGTTTATCTCTTTTAAACTCTATTGCCCACAACAGCTTGAGCATAGCTGCTTTGTTCCTGATTTTCATATTGACAATATTCCATCCCCCTGCACATTTAGGCAATTGCAAAGTGCTCCAAGCAACAGAAGCTTTCTTGGAATCATCCGTTTTCCCTGTCCACAAGAATCTCCTGCGCATTTAGGCAATTACAAAGTGCTCCAAGCAACAACAGCTTTCTTGGAATCATCGGTTTTCCCAGTCCATAAGAATCTCCTGCACACACTCTCAACAGCTTTAACAATCTTCTTAGAAAGGGGAAAAATGTGAGCCCAGTAGTTCTGCATACTACTAAGCACACTCTTCACTAGTTGCACCCTCCCTGCATAAGAAAGTAATTGAGCCATCCAAGTCTGAGCTCTTTGAGTAATCTTGTCACCAAGTGGCTTACTTTGAGCATATGTCAACTTCATAGAGGTTGATGGCACCCCTAAATATTTAATGGGCAACTCACCAACTGTCATCTAGACTACAGCAGCAAGATCTCTAGTAGTATCTGCCTTCACCCCATTCACATAGAGGTTACTCTTCTCAACACTTGCAGACAAACCAAAAGCTTCAGAAAATTTTGAAAAAACTTTAAACATCAGATCAATTGAACTAATGTCAGCTCTACAAAACATTAACAAATCATCCGCAAACATAAGATGGGTTATCTTAAGCTTTTCACACTTAGGATGATAGTAAAAGTTTGGATCCTTTTGCAGATTATTTAAGCATCTACTTAAATACTCTATAATCAAAGCAAAAAGGAAAGGGGAGAGGGGATCCCCTTGCCTTAACCCTTTCTTGGCATTAAAAGGTTTAGAAGGGACCCCATTTATAAGAATATAGTATGAAACAGACTTTACACACTCCATAATCCACCCAATAAACTACCCAGGGAACCTTAACTCATAAAGCAACTTTTCTAAGTAACCCCACTCTACTGAGTCATAAGCTTTCTTAATGTCAACTTTCAATAGACATCTAGGAGGCATATGAGCCCTAGAGTACCCCCTAATTAGCTCAGTAGGTAGCAATATATTGTTAGCAATATGCCTATCGAGAATAAAACATGATTGAGCATCACACACCACTTCCCTATCACGACTGGAGCCCGTTTGTCAAGATTTTAGATATAATCTTGTACATGATCGTGCAAAGGCAATGGACCCGAAATCCTTCACCTTACAAGCATTAGCCACCTTAGTGACTAAGGTTACCGTTGTACAATTCATAGGCTTATGCATATATGACTTATGGAAAAACTCATGAACCGCATCATAAACATCTTGTTTAATTATGCTCCAACTTTTCTTAAAGAAAACCGCATTCATGCCATCTAATCCAGAGCTTTATCATCTCCAATACCTTGTAAGGCATAATCAATTTCAATTGCTTGTAATTTCCCGATAAAAGAAGCACCGACTGAGCGGACAACCTCTTCCCATCTCTAACAATAGTTAAGTCAATGCTAGACATAAACTGCTAAGCATTAGTGCCCAAGAGCATTTTGTAAAAACTCGTAATTTCATCACTAATCCCCCGAGTATCGAAATAGAATTTCCATGATCAACAATGAGAAGTCGAATTCTATTTTTAGAGTATCCAAGCTTTGGTAGCGGTGAAGAAAAATTTAGTGTTTTCATCCCCTAGTTTTAGCCGGTTGATACGAGATTTTTGCTTCAAAATTATATCCTCTATCTTAGACCAATGCCTCGCCTCTTCTAAGTACTCTTTCTCTCTCATCTAAGCTACACTATCCAAGTCAAAATCGGTTTGACAATGAATGTCATCAAGTTGCTTCCTCAAATAAGTCACTTTTTCACGAGCTAGCTTTCCCCAAAATACCGTTTATGAAGATTTTTTCAGCTCCTTTTTTACACCTTGCGTTTCAACCACACATTCTCGAAGTTTAAATAACCGACTTACAGAGTGTCCGGCATCCCGAACAACCCTCCGAAAGTTAACATGGTCGGCCATAACAAGTAAGAAACCTAAAAGGTCTCCCTCCTTCTCTCTGATTTATGTTCATATCAAAAAGCATTGGAGAGTGATCTGACACCCCAGGTGCTAAGTAGTTAACAAACACATCAGCATACACCCTCAACCATGCTTGATTGACAAAAGCCTATCAAATCTGCTCAAAATTTTATCCTCACATATGCTGCTATTTGACCTAGAAAAAACAAACCAAAGACTCTTTACTTCTAGAAGGCTTGTAGTCGCAAGAAATCCTAAAAGTCAATAGTTTCAGCCTTCTATGATCGGTGCCCCATTCTTTCTCGTCATTAGAATGACAAACAAGATTAAAGTAACCAATCACCATTATAGGCATCTGATCATAAATATGAGCTTGCAACCTACTCCACAAGGCCCTCCTGTCAACTATAGAATGTAGACCATAAATAGCCACAAGCTGAAAAGAGTGCCTCCCACTTTGCACATTACAGACCATGAATTGCTCTTGTACATCAATGAGATGCATAGTCACATCTTTTGCAACCCATCTTTGAGTAACCTTCTTTGTATTAGTAGCAAAGCAACCTTCCTCTCACAAGAATGCCCCACTTGTTGACAATTTTGACAGAAGGGGGGTAGCCAGTCATACATAACTCTCTGTTTAAAAATTACTCCATTAGGGTCAGTACTTCCTTATGAAAATTAAAGTTTGAAGTCCATTACTTGACTATCATGGCTTTCCCAAAAAACAGGTGAAGACCTGAGTACAAGATTGCATCCCTATCCTCCCTTGATTCCAACTTCACCACATAATAGCCCTCATCATTCTTGAAAACTTTAAACTCATTTTTAGGAGCCCATTACATAAACAATCAAAGCATTTTCCCAGTTTTCATTCATACGATCTACATCACTCTTAACAAGCTGAGCTGCTGATTCTCCATTAACTATCATCGGAGCAACAAACTTAAGATTCATACCTTTATCGGAAATTCAACTCTAGGTAAAACTCTTCCAGTTATTGCGAGCTTCCTCCGCCATTGATACATCATTTTCCGTTGCTATAGTAACCGGAATCATAACCTCAGGCATCGGAATCTCCACTTCTATAGTTCGAGTTACTGTTCCATTGCCATTTGTGTACTCTGCACCAACAATCTGCTTTTGAGAGCTTGAAGATGCTTTCCCATGACTTCCTGATCCCGTCGCCAGCGCACTAGCACCAGAGTTTTTCTTTTTCCGGCCCATTTGGCCACCAGGTGCACAATAGCACTTTCACCTATCATATGCCTGGAGAGCTTTTGGGAGAAAAAAACTATTTCACTGATGGGTGATCAACTTTCTTTTAATAGTTTGGCAAAGCATTTTAATTTCAGATTATTCTCTAATGTATGTTAGGTTCTTGATTTGTAATTAATAGAGAAAAAGGGTTGAATTTTGTTTGAGTGGATTGGTTTTGAGTGAAGTAGCAGACAAAACATTTACTTCACAGTTCGTAATAGCTGTCCAAGATTCTTTAATGAATATTTTGAAAGACAAATTATAGATGTAAATCGGGTACCCAATGGCCCGTCCCGAGAATACCGGGTACTCGATTTGCGGGTACCTGTTTTTTTCGGGTCGGGCCACGGGTTAAATTTTCAATTACACGCAAATATCCTGATTTTTTTTCATTTTCCAGTTTTTTAGTCGCAAATATCTTTCCAAGCACTTCAAATATAAACACTTCGAAAACTTCAAAAACAAAACTTTCAATCTCCATTCAATCCAATCTTAAAGATTGCTCCTCCTGTGGATCGTTAGTCAAGACTCATGTGAGGGTCCTTAGCATTTCAATTCCAATTTAGTTTCTTTGAAGCTACTAACAAGTTTGACATGATGTAGATCACTAAATAATTCACGTATTCTTGTAGAGGCTTCTCTAATCTCTTTTTTTATATTGTTCTATCTTTCATATGCAGGGCTCTGTGTTTAGCTGTCATCATCATTCACATGTTTGTTTTGGCTAAAAAAAACCTAAATAAATATTTCAATATTAAAGTCAGATACTTTTGATTAGGTTTCTAATACTTTTGATTGCTTAAAGAACATATCATAAAAATTAGTCTTTTGCTTGTATAATAAACAACCATAGTTTAAATTTTAGAATGCATGAACATATTGCTTGGTTGATTATTTGTGATAAATTAGAACATGAACAGTATTAAGTAGAGGCCAATAATGGGCAAATTTGATCCATGATCATATTCGTACCCTCACCCCCGAACTCAATCATTGGTTCATTGATCAATTATGATGTTATGACGGGATATCTACATTGGATAAGTCCTTAAGATGTTCCAATGGTTTCCCAAATATCCAATTAGGTTTGTGAGCCTTCCTTTAAAGACTTGTTGGCGACTTTCTTTACAAAACGAATTTCAAAAACTAAACCTTTACAATGAGGTAGTCAAATGCGCGTTCACACTATATAGGCAACTAGAATATGCCTATAACAAGCTAGAACTTATTCGAAATAATCCCTTTCTCATGGTGAGATAGATCTACAGGAGAATGGGGATTATTGAAGATCTATTGATCATATTGAGAGTGTGATCATAGGTACTGTTGATAGGGGTGTTCAAGAAAACCCGACCCGAATTACCCGACACGAAAACCCATTTGTTGACCCGCATTAAAAAAGCCGGGTCAAAAGCCATAATTTTGAATTTTGTCGGGCCAGGTACCCGACCCGAAAAAATGAGAAAAAGACGGGTCGGGTAATGGGCCGCATGGGAATATCTATCGGGTACCCGCTACCCAGTTTATATTGTTTTTACTTCTGTTTTCTTGTGACTTTGCTTTATTTTTTTTGTCTTTGTATACAATCTCTCACTCTCTCTAATATCTATCTCTCCTCTCTCTCTCTCAAAGACATTCATTAACTCCACCGCAATCCTCCACGACCAGTCGACCACTTTCATTGTAACTGGTCTCCTCATTCTCATCCGTTCCACCTTCGCCCACCGCCACCATCCGTCCACCACCAGTAGGCCACAACCACCGCACATTGTCTCAAATGTTGCAGATGTAGATCTCCTCACTCTAACTGTATGTAATTTTCATTTAGGATCTGTGGAATTGGAATTTCAAAACTCATTCAAGAATTCGATTGAATTTTATGTAATTTTGTTGTGCAATGTGTATGGCAGTATTAGTATGTCTTTGTTGTGAAATAATAGAGTGTGAATGAATGGGCATAGGCCGCATGGCAGTAGCCACTGTGATATTATTTTGGCAATTTTGTGAAATTCGAATATGTATTATCAAAATATATATATTGAGCCGAGTACCCTGCCACCCGACCCGGATAAAGCGAGCACCCGGTTTTTCTGGGTAGGGTCATGGACCGCCTTTTCAAGTACCCACATATGCGAGTACCCCGATTATGAACACCCCTAATTGTTAAACTTGCAAATGTGTAAGCGAGTGTTGGTGCAACATACTTGGGGAAGGAAGCAGTAGTGAGAAAAAATGCTAAATGACACTTCACATCCGTTACGGTGGGTCCCAAAACAAATTAGTTAACATCAACTGATGATGTGGTGAGCCAGCTGACCGGGTCAGTACTGTCTTTTGGGCTTTTTAACAAAGCTCTCCTCACTTCCTTAGTCATCACTCCTCTCATCCTTTCATTTCCCCTTTATCGTTTTTAGAGTTTTCTCACCCTCAATCCTCAGTCGTGAATCCTCGCCTCACTCACTCTCTGTCATCCTCTCTCACCATAAGAGTTTCTCACCCTCTCTCAAATTCGCCGGAGCTCCTTAGGCTATGTCGCCTTCTTGCCGCTCATCACGAACAACAACAGAAAATTGATGTATATTCTCTCTCCATTATTACTCACTCAATATTCAAGGAACACATACTATATTCTCAAAACTCTAACTTACCTTTCTCAATTTCAGAGAAATACAAAAAAATCAATAATGGGCGATCCGTATAGTGAAAGTGATAATGGAAAATGGCAAAAGTTGCAGTTACCGAGAATAAGAATGCCATTAATAGCGGGAAAGCAGAAACAAAAGCAGGAGATAAAGAAAGAGAAGAAGAAGAAGAATAAGAAGAAGTAGAAGAAGAAGAAGTGGGCCCAACTCCACCTCCTCAACGTCGTCCTAAACTTCCTCTTCAGTTTGAGCAAGCTTACGTCGACTCTCTCCCTTGCGTCAACATGTAAAATTTCTCTCTTTCTTTTTTACGGTTTAGGGTTTTTGGTCTTGGATTTTAATTTTGTTTTAGGTTAATTAAGCTTCAATTTTTTATGATTGGAATGTAATCAACTTCAATTGAGTGATATATTTGATGTTTGTTACGGAGAAAAGTGCAAATGTAATTAGTGATCAAAGTGAAAACTTTTCCGGTCAAATAAAACTTTTACGATAAGGTTAGAAACCATGATCTCCGAAGAAGTTGAATATTTGATACTAAGTTGTTTTAAATAAGCCAACCTTTGTGCAGTATTCCCGAAATAAATCAAACATTGGATTATTCATGATTAAGTTAAGCTTGTATGGTTGTTTTCTTCTATTGAGTTTAACCTGTTTGTGACCGGTTTAGTAGGTTACTTGTGATGCGCATTACAATGTGATGGGTTCGCTTTTTATTGTCTTGTGTTTTTTTCATATCCTTAATTTTAAATATGATTTTTGTATAAATATTAAAAATGGATTTTTCATTGAAAATAATGCATAAGCAAGGCAAATACTAATGGCACTTTTTAGGGGATTTTAAATTTTTTATTTGGGGTTGATGATAAAGATTTATTAATTTTTGGTTCTTAATTTCACATTTTCTTATATAAATTGAGGGCCCCTCCTCTACCGTACCCCCTCCCCTTTCTTTTTCACATACAACCAACCCCTACCCCCAAAACCACCATCACCTCCCAAGCCACTAGCCTTCATACCTGAATATGGTGAAAAATTATCATATTTTTTCTTCCCCATAACCTTAACAATGGCGGAATTTTGTTATCCCACGAGAAAAACAATACTTGCGCTTAGAAATTCTGATCTCAAATACACTATTTTCCACTTAACATGTGAATTCGTAACAAAACGAAGAAGTTTTCTCTAAAATAAAATTTCGAGCAAAAATGGGAGATGGGTTGTTGTATTTGACATGAACATACCACAAGTCCATTTTTTGCGATAAGATCAATTTTTTTGGGTTATATGGGTAGTTTGGATGAGTGTGGGGCTGCGCCTGGGGCAAGGGTAAGGTGAGGGTGGTGGCAGGGTGTGGTGATGGTTGGGCGAGGTAAGTGGGGAGGTTCGAGGTTTGGGAGAGGGTGGTGACTAGGCAAGATACAAAGGTCGACATCGGCGTCAATGGCGACGAAGGAGAAGTCGTGGCAGGCGAGAGAGATGCATATGTTGGCGGTGGTGGTGGTTTTGTAGACACCACCTTGGTCGGAGGTGGTGACGTCGACATGTGGGGTGGGGCCGGTAAGTTGGGGTTTGCGATTGTATTAGAGAATCGGTTTGATGGAGGGGGGACTGGGTTTATGGAGGTAGGGTTTAAGGAGGGGTTTGAAAGAGAGTAATGGGTTGGAAATAGAAGGAGAAAGAGAGAGAGGAAGTGGGAGAGGGAGGTTTGAGCCTTGAAGGTTAGCATTGCTATAAAAGTTAGAAGAAGGGGTTGGGTGGTTAGATTTTGGGTTTATGGTCGTGGGTTGGATGGTAGGTGAATTGGATGGTTATGGTGGGGGTTTTATTGGTGGTTTGTGGGTGGTAATGCTAGTAGATTGGGTGGTGGTTGCTGGATGAAGGTGGAGGTTTAGAATTAAAAAAAGTAAGAAGTAAAAAAATTAAATTAAAACTTAAAATAAATTAAAAACATGTTGTTCAGGTTGTAAGTGTTTTGACTTATTAGAAAATAATTGCCCTACAAGCTTAACTCAATCAGGAATAATCAAAAGATAGAATTAAAATGGGATGACCGTCAAAAGATTGACTTATTTAAAACAGGTGTAGTTTTAACTTTTAATACAAACGTAAAAATGTTATTAATGTTTTACTGCTCTTGTTTGAGGGTTCCAATCACCTTTTTTCCCCTTATAAGCTTGAAAATAAACCTAAATTTGTTGGAATTGAATTCCTGGTGTTTCCTAAATATAATATTTTAGAGGCAAACTTTCAAAAAACAACCTTTTACAAACAATTTTTTTAACAAAAGTACCTTTTAAAAATTTTCTTTGAAAAAACTACCTTATATAACAAATTCCTTTCAATATACTACCATTTTACGTTTATATTTAATACTACTCGATAAATGACAATCATTGTAGCTATTGCCGCCGGTGGGGTAGCGAGAAAAGAGGAAAGAAACGATAGGGAAAGAAAGAAAAGCAATTTATGGTGACTCAATTATTAGTAATTAAACCCCTATAATGGTAAAATAGTAGTATATTGAAAGAAAATTCTTATATAAGGTAGTTTTTTGAAATACATTTTTTAAAAGGTAGTTATTTGAAAAAAGTTGATTATAAAATGTATTTTTATCAAATTTTTCCTATTTTTGACAATATTTTGCTAAATTTCATGATTTTCTAAGCAAAGTTTCATTCTTTCATTTGATTCGTTTATCTTCTTCTAAAGATGATGATGATAATCTTCTGTAATTTTAGTTTGACAATTGTAGGTTGACATGAAAAATTAATTGAAGAGTAGAAGATGGGTATTTGATATAAGAAGTTAAGAACCTGTTTGGTTCAACACTAAGAAGTGAAATCCGTTTAATTTCATATTATTTGATGGCTAGTTACTTTAGCTTCCATTTCCATGATGCAGAACAGTTATGGGTATTGGACTCTGTCCCTGGAATTGTGAGTCTTGAAGATAGTAGTGGAGAAGTGGAACGAGTTTTGGAGACCTTGCAGAGTCTTCCATAAAAAATTCCTTCCCGAAAGTAAGGACACTTGAAACTTTCTTTTTCAATATTTTTTAATGTTAACTTTCACCAATATGAGAAAGCTTATCCCTCTCAAGTGCTTTGCGCAATAGTTATGCCTCATTAAAGATGTCATCCAACTGTATGGCAGAGATAAATGAAAATTTTAATTCAGAAATCAAACTTTGGTAGTAAAGGTGCATCATTGGTTGGAAAACCATGTGAGATTTCCTCTTCATCGGACCTTGATTCCTAGACTTGTTTTGTGGTTGTAGAATATCTTGAGACTGACAAGCATGGTGAAGTCTCATGCTTCTTAGATACCATAAATAAGGCCAGAGAGATTGACGTAGGTGCTTGGAACTGTCCTGCTATTATTGCTATCCTGCGAGCATCTGACTCAACTCTGTAGTGGTTATCTGTACAATCATACTAGGAATTTTCAAGCTATGACAGAACAACAATTTCATCATACTGAGTGAAGATAATATATCCAGTTGTTGAGTTTGGAGCTAGGAGAGGATACTTGACACATACATTAGCTGATTGTTATGGGATTATGATATGTCTATTTTATATAGAGTTTCTACCCCCGTCCCTCATTGATTATTGGTCTTAATTGTGCTCTTTGGAGCAATTTTTAGTACTAATGTGCTCCTTGTAGTGTGTTTGTAGTTTCAGGTTGATCATTGTAGGAATTAGCATGTTTTAGTGCATTTCCAACTCATTTATATCACTACAAGAGATGATGTACTTTCGAGAGCACGAGCATTGAGTTGGAAGAGTTTTGAAGTAAAGCGAATAGAGAAAGAAGTAGAAAAATGACTCCAATCTACTCTTTTGTTTATATCAAAAGTTCTACAAATCCAAATGCAGTGATTTCAATTGGGTTAGATTCAACACTTCAAGATCTTTCCAACAAGTGGTCACTTGCCTAATTCCGACGAATAACGAAGAAGTTATGGCGTTTTGAATATAGAGATTTTGTGCAGGCTGACGACCGCCCGGCTGCCCGGACGCCCTTACTTAGCCAAATTTCATTGTTTGGAGAAGATTTGGAAGAAAATAAAATATTTTGTCACGGGCCCGACCGGGCGGGCCCTATTTCATATTCTACGGGTATGACCTGACAAACCGTCCGGGTTGGTCGGGCGGGGCTGTTTTTAAGGCTTTTGAAGCGCGTTTTGCGTCGGTTTAGGTTTTAATATAAATACTAATCCTTTTAGGGTTGGAAAAGTTTGTTTTCTCATTATAATTTCAGTCTTTACTTTTCTAAGCACATTTTATTCACTGAAGAACCCTAGTCTTTAGCTTTAATTTTGCAAGATTGGTTCTACAATTAGTATTTCTTCTCTTCTCTCATTATTCCTATTCCATCCTTGGTTATTAATTCACCATGTTTACTTATTTCATTATGAGTATGTTTTTCCCAATTATGATTGAGTAGTTTATTTCTAGGGTTAAGGGGATCCATGATCATTTATGAAGGGATGTCTATAAAGTATTGATTTTTGATGATGTATGTTGATTCCTATTGAATGTATTATCTCTATTCCACTCGATTTGGACAGATTTGATCGTTATAGTATTTCTATATTAGGTTATGCGCCGAGAGGTATAAACTTGATATTAAGGCTAGTTTCAATAGGTAGAGTTGGTATTAATAAATTGCGAGAGCATGTTAATATCATTCTATGGTTAATTTCGACTCGAGAGAGGAAATCAACCTATTTAACTACATTATTCATTATTGATTGTTGTGTTTCATCCCGGAATATTATTCATTGGTGAACCTACGCCCTATACTCTTTATTATTGATATTCTTGATATAGTTATTATCTAGTTTAGCATAATTACCAACAACACTCGTTCCCTATAATCTAGATTTGATCGACAATTAGGAAAAGAACATTGTTTCCCTGTGCATTCGACCCTACTTCACTGACTACTATTTGTTAGAGGACTTTAGGATTAATTTTGATTAGGTGATACGACTTTAGCCTGTCAAAATTTGGTGCCGTTCCCGGGGAAAACGGTTTTGTTCCATTTTCTTCAATTGTTTTAGAGTCTAGATTATATATTCTCGTCTCAGAGAACAATTGTTCTTTGGCAGAAAATCTCTTAATTGTTTGTTGTTTAGTTCGTCTATGCGCAGGAGTTTGAGTTCAGGTGGCTTCCTATTTGATCCTGAAATTGAAAAATCCTTTCATAGACAGAAGAACTTCTTCAGACAGTTGCGAGATAATTCATGGGGAGATAAACCCTTGGATTCTGACTCTAATTCTAGAAGTACTGTTTATACTACTCCAACAGAATCAGAGATGGCTCGGAGACTTACTCACTTTTCCTAGCCCTCCTTGGCTGAACTTCCCAAGAGTAATCAAATGCCCGAAATCGAAGTTGTTAATTTTGAGATCAAACCTGCACTGATGAACATGATCGAAAGGAAACAATTTGGTGGTGGACACTAATCAACATTATTAGGACTTCTGCCAATATTGTTCTACTATTAAGCAGCCGGGAGTAACACAAGATCAAATTCGGGAGATTCTTTTCCCATTTTCACTTCGAGAAAAGGCAAAGATGTGGTACAATGGGATTAATCGAGCCACTCTTGGGATCACAGACTGGAATACCTTGGCCTTAGCTTTCTACAGGAAGTACTACCCTCCTGAGAAGACTGCAAGGTTGCGTAGTCAGATCATAAATTTCACCCAAGGTAACGACGAATCTTTACATGAGGCTTGGGAAAGATTGAAGGACCTCCAGAGAGAATGTCCCCATCATGGTCTACAAAAATGGTTCCTAGTTCAGGGATTTTACAATGGTTTGGGGAACAACTCGAGACTTATTCTTGACTCTGCAGCAATCGGGAGATTCATGAAACTAGAAATTGATGCCGCACATGACTTAATCGAGGAGATGGCTATCCACAACTCTCAATATGGCAACCCTCGAGGACTAGCTAACAAGGGAGGCAAGCATGAGATTGATTCTATATCCCTGTTGGCTGCACAGATGAATGCCATCAGTAATAAGCTAGATAATATGAAACTTTCCTCTCCCGCAAGTGTTGCTGCTTTAGGTAGTACATCTGAGATCTTATGTGAAAATTGTTGTATAGTTGGACATTGGTCACAGTATTGTCGGAGTTCGCTCGAACAATTTAATGCCATTCAATCATATCGGCAGAACAACCCATACTCTAACACATACAATCCAGGATTAAGCAATCATCCGAATCTGTCATACAAGAGCACTAATGTCCTAAATCCTCCTGCACCACAACCACAGGGACAACAAATGAACCAGAGGTACTACCAACACCCTTCTCAACATCCCCTTGGTTTCTCTAGACCACCTTTCAATCCATCTCAACAAGCCCCTCCTACCGATCCCATGATGGTTGAGATGAGATATATGATGTTGCAAATGCAAAAAGACTGACAAGCTGATAAGGCACAAATTGAGTCCATTCTAGCTCACAACAAGATGTTGGAGAACCAGTTGCCACAGTTGGCCACTTGGAACTCTACTCGACAATAAGGTGCTCTTCCAGCACAACCTGTTCAGCCAACAGACTCGGCAAACGCCATCACTCTCCGCAGTGATTCTCATTATAATGGACCACCCATGCCTACTGATGATACTGTGAGTGTGAGAAACGATGGGGAATGGGTCCAAGATGAATCTGAAACTGACAAGGAGAACTCTAAGCAAGCGACTGAACATGGGGAGAGAATTGAAGCCAAAAAGCCTGCTATTGAGGTTCCTCCTATCAAACTTCCTTTTCCCAATCGTCAACTCAATAGTAAGCTGGACAAGAAATTTGGTAAGTTTTTGGAAGTCGTCAAGAATCTTCAGGTTACAATCCCTTTCACAGAATTAATTACTCAAGTGCCTGCTTATGCAAAATTCATGAAAGATATCTTGACTAGAAAAATGGCTTTTAATGAGGCGGAGACAGTTGCATTTACTGAGGAATGCAGTGCCTTTTTATAAAATAAATCTCCACCAAAATTAAAAGATCCTAGTAGTTTCTCTATTCCCTGTCACATTGGTTGACTATTCATTGATAATGCATTGTGTGATTTGGGTGCTAGTGTGAGTGTTATGCCATTATCTGTTTCCTCAAAATTAAATATGGGAAGTCCAAAAAGTTACCAATATTACTCTGCAAATTGGCTGACCGTTCTGTTAAATACCCCCTAGGTATTCTAGAAGATGTGCCTGGTAGAGAAGGTAAATTTTTTATTCCCATTGATTTGGTTGTGCTTGACATGGAAGAAGATACGCAAATTCCAATTATTTTGGATAGGCCATTCCTTCATACTACATGTGTAGTAATTGATGTGAAAAATGGTAAGCTTACACTATCTGTAGGAGATGATGAGGTCACTTTTAATCTGAGCACCGCTTTGAAAAGTCCTATGCTAGAGGAAGCATGCTATAAGGTTGATGTTATTGATGACCCGAACCATGATTGCATGCCTTATTCCCCCTCATGTGATACTTCAGAAGATGTGCTTGTCTTAGAGTTTATTGCAGGTGAAGAACAATTTCTAACGGTCTTGAAGACTCACAAAAAGACAATTGGGTATAGCACTGATGACTTGACAGGACTAAGCCCCAATGAGCATCGAGTTCCTCTAGATGAGGGCCACCACCTAGCATTCAAGTCCAACACGGGTTGGAAGGGGTGGTAAAGCAAACAGTTACGAAATTTCCTTTCCCTTGTTGCAATGAGGCCATTGCCAAGTTCAGCTTGGGGGAGGATTTCTGTAAGTATTACTTTTTACTGCTTTTTAGTTTAGTTAAGTTAGTTTAATTTCTTTCAAAAAAATGAAAAATCACAAAAAAATGAAATATTGCTGAAAAAAAATACCAAAAATACGAGTTTAATATGAATGGATTGATTGCTTCCCTGTGCCCCGCACTGTGCTTTGAAAAATGATTTAACTCACTATACTGGATAGTTGGGCATTTGTGATTGTAATGTTGTGATGTAATATCTGATTGCCTTGATCTTGAGTGGATTTTGATGATAAAGCGCCTACTTTGACTGCATGCTTGAACTGGTTAGACTGTGAGGATTCATTGTTGTCTATGGATTTACGTCTATATCCAATCTATTCTTGTGTGTTAGTTCCTTGTAGCATTCTGATCTTAATTATGGCAATGTACTCGTTGATTTCTGGTGACATTGGACATGTGTTGTGATAGAGGCGTTCTTTTGTTTAATTTTATGCCTCAGAGTTGATTAATTAATTAATTTCCCTCCTAGCCCTGCTGAGCCTAATGACTTTTTATTTTGATATTGAGCCACATTGCACGCCTTGAGCCTTTACAATGCTTATTGTCCCAAGCCTAGCTTGGGGGAGCATTTGTTAGGTTGATACTATGATGTGTGGTTGATTATATGGGTTGGTTGGAAAAAATGTCAAGGCTGATACAAAGAAAAGAAAGAAAAAGAAAAAATTAAAGTGAAAAATGATAGTGAAAAATATGAAAAATCTCTTTAATCTTAACTCATTAAATTTCAAAAAGTGTTGAAAATTATGCTGAAAGAGACAAGTATTGGATGGTCCGTGAGACAAGTATTGGATGCTGAAAATTATGTTGTTGATGCCATGGGAGTTGTTTCGGCCACACCTAGTCCAGTTACTATTGTTTTTTGCTCCCCTTTTCTTGGCTTTTCCACCACATTCCCTAAATAATTTCCTTACCTCTACCCCAGCCCCATTACAACCCTGATAAAGACATCTTGAGCACGTGTTTGATTGTTTACTGGATTGATACTGAGTCAATTTGCCAAAGTTAAAGAGTAAGTTTGTTATTTGAGTCGACCTAGCTAGGATGAGCGATATTATACTTTTCTAAACACATGAGAGTGTGAGTGGGAAGGGCTATTATGGTTGGGTTGGTGAGTGTTTGGGCACATATTATGCCTGCCACAAAATTGAGAGGAGTGACACCTCGGTGAGCACCTTTTCGAGATTTGCATGTTATGTAGGGCAGCTACATTTGATTGTTTGCTTAGGTGATTGGTGGTCAGGGTGATCTGAACATCTGAACTTGAATTTTGCTTGTTTGAAGGATTTTGAGTTTGAAAAAATTTGAGCCAGAATTTTTTATCTGAGGGGTGAAACAATTATATTCATGTTCATGGTGTGCTTTGCTTGGGGACAAGCAAATGTGCAGCTTCGGGGAGTTTGATATGTCTACTTATATAGAGTTTCTACCCCCGTCCCTCATTGATTATTGGTCTTAATTGCGCTCTTCGGAGCCATTTTTAGTACTAATGTGCTCCTTGTAGTGTGTTTGTAGTTTCAGGTTGATCATTGTAGGAATTAGCATGTTTAAGTGCATTTCCTACTCATTTATATCACTACAAGAGATGATGTACTTTCGAGAGCACGAGCATTGAGCTGGAAGAGTTTTTAAGCAAAGCGAGTAGAGAAAGAAGTAGAAAAATGACTCCAGTCCACTCTTTTGATTATATCTCAATTTCTACAAATCTAAATGCAGTGATTTCAATTGGTTTAGATTCTACACTTCAAGAGCTTTCCAACAAGTGGTCACTTGCCTAATTCCGACGAATAAGGAAGAAGTTATGGTGTTTTGAAGATAAGGATTTTATGCAGGTTGACGACCGCCCGGCTGCCCGGACGCCCTTACGTAGCTAAATTTCATCGTCTGGAGAAGATTTGGAAGAAAAGAAAATATAATGTCGCGGGCCCGACCGGGCAGGATCTCGCCCGATCGGGCGGGGCGCTATTTCATATTCTACGGGTATGACCTGACAATCGCCCAACCGGGCGGGGATGTTTTGAAGGCTTTTGAAGCGCATGTTGTGCCGGTTTTGGTTTTAATATAAATACTTATCCTTTTAGGGTTGGAAAAGTACATTTTCTCATTATAATTCCAGTCTTTAGTTTTCTAAGCACATTTTATTCACTGAAGAACCCTAGTTGTACTTTTTCCTTAATTTACATTGAATTTTCAATAGAAGCTTTGATTTTGCAAGATTGGTTCTACAATTGGTATTTCTTCTCTTCTCTCATTATTCCTATTCAATCCTTGGTTATTAATTCACCATGTTTACTTATTTCATTTCGAATATGTTTTCACCAATCATGATTGAGTAGTTTATTTCTAGGGTTAAGGGGATCCATGATCATTTATGAAGGGATGTCTGTAAAGTATTGATTTTTGATGATGTATGTTGATTCCTATTGAATGTATTATCTCTATTCAATCGAATTCAGCCAGATTTGATTGTTATAATATTGCAATATTAGGTTATGCGCCGAGAGGTATAAACTTGATATTAAGGCTAGTTTCAATAGGTAGAGTTGGTATTAATAAATTGCGAGAGCCTGTTAATATCATTCTGTGGTTAATCTCAACTCGAGAGAGGAAATCAACCTATTTAACTGCATTATTCATTACTGATTGTTGTGTTCCATCCCGGAATATTATTCATTGGTGAACCTACGCCCCAGACTCTTTATTATTGATATTCTTGATATAGTTATTATCTAGTTTAGCATAATTACCAACAACACTCGTTCCCTATAATCTAGATTTGATCGACAATTAGGAAAAGAACACTGTTTCCCTGTGGATTCGACCCTACTTCCCTGACTACTATTTGTTAGAGGACTTTAGGATTACTTTTGATTAGGTGATACGACTTTAGTCTGTCAGATTAGAAGGGTCTTCTTGGTTGAGCGTAACTCATACAAGCTGAATGTCAGTTTAGATACAAATAATTTAATTGTTCAGGCAGGCTAAAAAAATTCATGCAAGTCGGATATACAAGTTTTGAATTTGATATTCATGTTATGAGGAAACTTTCAAGTTTCTTATTACTATTGTCATATCTTATACTTTTAGGCTGATCGAAGTTTACGACAGAAAGAGAACTTGACAGAAAGAGAACTTGACATTGGAACGTTTAAGAATTGACAGTATAGTTTCCCTAGATCCTTGTATTTAATTAGGTTGTTTGATTACTTTATCACTTTTTGAGCTATGTTATGAAACAGCCTTCTCTTCCTGTTTTTTTTCCTAATTGTTGAAACACGTAAATAAAAAGAAATAGGAGACCTGCTGATTGTTTCTCCTGGTTCTAGATCCATTGATTGGCAACTTAACTAGCTCAAACACAACATAGCTGATTGAGAATCAGACTGTGAGTCTCTAACTTGGAGACTAATCTAGTTGTCTTTTTTTTTAGGAAGTAAGATCAATATGGCAGGTTATGTAAAAAGAAATGAGGATAGCACAAAACAAAATGAAAATGAAGAAAAGGGGAGTCACTACAATGGCTTACGAATTATTTCACTCAATGAAAAGTAAAAAGCAATCTAAGAAGGTGGCCGAAGATACTGATGAGTACACACCTAGTGACGACGAGAACCAATTGAGTGACGAGAATGGAATGGAGTTAAGGACGAAAACTCTAAACTTGAGGACTGGCTAAAAGAAGGTATTTATTTCATGAAAGTTGTGGTTCATAATTATTAACATTACGGCTAGGGTTTAATCATATTTATCTTTCATGTTTTTTGTAGGTTTAGTATTTTCAAAAAAAGAGGAGTTTTGTTATGCCTCATACATTTACTATACTTATTTTATTTTTTACAAGTATATCATTAGTCGTGTTAAAGCATAAAGACTTTGAAGATTCTTATTCTTTTTTGTTTTTATTACTGCAGGATGATGGAGATAATGGATTAGAGTAGTAGGTAGGCATGATGCTTCTGGAAACATGCATGCATGAATAGGGCGATGGAATTGAAGACGCAAGAAAGACATGACCTTAATTAAGATTGATTTATATTTTGGGAGAGTTATGTGTATTATGATTGGATTTTCAGATCAATTATTTATATTTTGAAAGCAATAGTATGTCTTCAATTGATTAATACTATTCTTTGGCTCATGTTTTACAATAACTGTTGAGTATTTGAACTCATTTATATCTATAATATCATTTTATTTCCTATTCGTTTATTACGTTTGTAAGTTTTAGTATTATTATCATTGAGTATGAGCCGACAAATTAAAAAATATTACTATAAGACATGTGAAATAGAAGTGTTACTTTGAAACTAGCTAATAAGAAATGTTGCCTAACATCTAACGAAGTGTTACATATGCTCACTTAAAATTATACACAACATCTTACAAAGTGTTACCATAATTCAAGAGATGACATAGAAAATGCTACCATAGATGAAAAAGTGTTACATAAAAAATTATAATTAAGTAACACTACAAAAATGCTACATTATTTTAAAAAAAGTGTTACTTTAGAGAATTTTGGTTAACACTTAAGAAAGTGAAACATTAGCACTGGAAAGTGTTACCTTAGACAATAGGTAGCACGGGCAGATGTTTCACTTATAAAAGTGTTACCTATTGTCTAAAACAACACATTTAGGCCTTTAAGTAACACTTTTAGGATGATACTTTAGGCCAATTATGCACTAGTGGTAAAAGAGGTAGAGTAGCAATTGTAGTATTAGGGGATATAGACCGGAGTCTAAGAATGCAATATCATGCCCTCTCACTTGATATCCATGTCGTTGTATCATGTGCTGATTTATTTATAACTGGAAGCTGTGACGGTGAGTCATGGCCTTGCTTGTTATATTTTTCTTTTATATTGAGTATTGCAAATTAATGGATTATCATTTTGGTGAATTTGTGTGTTATGTAGTTTGCTTCATAAGAGCTTTGAGTTGTTGTACTTTCTCTCTCTCTATTATGAAGGAGTTTATCATTGTTTTGAGATAAATAGAGTGGTTGGTAATTGCTTGTTTAGCTCCCATAAAAGTTATTTACACAGATGCATTTAAGTATGAATTTATACTAATCGTATGATGAATTTCACTATGGATTTAGTATTTCTCTGCTATCTATAATTAGTTTTTCTGTGTTTTAAAAGCTCCCAGGTTGATTTTTTTATGAATTCTTTCATGGTTTTAGCCTTTTAGGTGACCTTTTCCGTATCATAATCTCCAAGTGTTTGAATTTAAGTTCAAATTCTGGAATAACATAGTCTATGATCGATGCTATAAGTTGCTAATATTTGTAGAGATAAATTTTTATGCAAAAAGGTATAAAAGAGATCTAGAGGTGTGTCTAGAGAGGTAAACTCTAACTTCTCTCTAGAATTTTGTTTACTGTTCCATTAATTTGGTTCTTCAGCATCTGCTGGTGCTATGGCGAAGGGACCAAAAAAAGGTAATGGTGCACAAAAATTGAAACAACCAGTTCAACTTGTGATCTGAAGAAACCTCAAACAATTGATGCGAAGAAACGGAAGAATGTGAACGAATTAGGAGATGTAGCTACTCTTAGCTAGACTTCGGAGGAGGAGAATGACGATGAATCAACAACATCTGCTGATTTGAATGTTTTGGAGCTTGATAGAGCAAATTTTCTTGCAGCTAGAACTCAGGTTGATAATTGGATTGCGTCAATTCGAACTCCATTGAGCCAATCGACGAATAAGGTGAATCCCTCCCCTCATCCTATGCAACAATTAGTGAGTAATACTGGACATAATACTGGTAATAATGTGAATTGGAGGCAGAATTTGTTTCCTAGTATAAGAGAAAATGGTATAGATTTGACTCAGGCTACTAATGTTGTGAGTGATAAGGAGGAAACTGCAGAGGTTGTTATTTTGGACGAGGATGTTAAAGAGGAGATTGAATTTTGGGATTCGTCAATTGTATGCTATGTGCTAGGAATTAAGCCTGCATATAGGATTGTCAATGGATTTATTCGTAGAACTTGGGGTAAATATGGAATTAAGAGGATTGTTATGAACAACATTGGAGTATATGTGGTTAGATTTTGAACTATGGAGGGGAAACAAAAGCACTGGATGCAGGAGCGATTATGTTTGATAAGAAATCGGTGATTATGAAGAGCTGGCATCCAGATTTGGACCTCTTATCTGAGACTGTTAAGGTGGTGCCAACTTGGATAAGGTTACCAGGTCTGCCATTGAAGTATTAGGGACAAGCTGCTCTGAACAAAATTGCTAGTCTAATTGGTAAACCAATTCGTACTGATAGAGCAACATCACAAAAGGATATCATTGAATATGCTAGGCTGTTAGTGGAGGTGAATTTGGAGCAGCAATTTTAAGAAGAAATCAAGTTTGTCAATGAGAAAGGGACTACAATGACTCAGAAGGTTAGCTATGAATGTAAGCCAATTTACTGTGGATATTGTGGAGGTATTGGCCATACAATGAGGATTATAGAAGAAAGAAATATGAGTTGGCTCTTGCTAAGGTTAAGCCTAAACAGGTGTGGGTGGTTAAACCGAGAGCTAAGACAGTCAATCAAGTTCAAAAACCAGCATCACAACCAGTTTTACAGAATGGCGCACAAGTAAGTGTTGTCAATGTGAGTGAGAATGCCAAGCAGGGTGAAGTGCTGGTGACAACTGATTAGATGTCTAGAGAACCAGTGGTAGAGAAGCAGGATGAAGAGGCCTGTCATGTTGTAGCTGATGTGGAAGCATCTTCACTAAATGCAGCAGTAAGGGTGCAAGTGTTGGAGAGGGAGGGGCTGGACAATGAGGTAGAGATTTTACCTCATGGATAGTATTGGCACATGGAATGTTAGAGGCATGAATAGCCCACATAAACATATTGAGGTAAAGAATTTCTTGACTCAATATAATTTAAGGTTATTTGGGTTGATTGAAACTAGGGTGATGGTTAGTAATTTCTATAAAGTCTTCCCTAGAGTTTGTGCTGGTTATTCTATAGTGACTAACTATCAATTTCATAAAGGTGGCAGAATATGGTTGATTTGGCTTGCTAGTGTGTTTGTTATTAATATTTGTGAGTCTTCTGCACAATTTATTCACTGTGAAGGTTTGCATAAAGCAACTCAGAAGTGTTTTGATGTCACTATTTTTACGGGTTTAATGTTCCTGAGGATAGACAGAGTCTATGGCACCATTGGGTGGATATAAGTAAAATAATTCAAGGTGCCTGGGTTGTCATGGGAGATTTCAATAATGTCCTAAATTTGGAGGATAGAATTGGTTCTCCGGTTACCTTAGAGGAAGTGGCAGGTTTCAGGCAATGTGTTAGGGACTGCAATATCTTTGATGTGGGAGCTAGTGGTCCTTACTTTACATGGTCCAATAAGCATGAAGGGGACTCTAGGGTGTTCTCTATAATTGACAGAATTATAAGTAATGAAGCATGGCAGTAGTGTTTCAGAGCAGCTAGTGCTATTTTTTTACCAGAGAGCATCTCAGACCATAGCCCTTGTGTCATAAAGCTTGACAACACTGTCGTGAGTAGAGCAAAGCCTTTTAAATATTGCAATATGTGGGGGCTTGCTGAAGATTTTATGGAAAGAGTGCAAGGCAGTTGGCAACATGAAGTTCAGGGAGTGCCTATGTATAGGCTTGTGGTGAAGTTGAAAAGGCTGAAGAATTGCTTGAGGCTGCTTAATGACGTGCTCGTTGTAAACACGTCAAAAATACCTAAACTACCCAATATAGGGCAAGTAAAGGGTCGAATCCACAAGGACTAAGGAAAGCACCAATAAGTATCGATTTATGATAAGCTAAGCAAACTCTATGTTTTTGAAGATTTATAGATGAAAGGACAATAATAAAAATGGCTTTGGGAAGGGGTATCCACCAATCAACTCATTCACAAACCAAGCAATCACAATGGGAATCAACAATGGGGATCAATTAAGGGGAATTGTTCATCCATTGGTACTCTAACCACTCTCTCGAGCTAGCTAGATTGGCCTAGTCTCTTACCGAAGACCTATTCTCATGGCTAAGGCATTCAACCAAGCATATCCATAAACATGATGAACTTAAACAAGCAAACTAAATCCCCTAGGCTAGGTAGTCGCTATTCTCATGGTCTTTCAAGCCTAATAATCGATTTGAGGCAACCCCTTAACTTCATCTCTCGATCCTTCACTAAGGGTACCTAAATAATGCTCCTATGATGGCCAATCACACAAACATTCATGAAAATGCCAAATCAATTAACCAAAATTATCCCAAGTTAAAGCCCAATGTTGGATTTAGAGGTTCATGAACTCATTAATGGCTTCAAACCCTTCCCAAAGAAATAGCTACTCACAAATCATGAAAAATTATAAACTAAAAGACATTAACAACTATTAACATAAACTAAAACAATAATCTAGGATGAACAAGTAAATAGAGTGAAAATGACATGGAAATATGAAAATAAAGCAATAAAATATGAGAGAGAGTAAGAAATTCTCATTAAAGTTGCAAGGAGCTTCAAAATCTTCAAGTTTCCTTCTTAGATATATTCTTCAAATTCCAAGTGGTCAACAAGTTTCTCTCACTTCTCTCTCTAGAAGATGAGATTTTCTCTCTCCTTGGGTTCTAAGAATTTCAAATCTCACTTTATTAAAATATATTGTAAATTAGTCTAAGTTAAAATAAGAGGAGTCCCTCTTAAATAGTCATAAGAAATAAAACAGAAAATTACAAAACAACCCCCGCATTAAAGCAAACAAAGTCGCAAAAAGGTTTCCGGAAAAATGACCCGACCTGGGCGGGTAAGATGACCCGAGCCCTCGGGTGGCCTGACCCGAGTCCTCGGGTCACCTGACCCGGGCGGGTCAGACCAACAGGAGCGACAATGAGTTTATCGCAGATTGACCCTGGCGGGTCAGTTGACCCGAGCGCTCGGGTCAGTTTTCAGTTTCGTCAGTTCATTTTCAAACGGCCATATCTCACTCGTTTTGCATCGGAATTGAGCTTGTGACCACTTGTTTAAAAGCTATTGAGCCAAACTTTCATCTCGAACTTGAATCGCTTAAAAATGTTTTGTGTGCTGAAAGTTATAGCCATTTGAAGTTGACCCTTGTGCGCAAATCCTTCCAAAACTTCTTATATTTGTCCCCATGAACTCGGTTATGCTTCCTTGAAGCTTCCTTGACCTTCGTCTTCGATCTTAATATCCGGGGTTGTGCAAGTATCCTCCAAGCATGCTCCTAAGTCCTGAAATGAAACAAAGCGCCCAAAGAAAGTGCATACGAGGAGGAAAATTGCACAAATTAAGGAGATAGCTAACAAACTAGCCTAAACTAACTCAAAAACAACTATAATACCAACTAAAAGAGATCAAAAAGTAAAGCAATAAACAAGGCATCAAACTCCCCCAAGCTTGATCTTTGCTTGTCCCCAAGCAAGGAATGGAGATAATTCCTTACTTAACCATTCTAGGGTTCTTTTTATGAACTGAGGGCCAACCCAAGTTGTTGAGAGAGACAAACACTCTTAAAGGTTGCCTGGCTCTTACTGATGTATATGAAAGTGTCATAGAACCTCTCAGAGTCAGAGTTAAAATTATGTACAGCGCAACGTCAACAACTAGTTCAAAACAAAAAGAAAAGGTGCGAACACTATACTAGTAAAGAGGTGGCAGACTAGTAAGAGCGAAAAGCCTGAAGTTGATGCAGAAACCTAAAACAAACTAAAAAAATACAACACAACATGGTCTTATGTACCAAATACAAGCTGCTTACTAAGCAGGATTCTACAGTTATTAAGGGCACTGATCCGATATTCAATGGTACAGAATGGATTTTAAATAAAACACAAGGGTAAGAGAATGAAGATTATTAGAAAACAAGATCAAGAAGAAAGAAGAAAGGAAAAAAAAAAGGATAAAGAAAGAATTTACACTAACTCATTGTCGTAGGAATCACGATTGCATTTAGCACATGCAACAAGCTCTTTAAACCCCTAGATCGCTCTAGAGGGTGAGTGGGATCTCGCGAGGGTTTCCAAAGAGTTTTCAAACCCACAACTCTAGTTTTTCATTAACCATTTATTCAATCAAATTCAAAATTAATGCCCAAGTCAACTATTAATAAAATGGTTCACAAGCAAAGATAGAGAGCAACTTTCAAAACAACTAATTTTCAAGTGTACTCATAGGTTATGGTAGAGGAAGAAACTAATCAAGATTGCAATAGGACACCTAATTAGACTTTTTACTCGCTCATTAGAGAACACCTAGCTATCCAAAAGACTTAGGGCCCTTCAAGTGTTATAAAAAACTCAAACCACTAGTCCACCATCCCTAGACACACAAATAGGCCTTAGATTCCACTCTACTCGAAACTTTAGAAAAATAGCACTAAGTGTGGGAGGCATCCACAAATTGACCTCTTTTATTGGAATTCTTCTACTCTTTTTGCTTTTCGTTTTCTTCACTTTTTTTCATTTTTCACGCCTTTTTTAACTGTTTTTGGCTTTTTCTTTTTCCCCTATTATGGGAATTTTTGCTATACAAATGTGAAGTTACTCACTAAAGAGAGACATAAGAACTTGTGGCTTTTTGTGTCACTTATTGGATACAAAGAGAAATAAAAACTAAGTTTCTTATAGAGCTTTTGTTTCGGGACATGATGAGTACATCTAGGGACACAAGGGACCGCAAATTTGAAGCTAAAATTATCCAAGCATGAGCAACTTAGTCAAGATTCAAGACTAGGCATCCAATTGATCATTCATTAGTTTCATTTTGGTAGATTATAATGCAATCAAGATTAATCAACTCCTAAAACACCTTAACCCATGCTCACACTCTTCCAAAAGAAGCCTCTAAACATATACTCAAAGTCAAAGCAAGGAATCCACATCATATCATTACTAAGCATCTTCCTTGGGCAAGCAAACCAAATTTTTATTTATATCTAACGCTTCTTTTGTTTCTTTTTTTCTTGTTTTTTCAATTCATTCATTTTTTTTTTCATTTTTTTGACTTTGTTTGAACTAGAGGGAAGGAAATCAAAACTCGAAAGAGAAATAAATGAAATGGAAAGAAAGAAGATAATTAATTTTTTTTTGAAAATGGGAAAAATAAAGAAATAAACTATACACACCTCCCTCAAGCTAGCAAATAGCTACTCCCCCAAGCTAGAATAAAGCATTGTCCTCAATGCTTGAACAAGACGATCAAAGGGAAGGAGGGAGGGAAGAAACATTCAACCAACAAGCATATGTTCCACAAATCATTGAGCATTGAAGAAAGAGCAAAAGGAAGGAAACTACCGGATAGTAGGTGGGTGCAAATACCCGCAAATGACCCAATATCTCCTTTTGTAATCAACTTTCTTCAAAACCATTATCTGCTTTCCATGTACCATTGAGAACGAGTGTTATTCTAATTATGTACCTAAATCAAAAGTAAAGATAAAAAAAAATGAGTAAAATAAAAATAAAAAAATAAAAGCAATAAATCACGGGTTACTTCTCGAGAAAGGCTTATTTAAGGTCCTAAGCTTGACCTTTCTAGTAAATAGCAATTCAAAGATCGCAAGAGTTTGTCAAATGCACTAGCGCACATTTCCATTATTATAGCATATGCAATACTTAAATAAAAAGCATGCACAAAATATAGTGTAATTCTATGCAAAAATTGAGGAGGGGGATGCCTAAAAGAAGTGGAATCAAAAGAAAAATCAAGAAAATAGGAAGAAGAAGACTCAAAATAATAAGAAAATGAACAAAAAGTCGGCAAATTCTCCTCGACAAACTCTTTTTGCTTGGCAATCTCACTCTTTTCCTCAAAAACAACCAAATTGGGTACTTGAATGTCAAAAGAGGCAAGAAACTCATCAAGAGGTGGAGTTTTGAGAGATGAAATTGGATATGAAATGGGAGTAGAGGGAATAATGTCAATCCTTCTTGTAAATGGAATATGAGGGGAAGAGATAGAAACAAAGCTTTCACTAACCACTTCACTCACATCGCAAGACTTAAGAAGGGAGACTTCTTCCACCAATGAGTTATTATCAACAACATTTTCATTATCCATCAAAACTTCAAAATCATCACCAATCACCAAATGAGGTATCTCACCCTCAACTTGACCAAGATCTTCACTCAAGTAAGAAGGGGTAGGAGAGGATGGATGCTCTAAAGCACAAGGAGGGAAGGTAAGGTCCAATCCACTAGATGTAGATACATGAGACTCAAAAAGGGTATGTAGAGACTCATAAACATCCTCACTTTCAACAAGATCTTCAATAATGGGCCTTTTCTCCTCAAAAACATGCCCCTCATCGTCACTACTCCAAAAACCATCATCAAGATCATGGGGTTTTTCCAATTAATTTTCATTTTCAATATACCTCGAATCAACATAATCAAACTTGAGAATATCATTTTTGCAACCCCGATTGTTCCCAAGCGAATTCAAACCACTTTTCAATTGTAAAAAGAGATCCTCAATGGGTTTGGAGTCAACTTTAGGGAGAGGTTCATAATTGGCACTAGAATTTGCCCCAATAAGATATCGCTCAAGAGTCAGCTCTAATTCGGATTTCGATGATTCAGAATGCAAGGAACCTTGAAAATCAATTTTGGGGGAGGGATTACAATCAAGCATATGAGAATCAATATTGGGGACATGTGACACATCATTGAAATTCATGCACATATTAGAGGAATCATGACAATTTGCATAAAAGTCGGAATCATAAGTGTCCTTAGCTAACCACAAAAAAAAATTCCAAGCTTCATCCGAAGATGTCGCTCGAAAATCACCGTTAAACATATTTTCAACAACTCCTCTAGTATGCTCATTTAGTCCCCAATAAGTAATCTCACAAGATTCCTCAATATCATAGCCATGAAACTTTATAAATTCCCCAAGTCTCTCAAAGTAAACCCAAAAAGACTCATTTTCGTATTGAGGAAAAGAAGTATTTGCCATTTTTTTTTCAAAACAAAAAGAAAGAAAAAAAAGAAAAAAAATATTCACAAATAGCCTAGACTTATCTAATCAACACGAATCAATGCAAGCCGAAATCCCCGGCAACGGCGCCAAAATTTGACGCGCTCGTTGTAAACACGTCAAAAATACCTAAACTACCCAATATAGGGCAAGTAAAGGGTCGAATCCACAAGGACTAAGGAAAGCACCAATAAGTATCGATTTATGATAAGCTAAGCAAACTCTATGTTTTTGAATATTTATAGATGAAAGGACAATAAGAAAAATGGCTTTGGGAAGGGGTATCCACCAATCAACTCATTCACAAACCAAGCAATCACAATGGGAATCAACAATGGGGATCAATTGAGGGGAATTGTTCATCCATTGGTACTCTAACCACTCTCTCGAGCTAGCTAGATTGGCCTAGTCTCTTACCCAAGACCTATTCTCATGGCTAAGGCATTCAACCAAGCATATCCATAAACATGATGAACTTAAACAAGCAAACTAAATCCCCTAGGCTAGGTAGTCGCTATTCTCATGGTCCTTCAAGCCTAATAATCGATTTGAGGCAACCCCTTAACTTCATCTCTCGATCCTTCACTAAGGGTACCTAAATAATGCTCCTATGATGGCCAATCACACAAACATTCATGAAAATGCCAAATCAATTAACCAAAATTATCCCAAGTTAAAGCCCAATGTTGGATTTAGAGGTTCATGAACTCATTAATGGCTTCAAACCCTTCCCAAAGAAATAGCTACTTACAAATCATGAAAAATTATAAACTAAAAGACATTAACGACTATTAACATAAACTAAAACAATAATCTAGGATGAACAAGTAAATAGAGTGAAAATGACATGGAAATATGAAAATAAAGCAATAAAATATGAGAGAGAGTAAGAAATTCTCATTAAAGTTGCAAGGAGCTTCAAAATCTTCAAGTTTCCTTCTTAGATTCTTCAAATTCCAAGTGTTCAACAAGTTTCTCTCACTTCTCTCTCTCTAGAAGATGAGATTTTCTCTCTCCTAGGGTTCTAAGAATTTCAAATCTCACTTTATTAAAATATATTGTAAATTAGTCTAAGTTAAAATAAGAGGAGTCCCTCTTAAATAGTCATAAGAAATAAAACAGAAAATTACAAAACAACCCCCGCATTAAAGCAAACAAAGTCGCAAAAAGGTTTCCGGAAAAATGACCCGACCTGGGCGGGTAAGATGACCCGAGCCCTCGGGTGGCCTGACCCGAGCCCTCGGGTCACCTGACCCGGGCTGGTCAGACCAACAGGAGCGAAAATGAGTTTATCGCAGATTGACCCGGGCGGGTCAGTTGACCCGAGCGCTCGGGTCAGTTTTCAGTTTCGTTAGTTCTTTTTCAAACGGCCATATCTCACTCGTTTTGCATTGGAATTGAGCTTGTGACCACTTGTTAAAAAGCTATTGAGCCAAACTTTCATCTCCAACTTGAATCGCTCAAAAATGTTTTGTGTGCTGAAAGTTATAGCCATTTGAAGTTGACCCTTGTGCGCATATCCTTCCAAAACTTCTTATATTTGTCCCCATGAACTCGGTTATGCTTCCTTGAAGCTTCATTGACCTTCGTCTTCGATCTTAATATCCGGGGTTGTGCAAGTATCCTCCAAGCATGCTCCTAAGTCCTGAAATGAAACAAAGCCCAAAGAAAGTGCATACGAGGAGGAAAATTGCACAAATTAAGGAGATAGCTAACAAACTAGCCTAAACTAACTCAAAAACAACTATAATACCAACTAAAAGAGATCAAAAAGTAAAGCAATAAACAAGGCATCACTTAACAAGGATAAATTCTCTAACATTGAGAATGAGACAAAGATGGCTTTAACCAGACTCACTGAAATTCAAATGCTGAGCTTCATGTGAAAGAGGAGCAAGTTATGCAAGAGTATAGTAGTCTGAATAAAGCTAGATTGAGTTTTTTAAGACAAAAAGTGAAGGGTGATTGGTTGAAGGGAGGGGATGAGAATACAACTTATTTTCATGCATGTATCAGAAAAAGAAGAATTCACAATCAGGTTTACATGATTAAAAACATTAAGGGTGAATGACAAGAAGATTATCAGGGTATTGAAAAGGCTTTTATCAAGTATTATGAAGATTTGCTTGGTAATGCTGATGTTGATTCTTGTTCAGTGAGTACCAGGATTGTAAATGAAGGCCCTCTAGCGTATTCAGAGCAATAACAGACATTATGTGCTTCTTTTACAGGGGAAGATGTTAAAAGAGCTGTGTTTGAAATTCCTGATAATAAGGCAGCATGCCCTGATGGGTATTCAAGTGGGTTTTTTAAGAAGGCTTGGCCCTGTATTGGGGAGGAGGTGATTGAGGCAGTACTAGAATTTTTCTAAACTGGAAAAATTTAAAAACAGATTAATTGTACTACACTTTGCTTAATCCCATAGTGTGAGCAACCTGAAAATGTTACACAATTTAGACCCATTACTTGTTGCAATGTGCTCTACAAGTTGATTTCTAAGTTGTTTTGTTCTAGATTGAAGAGAAACTAGTGTGGCAAATAGCTCAAAAAGAAGATGTTATTTTTCTTTTTCTTTTCTCACCTTCACTACTTCGTTTTCCACATTTTGGACTTCAATCTCATCACTAATATCACTAATCTGCCCAATTTTATCACCTTTTAATTTTTCACTATCTTTTTCTATGGTTTCATGACTCACCTCGACTTCTTTTTCCACTTTACCTCGATTTTCAAGTTCTTTACAACTTCTCAAAGTTATGGCTTTAGTTTCATCTATCAAGTGAGGTATAGGCTTTTTAAAAACTTATCCATCCAATTTACTTTCTATGTTGCTAAGAGTAGTGCATATTTGTTTTATTTGGTTATCTAGATGGTGAAGGTGATTTTCAGTTTGTTGTTGATTATTAAAACCATGATAGTGAACTTTTCCTATTTGGAGAGCTAGTTGTTTCACTAAATTTTCCAAAGACTCATGTTGGGTACCAATACTAGACACTTGAGTACTAAAACTGGAAACTTGGTTACTAATATTAGCAACTACAACTTTAAAATCAGCAATTTGTTCAGTTTGCTCCTTCAGTTGCCTTTGGATTTTCACTTCAGAATCACTTTTCGTCCCATATTATTCACTGTTAAGGGTCATAGTAGTTATTAACTCTCTAGCTTCACCAGGAGTTTTATTCACCAAAGTTCCACCACTAGCGATATCTATTAAACGTTTCTGATCATCTAACAAACTAGTGAGAGAGAGAGAGAGGACGAAGCAAAAATAGCAACAAGGCCCCTACCCAAACAAATTACCAGAGGAGAGAGAAGTTTTGAGAGAGAGAGAGAGAGAGGACGAAGCAAGAATGAGAAGACAAGGGTTTTTTGTGTTTCTATAATGTTCAGCCCAATTTGGGGTAATTTAAACTGAAATCTTCAAAGGAACAATAAACGACTCAAAAGAATTTGAATGGTGTTTGAAGATAATCCAAAAATACTTTAGTGAAAACCCCAAGCCAAGTTACAAAGTGAAACAGAGAAGATGGAGAAGAAGGGGGTTGAGGAAAAATGGGGGATTGCATTGAAAAATAACGGGAAAATAAAACATGTGACAAACGGTCATTGTCACGTGACTCATTAACTCGCAATTGTAGGTTACCGACCGGTGAAAATCCAAAATAAGAAGATAAGACAAAAGGTGGGATTTTAATGAGTTAGTCAAAAGCTAGGACTGTTTTAAGAAGACTGTCCAACGGTGGGATTATTGCCATCAATTTTTCCAAAATTATATTAGGTATTTATTTCAAAAAAGTGTCACATATTAGGTAGTACTGGACAAAAAATCCCATTTTTAACATATTTCATATCATTTCTATTACTGTTGTTTAAAATTATGTCATTAGATGTCTAATCTATGTCATTTTTTGGAGTGTATGTCATTTATTTATAGACTTACGTTAATGACTACAACTGATACATCGTATATTAAACAAAGTTTGTTGATCTTGTTCTTTCGTTCATAGAGTGATTCGCGACTCTCATATCACATGTCGAATCCAACATTTGTCGAAAGATTATTTGAGCAGGGTTCTCCAATTTCATCGTGTTTTTCCACCATTGTTGAGCTAGGTTTAGGTTTTTGGTGTTTTTCTGGGAGTGATGCATGAAATTTCGTGCTTTGTATGCGGTATTAAATGAACCGCGTGGTTTTGTTCTCTATGTTCGCACATGTGAGTCTTGGTTACACCATAAGTTATGGAACACCCAAGACGGGATTTGGTGATCGAAACGATGCATATTATATTTTTAAATTCCATATATTTTAGAGATTTACGCCGTCAAGTAGCTAGCCGAAAAGAAAAAAATCGCCAAATAAATATGGGCCCAATGTTTCTAGAGACTTTTTCCCCTTTTTTGTCAAAATCATGGCACAGATTTGAAAGGTTATGTGATTTTTCAAAAAAAAAATTTTGATCCCAAGAGACAAAATTATAGCTAAGGGTATTCACTAAAATCCGACCCACAACCCCCAATCTCCATCCATATATTGTGGTACTAAAACTATTGTTTTTTCATTAGTAGTAGTCGGGTAACCCACTTGAAAAAAATCACACTTTATAAGTATGTAGGTGCTTCAAAACCCGGTCTTCAAACGTACACACAATTCCATCCCTCTAATATCTTTGCGATGCCAACAAAGCCCATCAGTGCTTGCTCTCGTTGGTATCAATGGTGGTGGTTGTCCTTCATGGGTAAAGCCCTATTTGTTATAGTGGTTGTGATGATGGTGCCGATAAGGGAGGATAATGGGGTTGTTATGGTGCGCTTTGGTGCTTCGGTGGCCAATGATTTGGTATAGCTCAATTTGTTTGGCGTTGGCATCAACGGTGGCCAGAGAAAGACACAAAATGGTGTCTCCCGATTTAGCACCCTAATTTGACTAATATCCCGCCCTAATTGGTCCGGATCGAAGAAAGAATAAAGAACGAGCCTAAAATAAAATGTTTTAAACCCAATCCATGTTGTAACCCTTTTTATTAACCCATTTCCGAAAACCTTTTTTTAAAATAGTTTTTATAAAGCCCAATTTTGAAAACCGATTTTCTAGCCAAATTTAATTTATTAATTATATTAATTAGTTTTATTAATAAATATATATTTATAAAAAAATATCTTTCGCCAAAGTGTTTTCAAATATCTTTTACTAAAATCTTTCCTAAAATCTTTTCGATAAAAAATCTTTTAGAAACTTAATTGTTTTTTGTTACCTATTACTCCCTGAACACTAACACTATATAAACCCCGTAACCTACATCTCCAAACTTCATGGCTCATGCAATTAAAAACACACGGCCTAATTCTAACTCTCACCATAACTTGACTATCACACCTCGCCTAATCTCTGAATTGTCTCGCTTAATCTCTATTATATAAGTGAAGGGGGATGAAGATGGTGTCCCCTCACAAAAAGTCTAATATACCCGTAATGATTTAAATTGCCATATATATTAAATAGTCTTTTCTTCTTCCTACTTGCCATATATATTGAACAAGTTAATAATGGAATTAAATTTTAAATTTCAATTAAATATTAAATTAAGGAGAATGATTTCCTCTTCTTAAATATGTGTGAAAAACTCTCATAAAAAATTAAATTGACAATATAACTTGATTGAAAAAATCTGTACAAAAAATAAAAACTTTAATTTCATATTAATAATTATAAGGATAATATTTTAAAACCTAAATGTTGATTATTATTCGCTAATCTCTACTCCCTCTGTATTTTTTTATATTTCCTACTTTGACTTTGCACGTTTGCCAATGCACTTATTCTACCTTAAATATCTTTCATTACATATTAGCAAAAATAATAATAATTGAATATTAATAAAATACTCTTTCGTTGAGGATCAAACAAGACCTATTACGACTATATTTTTTCTTATATATTGAGAATAATTTAAAAGATTCTCTCTAATGGTGAATAGTGTCAAGATTCCAAGTGAGAATGATAAAAAAATACAGAGGGAATATTATATAAATCAAACTCTTCCACTTTATTAAAATATTCAACGATTGAATCTGATATACAAATTGTTCCACTTAATTTGAACACATGCTTTCTTCTGTTTTGTATTTCCTTCACTTATATAATAGAGATTTGAATAATGATGAACAAATAACTAAAAAAACCAACGTACCATTGATTTAAGAAAAATATATTTAAAAAATTAAAAATCATTATAAATGTTTGTTTGAGTCAATTTTTTATGAATAACTAATTGAGAAAAAGAATGTTAATATGACACGCACGTATAGCGTGCAAAAAATAATAGTACCGTATATCACCACCGCCATTCATCATCATATTACGAATGACACCCATCCAACACGGCCACATCAATTTGTCCAGCACCAATCTTCATCGTCACATCACCAAGTCAACTCCTTGCCTAAATCCTCATTACTGCACGCACAATTCTCATGCACCTAAATCATACTACATTAATGCCAAAATCACACCTTTACATCATTATCATCATCTGATCCTCACGTTGAATCAACACAAAGTGCATCCACTCTAAACAAATTCATCACCACTCCACTTAATATTCCACGTCGAAACAAACGCAACAAACAATATTTTTTAAGACACGTTCTGAGATTCAATCCAAGGTCCGTGCAAATCAACGATCCCGGACGGAGATATAATTTCTGAGGGTAAATCAAAGTAACAAACTTTCTTTAATTTTTTTATATAATTTTTATTATTTAGTTGAAGTTATTAACGTTCGATTCCTGATGTAGATTGTTAACATATTCCCGCGACGGTAACTATTGTATATTATACTAATTTCCTGCAATATTTTTATTTCTTTCCATAAATATTATTTTATACCTGATTGCAATATTTCTTCTTTGCACCGCGCGCAGCCTTTGCGTCTCATGCTATTGTCAATTTGGCTATCGTTTATGTCAATAAAGTATGTCCATAAGTCCGTCATAGTGTCTTGTTTGTCGTCACGTCCCGAAATTATGTGGAATTAGCCAAAACCTCGCCTTAATCGCCAAATAGCATGTCGAGGAGCAGTGTGCCAAACGCATTGAGTTGTGTCTGGCGCACCGCTCTCGCGCCGGACGCACAGGCTACGCGCCGCGCGCATCCTGTGCTTCTCATGTTTTTGTCGATTTAGTCGTCGTAGCGGTCAGTTCTGTATTTTTTTCGTCTGCATTCATGTAGAGTCATGATTGTTCTTAAGGTCCTTTTGTCCAAAACGAATCTCACCTAATTCTAAAGAATAAAAATCAATCTCTTTTTTTAGTCCTATCACTATTGAGTCTCATTTAGACGAACGATCATATAATTTAGGGTCATCCATCTCTTCTTTTCTATCTCTAACTCATCATTTCATGTACATCATCTAGGATTCTTCTTCGTGTCCATCCTGTTGTACAAATCTCATCCACTTAAGAATTATAACTGCATTAGAAGTCCATCTTGCCCGTATGTCTAGGTTCATCCAGTTTCACTCCATTAGAGTTCTTAACCCGGCCTAACTCCATTCATATTAGGAGTCTTAACCCCGTCTAGGTTCATGCATCTAAGAAACCTAAGGTCATTAGAGTTCTTATCATCTTTGGAATAAAAAATTCATATAAGTCCATGCATAATAGGAGTCTAAATTCGTTAGTTTTCCGTTCATCATAGGTATCTAGCATCCTTAGCTTAAAATTCTATTAAGTTTAGATTCTAAGGTCATTAGAAGTCTATGAAGACTAGGATTCTAAAGTCGGTATAATTTCATATCTATTAGGATTGCATTCATACTAGAATCCCTTTGCGCTGCATAGTCCATCGTTCATACTTCGTACCCCTCATGCATAACAAGAGTTCATAGGCATTTAGGAATCTCGTTGCATCCATACTCCTCATTTCATCTCATGCATTCCGCATTTAGTAGTCCTAAACTACAAGCGATCTTATTCCCTGTTTGTGATATGTAGGCAGCCTTTATAGGTTCGAACGCATAGAAAAAGTCATGCATACATGCATTAGGTCTAGGTGCATTTAGAAGAGTCATGCATACATGTGCTAGGTCTAGGTGTATCCAGAAAAACAAATAAATCCACAAAAAAAATATTCATGCATTCTAGGGGTAGTTTAGCGATTCATTGCATAAAAAAAAGAAAAATCATTCATTTAAGATATGCTAATTTGTTCTCAGAAGCTCAAACTTTGAAAATTACATTGTAAAAAGAAATACATCCCATTCATCTCTCCTTCCCATATCTTCTTTCTCTAAAATATATGCTGATGATCCATGCAGAATTCAAGAGACATTGTAATGGGCAATCCACCGAATACCGAGCAACAATTCGCTTTAATGGATAGAGCTTTAGCCAAGCTGTCTAGTGTGATGGAAGAAATAGCTATAAGACTTGAGAAGGTCGAGTCTGGTGATGAATCTCCTGGATTCCACAAGAAATTAGAGAGTGTTGTTCATAGGGTAACCAATAAAAATTCCTATTTTGAGCCTATTGATAACACCAAACCGAAGGGAAAACTGCCTGGAAAAATTTCCAAAACTGACACCCCTAAGTTCAAACCAACTGATAATCCAAAATACCAATTAAGAAACTTTCATGCCACCATGATTATCAAATCAGTTGACCCTGACTTGTACCCAATGATATTTCCGATGTCGTTAGACCCAATTTGGGAAAATTGGTTCTATTCCCTAGATCCCACGCAAATTTAAACTTGGGAGGATATTACTATTGCTTTCAAGAAACAATATGAATAAAAAACACAACTACAAACCTTCCATAGAGAGGTAGAGGTTCTTAAACATGGTGAAAATGAAGGTTTTACCACTTATATGAATAGGTGGAGAGAGAAATCAACTCATATGGTGCCAAGGCCTGCAGAAGAAGACTTGATACGGATATTTATTTCTAACCTCCTCCCTAAATACAATTACTCGGGTCTTGATAGCTTCACAAGAGTTTGTATTGTGGGTATCTAAATTGAGGACGATTAGCTGAAAAACTCCCGTAACCACAAGAACAATGCCATTAATGTTAAAGAGGCTACTACCAGGCCTCGAAGAAAACGCAAGAGAGAATATACCTCACTGGGTATAAGTTATGGAACAGCTCTTGACCGGCTTTATGTAGAAGGCGCACTTTCCCCTCTTAGGCCTACTCCAGATCCAGACGAAGATAAAAGGTGGCCAAATTGGGACAAAGATGCTTATTGCAAGTACCATAGAGGCTGTGAACATAAAACTGACAATTGCTACCCATTACGAGGCCTTATTCAGGACATGATCGATGATAGGAGACTTTCAATTTCTCATACTGCAAAAATGCCTCAGATTTAAGATCACTTGTCATGCACAATGTGGGAGTCTAGATTTAGGATTTCATTTCCAGCCTCTTTCTTTTATCTGGCCAGTCTAATATATAAAGAGTATTTTTTTATTCTTTAACTTTGCATTAATGAGCATAATGGAAATCATGATAGTCGCCTTAAAAGGATATATATTTCTAATTCTCATGACTTTTCTAAAAAAGGCAATGAACATATTTGGCATACAAGAGGCACTCCTCCCTTTCTCCTATCCTTATTATCCATTTCAACCTAAGCACATAAATTACTTCTCCCTTTAACCTACCTTATGGGAAGTACATCTAACATCAATTAAATGTAAAGGGAAAGCAAAACAAAAAGGGCAACAACAAAAATCAAAGAAAAAAAAAACATTTTAAGGTAAAAAAATGAAAACCAAAATAGAAATTAAAAAAACAAGCAAAAGCAAAAATGTTGAAAAAAAAAGGTGCGAAAATATCGAAAAAAAATTAGTGTTGCAAATAAGCCCATCAATTGCTTTGTCATATGTACTTCATTCGTAACCTTTAACCTTCAACCCAAAACCTCCAACTTTAACACAAAGGCTCTGACCTTCATAACCAAAAACCATACATTACAAACAATCCATAACCATATCACATCCCAATAAGCCATAAAAGAGAAACTCAAGCCCGCTAGGTCGAAAACCCAAAAGGGCGACTTAGGCAAAAGTCACGACATCTTTTCATTCCTTAGCATGAACTACGAATAGTCTGATTCTACAAAAGATACGTAGGAAACCTCACCTTGAGGTCCGACCGCTTCAAAACAAACCAAAACTACATCGTTATACATCCCTTCCAAAGACCTATTCCAAATCAATGCCTAATTCATTGCAAATGGCTCCAAGCAAAATGCTCGGCCACCAATTAATATGCTAAGAGCTATGACTAACCTGATTCCATCATGGATACGTAGGCAACCTCTTTTGAGCCCCGACTATTTTAATTCAGAAAAATATTTTTATGGCTCGCCTAGGCCCATGAGAACAAGGAGATCATCGGATCATGAAATTTCAATGCTCATCCTTACCTTTAGAACTGGACTGGAATTCGAACCTGCATCATTAGCCTACCTCATTGCGTGAGTCAATTCACTACGGCTCTGCCTTTTTCTTATTCTTATCCCTTGCCGTTTTCTGAACAACATTATCACCTTCTAAGCCAACCTTAGCATAACCTTTCAACACTCAACGCTATGACCGTGCTTTATCCTTTGAGTGTTCCTTTATATGGCCTTATTCTTTTCAATTCTCACTTTAGGAACCTTATATTAAATCTTTGGCCGAAACTTCCACTTAACGTCATAGGCTCCAAGCGTACCTTGCTAAAGACTTTAAGTCAAATACTTCATCAACTCCATCTTTCTTGGGGGTTTCATCACAAATTCGCATAGAAAGTCATAGGCTCCAAGCGTACCTTGCTAAAGACTTCATTACGAGTCCATACATGAAATCTTGGGTCTTAAACCCACACGGATACAAGATCGCACCTATTTACAGGCTCACTTAGGCCCTTAGCATACAAAACTTGAAGCATATACAACTGGGGCTTCCCATTTCTCCTCTTTTAAAAACAATTTTCTAAACGAAAAATTGATCTTCTAGAGGAACAACAAAGCATCATATCATATCTCTGCATTAGTTTCATACCTCTGCATTTGCATTACGTAGATGCATTTTGCATTATACAAACACTGTATCAAGCATTGCATGCATCCTTGATCCTTAGTCATAGGATCCTAGCATCAGACATGGAGTCACACATCCATATGTACACATACACACATATTATACAGATTCCGCAGTGTAGTGTCGCACTGTTGCACACTGACACTATATCCTCATAGTTTAGGTCATCAAGATGTCCTATCCCTTCTCGCTTTTTAGCGAATGAACTTTTCGTAAGTTAGTCTTTTCTCGCTTTCGAGCGAATGAACTTTTCGTAAGTTATATTTCTCGCTTTTTAGCGAATGAACTTTCCGTAAGTTATATAAGTGTCTAGTTTTTGAACGACCATCTATGTTTTTGAACGAATGTCTAAGTCAAATGGGACTCGTCCTATATGAGTGTCATAGAAGTTATGTGGATTGGTTATTTCAACCCCATCTTGGGGCTGAGCTCGTCCTGTTATTTCGGACGAGCTGTATTCCAAGAAGAAGAACGACCACCATAGGTCGAACCTCTGTATGACTTTCATTTTGGACGAGCATGGATATGTATACACATGCCAACCTTGTGTTATATGGTTGATGTTTATGAGCTTACCATGTCCTGGCCGGCTTCCTTTAGGAAGTAGTGTTCGTCTTGCAGTAAAAGGTTCCTTTACTAAGGCTGTTACTACTTGGTTGACCTTGCCTTTGAAAGTCAGATACCTTTACTAAGGTGTGCTTATTTCTGGTCGGTTTCCTTTAGGAGACCATGATGTTTCCCTTACTAGAGATTATCAATATTTGGCTAACCAGATATGTAATCTACCATTCTTTAGGTTTATTACATTTTGGCCGATCTCCTTTATGAAACAATGTGCGTCAGAAGAATGATTATCCCTTGTTGGGGTGACTCATTCTTTTAGTTTGATTTTGGTCGTTTATTATTTTCTTCAATTTTATCTAAGTTAATGTCACTTTTTGACCACCAGGCTAACTAGTGGAAAAAAATGCCTCAAAGTGAATGACTTTAGTAACATAAAGAAACAATACGGATATAGGGGGAAAGTGGAAATTGAATTATATAAATATTGCTTAGCAAGCTACCAAGATACATGTATACATTTCTAATTCTCTTTTTGTGTCGTGGCACTTTTTGAGATTACAGAGTACTAGTATTGTTGCTAATTGTTCTGGTTAGACGTGGTACTTCTTCAGAGTGTCTGAATTCCAAGTGCGTTGTATTGGTCGTCCATCCATATCTTAGAGACGAAAAGTTCCACTTATTACTTCATAGACAATCAGATAAGGGCCTTCCAAATTTGGTGTCAGCTTCCCCAGTTTTTTAGCCCGTCCAATGACTTCCATTTTCCTTAGAACCATAATCACCTACTTTCAGCGGTCGTCTAGCGACTCTCTTGTTAAAATCCCGAGCCATTCGCAGCTTGTACAATTGCATTCTCAATAGTGCATTACCCCTGACCTCTGGTACTTGGTCTAAGGTCATGCGCAGGGCGGCCCAATTGGCTTCTTCTGTGTACAACATGACTCTCAGGGTGGGTTCTTTAATCTCAATGGACAAGACAACCTTAGTTCCATAGACCAACATAAAAGGTGTCTCGCCTGTAGAGTTCTTGGTCGTGGTTCTGATTGACCATAACACTAGTTGTAGTTCTTCAACCCACAGTCCCTTGGCATTGTCCAGCTTCCTATTTATGCCATTTGACAGAATCTTATTATAGGATTCTACTTGTCCATTGGCTTGCGGGTGCGCTACTGCAGCAAATTGAGCTTTGATCTCTCTTTCTGCTAACCAATCTTTGAGCTTTGGCGTTTCAAATTGTGGACCATTGTCAAAGACGATTGACTGCGGCATGCCGAACCGGGTTATGATATTATTCCAAATAAAGCTCTTCACGTCGTTCGTAGTTATGCCTTGCACTGCCTCAACTTCTACCCATTTAGTAAAGTATTCCACAGCCACAATTACAAACTTCTTCTGTCCAGCGGCCATAGGAAAGGTACCAGAATGTCCATGCCCCATTTGGCAAAGGGAAGTGGGAACAAAATGGGAGTGAGATAATTGGACGGCTTCTGGTGCAAGTTTCCATATTTCCGACAACTGTCACACTTCTTTGCATAAGCAATAACATATTCTTTTAATGTAGGCCAATAATACCCAGTTCTTAAGGCCTTTTCTCCCAAGGCTCTTCCCCCAATGTGAGATGCACAAGCTCCTTCATGGAGTTCCTTCAGCACTTTCAGTCCATCCTCCCTAGTAATACACTTCAGAAGAGGACGATTGAATGATTTCTTGTACAGGGTTTCATCCCACAACTCAAACCACTTGTCTATGGCCTTGACATACTTGGCCTCTATAGGGTCTAAAGGTAATTGTCATGTCTTCTTGAAGTTTATAATGGGCTCCATCCATACTGCCCCTCGACTAAGAAACATGACCTGTTCTTGATCAATACTCTTTTTTGGCTTAACCTCCCAGAATATTGTCCTTGGTACATCAGCCTGTTTGTTTTATGACCTTGGTACTTGGTCTAGAACAAAATGCTTTAAGGGCTCAATCTCATCCTTGATCAGACACGTATATTTGGTCATTGATGCTTCTTTGCATTCAGTCTTTATTGACTTGGCTGACGACTAAGAGAGAGTTCGATTTGGCCTCAATCTCTAAAGCCCCAGCTGCCTTACACATCTTGATCCCAGCCAACATGGCCTCATATTCAGCTTCATTGTTGGACGCCTGGAACTGAAAACTTAGTGCATATTCAAACTTATCTCCTTCTGGTCATTGACCAATGATTCCTGCCTCACAGCCATTGACAGTCGACGACCCATATATCATGAGCGTCTAGTGCTTCCTAACTTCGGCTGGGTCGACTATTGGATCTCTAGTTGGTCGAGTAAGTTCAACTATAAAATCTGCCAAAGCGTGCCCCTTAGTGGCTTTCCTTGGTTCAAAGGTTATGTCAAACATGTTTAACTCGACAACCCACTTCAGCATTCGTCTAGCAGCTTCCATTTTTTGTAAAACTTGCTTCTAAGGTTGGTTGGTATATACTAGTATACTGTGAGCCAAAAAAAAACGTCTCAACTTCCGGCTGGCCATGACCAGTGCCAATCCAAAAAAATGTATGTACATTCCGCGTCCTTGAGCACATGACTCACAAAGTATATTGGGATTTGCACTGTCTCTCTTTCGGCCAGTAGAACAACACTCACGGCCTGAGGAGACACAACTAGGTATAAAAACAATTTCCCCCCTCAGCTGGACTGACCTACCTAGGCAACTGACGAAGATGATCTTTGACTTGATGAAGTGCTAGCTCAGCTTCTCCTGTCCATTTACTGTCGTACCCCCTACCCCTCCCACGACCATGCACACCACCCCCATGCACAGACCCCCCCTCCCACGGACCCCGCACACACACCCCCCCTCCCATGCACATGGGAAATTTTCTAGTTGAGCTTGTGTTATGGCAGATTTTCTGGTGATTAAGCTTCTCATATAGAATTCGTTACCTGAAATCATTATTTTAGAGATTTGATTATGTTGCTGTGTAGTGTGTAGAAAGTGGACATCGTCTGGGAGCACTTGAAGTACACTCCACCATGGGTCACCAAACTCAAGGGGTCTGAACTTTAACGGGCTGTTAACTCTCAAATATCGAGCTTGATGGACAACTACTATTTCGGGCCTGCAAAATTGGAGTCTGTTGAAGAAGGTTGTGAGGATGAAAATAGGGTTCTATTTTTGTAGTATGTTCTCTACACATGTAATGTAATCTATATTTGTGTAAAAACATAATTTGCAATGAAAAATGATACTTTTATATATATATAACTGCTTGGGAACATTTAGGACAAAAAATGCAAAAAAACGCAGCCCTTGGGCCCCTTTTGACCGCATCCCTTGGGCTTTTTTTTTCAAGTGAATGTTCCTCGTCAGAGCCATGTACCTGTCATCCAGGAAAATCTTGAATGTCCAGCGACTGCTGCTCATTTGGAGAACGTCTTAAACGACTTCCAAACTAAGATGGCAGCGGTCGTCCAGAAACAGATCAAGAACAATATGCTGTTTTTCCAAGTAAATCCAGATCTAGCGGCTAACAATCCAGTTCCCCTTCAAGGACGTTCTCAGGAGAATCGTCCGGGTTCTAGTCGACCTGCTCGTCAGGAACCCTCTAGGAGGACAGCCACGGAAAAGAAGCCAAAAAGTAGTGAGCAGCGAAGGAAGATGAACTGGAACCTAGTGGTTTGAACCTAGGAAGATGCTCGTCCAAATGGACATCTAATAGAAACAGATGCCCGTGAGTACTTGGAGGCAAAGAAAGCTGTTGCATTACAACGGCCGGCCACAGGGTCATGTGAGAGCAAACTTGATATTAGCGATGACTTGATGATGGGTAGACCACGACCTCATAGGCAGGGTTGGGTAGGCGGTGTTGAGAGGTGTGCGAGAGTGACCTCTTGATGTTGGACCAAGACCCTTAATAGATTTGAACCATTGCCTACCACATGTTGTTGAAATTGTTGTTGTGAGTTCCATGATTCCCCCTATCCCTAAGTTAGTCTAGTTGTTTACTGGATCCCTCCTTTTTTACTCCCGTCAATTAATTGCATCTCGAACTAAGTGTAAAACCCCTTGCTTCTCCGTGGATACGACCCCTTACTACGCTATACTACCTTATTAGGCTAGTTAGTTAGGCTAGGGTGATTTTTTTCTTGACTCGAAACCATAGGAAATAACGACCCCAAGGGGACCGATCATAGATCTATAAGAGAGGGGCATTTGAACCACCAACTAAGCAAACAGCCCGCTAAAGGCCGATCCATCTTTAGCAGCCGCGTTCGGCTGAACCTTCGTCTCATCAGCCGTTTCAGGCTGGTTCTCAGAATGATCAGTTGCGTCCGGTTAATTGACAAGTAAAGGGGTAGAGGCTAGGCTCACCTCTCCCAAAAGTGGAATAATGGCAGATGAGTCGTCCACCTTCAAAGGATTGCCCACTGAAATAGGGTGGGACTTGTCACCCGTCCCTTGGCTGAAAGCAGTAGCCTTGAGAGCGGACTGTCGGTCGCTTTTCTTTTTGGTTGTAAAGCCCTTGGATTTTTTGGGAGGGGGATGATCCCCAGCAACTGTAGGCCGCTTCTTGGAAGCGGCTGGTTTCCCAAACAACATCTTGAACATTGAGGCATTCCTCTACAAAAAAGGCACAAGTCAGAACGATGGTCGTTCAAAGAATATGAAGACAAATTTATAAACTAAACACTCTCAACTTGCTCAAGGAAGCCGGCCAAAATAATAACACAATATCCCAGACGAAGACCAACTTACAAAGGGTATTCGTCCAAAAGTAATTCAGCATCTGGACGACGACCATTTGTAGAAGGAGTCCGGAAAGTACAGTCGTCTTCCTTTTACGTTGGTCCTCGTCCAGAGACTAGAAGAACCTGAGGATCTGGACGAAGACCAATCGCAGAAGGAGACCGGCCAGATACGGTCGTCTTCCTTCTACAATGGATCCCCGTCCTGAGACAAGAAGAACCTTGGATTTTGGACGGAGACCATTTGCATAAGGAAACCGACCAAGATTAGCCGCTTTTCTTCTACGAAGGACCCTCGTCCATAAATCCTCATTGACCAGGAACGTCCAGATTCAGACGTTCTCCTTCTGTGAAGGACTCTCGTCTTAACCAAGACGGACGTTTGTACTGCTTAGAAGCACGGCTAAGGCCAGCCACCCTTCTTCCAGGACAGGCCCACGTTCAGACTCGATAGAATTGATGAAAAAAAAAGGAAAAAAAAAATTAGACTTACCAAAGTATCAGCCTTTTTCTCAGGGCTTGACTTGTTGAATTCTTTTCCAGAGATTGTTAGTAAACATAGACATGTTGATGTCTCCCATCCAAGATCTTTTAAGAGCTGCCCTGGCTGCGTCTGCAAAGGAAAAACAGAAGGGTTAGTAAGACATATACATTGGACGACATATTTTACTTAGAGTTTTGGTGCTATACCTCTGTCTTCGGCTAACCCCAAGCCAGCGGCGACCAAAAAGTTGTCGTCATAAAACATTTTCATAAAAGGAATCTAGTTAGACGGTCCCTTAATGGTTGGATGATTTGGTTTAGAATACTCAGCTATTCTGAAGTAACCTACCATCTTATCGTCCGATTTGCTCTCCAGATCCAGAATGGATGCTGATCGTCCGGTGTTTGTTGCTGACCGGCTATGAGATTAGCGGTAACGTCACGCAACGGTCTCATTAGGGGCTCAGACAAATACGAAGTCAGCCTTTCATTTGTGCATCTTAGAAGTCATATCCCAAGCCGTGATAAAACCTGGACAATTGCAGATACTAAACCAAGCCCCGTCAACTGTTTTAGGAACCTTAGATACATAATGTAACTAGGTGAAGGCTGGCGAAGAAGGAGTTAAGCCCCACAATTCGCAGACGGCTATGAAGGTAAGAATGTACGTATTTGGCGCCAAATGGTTATGGCCGATGTTGTAGTACTGCAACACTTAGCCAACAAAAAGGGGAAGGGGAAACCTTAACCCCGCATTCAGGGTCATTCTGTAAACACCAAAGTGACCTTTTTGGGGCACTCAAGACTGTAGCCTCCTCGTCTGGTATTACAAATGAGTAGCCCGGCATTTTGCATGACAGAGGACAAGTTATTGGGGTCAGGTCCAACTTTTTCTAGCCACTTATGGATGGCCAATATGAAACCGGGGTCAGAAAGGGGACCTAAACGCCTCCTAATTTCGGACGAGGTGGTAGACGGCTCGTCCGATTCCTCATGGGAGCTAGACGAACACTCATTATTATTATTATCCTCATCCATATCTACGTCTCTCCCAGACGGGCTAGCCTCTGGGTTTATTTTCTCGACCAATTATTCCCTGACGTTTCTAGAAGAAGAAGGCTCGGTCACGGGTCGAGCACTTTGAGTTTCGCGTTCCCCTTCCTCGGGAACTCATCCAGTTTACTCCTCCATTTCTGAACTGGAGGTCGGGAGTATGATTCCTCGTATTAGACGGGCAGTTTGCTTGACGCGCGCCAGATAACCCTACACAGGTAAAGATTGGGTCGTCTGACTTTGTCGGCTAAATCCATAAAAGTGAAAAACATGGCCGGCCAGAATAGGCCCAACCCTAGAATGTGCCGAAGAAGAAAATTTTTCGGTTCTAGCATCAAGGCAAACTCTTAAACGGCCGAGATTGTTTAACAAAGAATAGGAATTAATTTTATTGATTTTTTAAGAAAAAATAAAGAATAAGGAGAACAAGGAAGAAAGAGGGGATACCTGACGAGCGCTTGGACGTTCGGTGAAGAAAACGAAGTCTCGACGAACTCACTATCTCTCTTGAAAAACAGAAAAATTTGCAGAGACTCTCTCTAGAAAAATTCTCTCCAGATGTGAATTTATTTCAGAAAGGACAAAAGAGCATATTTGTAGGGGGGTGAAAAACCTCCTGAATCGGTTAAAAGTGACCGGTAATTCTTAAACCGGTTAAAATCGACCGGTAATTCCCAAAAAGCTGACGCGTCTTTGTTTTTTTTGAAAATGAGGTAACTTCCTTAGGTAAAAGGGCATTAACAGTCTTAAGGCAACGGTAAATTCCCCTTTTAGGGGCAAATGTTGTAGCATAAACAATCAAAGGCTCACAAAGAAACACGGGGACCAATCTGAAGCGTCCATGTGTCCCGTGAGAAGGAGGAAAAGGTGGTCCATTTTCTGGGTTTATATTGATTAAGAAATAAAAGCCCACTTTTGGCCTGAAGGGATATTGAGGGCCCAACTCCCAAAAAATGGCTGCATAAGATTGGTTGATGCTCGTCTCCCAATCATTGTCTGCTACGTGTCACAATCTGATTGCCTAGCTGATGTATTTAATCTTGTAGGATTAAATACTTGTGCAGAAATTGTGATTGTAGTAACAAAAACGAAAGATAGATCCTAAATCAATTGATAAAGCAAAGCACCACAATGTGGTTTAAGGGTTTTGAAGCATAAAGGCTAAGCCACCAACTTCAAGAGATTTGGTTAACACTCAAAGGTTAAACACAAAGCAAACTCAAAATATTCATTAACTGATTTCACACGTACAACCTAGAACTTAATATATAAGAAATAACAAATCCTACTCCTATCATGCTTAAGACAAGTCCCTAAGTCATAAGACTCCTAATCCAACTTGAATCATGTAAAATCCATCGTTTTAAGAACGTAGGCAAAACCATGACTCCTAATACAACTCGAAAAAGATAACATAAACAATAAAGGATATGAAGAGTTCTAACCAGCATAGAACTCAACTAAGCATGTCCTAGACACACCACCTACATTCCTAAGAGAACTAGGAATGTTTCCATGCATCTTCTACGTTGTTTCTTGCCCCAAATTAGTTACCATGCACACGCATACTTTTGTAGCAAAGAAACCAACTAAAGTGCCATGAGCATTGAATCCAACTCTAATTGAGGAACCTTCGAACCAAGGGCAACCAATTGAGCAATTTGGTCATCATCTACTCCTGTATCATCATCCCCTTCTTCAAAAGCAATTGTCCTCAATTGAGCATCCTCATCATCATGCAAATAAGGTGACAAATCTCCAAAATTAAATGAAGCACTCACGCCATAATCACCAGGCAACTCTAGCTTAAATGCATTATCATTGAACTTCTCCACAATCTTGAAAGGTCCTTCGGAACGTGGCATTAATTTATTCTTCCTTAAGTTTGGAAATCTCTCCTTTCTCAAGTGCAACCACACTAAATCACCCCCTTTATAAGAATGCTGTTTGCGGTGCGTGTTTGCTAGCTTCTTATACCTTCATTCACTTGCTCAATGCGAGCTCTCACTTGTGCATGCAACTTCAACATAGCTGCTGCCTTCTCCTTTGCATCCTTATGTACATATTCCTCCTTAGGCAAGGGAATCAAGTCCAAAGGAATGCGTGGAACCACACCATATACTACTTCAAAAGGTTAACACTTAGTAGCATAAGTTGGTGCTCTATTATATGCAAATTCAGCGTGCGCCAACTTCATGTCCCAATCTTTGGTGCTCTTGCTCACCAAGCCTCGAAGTAAAGCTCCCAAGGTTCTATTGGTGACCTCGGTATGCCCATCCGTTTGTGGATGGTGTGAAGTGCTAAAAAAAAGCTTAGTCCCCAATAGTTTCCACAATGTCTTCCTAAAGTAGCTCATAAATTTTGTGTCCCTATCACTTACAATAGTTTTAGGAACCCCATGAAGTCGAAGGATCTCTTGGAAATACAATGTTGCTACCTTGCTTGCGTCATCAGTTTTATGGCATGGAAGGAAGTGTGCCATCTTAGAAAACCTATCCACCACAACCATGATGGAATCCTTACCTCTTTGAGTTCGAGGCAACCCCACAATAAAGTCCATAGACACATCATCCCAAGAAAATTCCGAAACTTGTAGTGGAGTGTACAAACCATGGTGAAATGTACTCCTGGCCTTTTGACAACTAGCACATCTAGCCAACACCCCTTGCATTTTGGGCAAATAAAAATGTTCTTGTAGGATGGCTAAGGTCTTGTTAATGCCAAAATGCCCTGCAACACCACCTCCATGAGCCTATCTCACTAACAACTCACGAATAGGACACTTAGGCACACATAACCTATTGCCCTTAAAAAGAAAGCCCTCTTGTACCACATACGTACCTACAGCCCCCTTTCCACAAGCCTCCATGATAGGCTTAAAATCAATATCTCCCTCATAATACTCCTTTATAAGATCGAAACCAAGGAGCCTTGAATGCAATACACCCAACAAAGAATACCTCCTAGACAATGCATCAGCCACAATATTTAACTTCCCCTCTTTATACTTGGATGAAAAATTAAATGATTGGAGGAACTCCACCCACTTAGCATGTCATGGATTCAATTTTTGTTGTCCATGAATATGTTTTAAGGCCTCATGATCCGAATGCAAAATGAAATGATTAGGCCTCAAATAATGGCTCCAATGGTTCAATGCTCTCACAATAGCATAAAACTCCTTATCATAAGTTGAGTAATTCAACCTAGCCCCTCCCAATTTCTCACTAAAATAAGCAATGGGTCTCTTCTCTTGCACCAAAACTGCCCCAATGCCCACACCACTAGCATCACACTCCACTTCAAAAGGCTTAGAAAAATCCGGCAATGCAAGAATAGGCGTGTTACTTAGGAGGTCCTTAATGACTTCAAATGCTTGTTGGGCAGCCTCACTCCATTCAAACCTCCCCTTCTAAATGCATTCAGTCAATGGTGCAACAACACTACTAAAACCTTTCACAAAACGCCTATAAAATGAGGCAAGGCCATGAAAAGAACGTACCTCTGTGATGGACGAAGGAATAGGCCACGTTTTGATGGCTCCCACCTTGGAAGGATCAACAGAAACACCTTCACTCAACACAATGTAACCAAGGAAGGTCACACTTGGCACCAAAAACGATCACTTTTCTAATTTGCCATATAGGTTTTGCTTCCTCAAAGCTTCGAACACAGCTCTCAAATGGCTCAAATGATCCACCACACTTTGACTATAGATGAGTATATCATGAATATACACTACCACATACTTGCCAATAAAAGGTTTCAAGACTTCATTCATCAAGCGCATGAATGTACTAGGGGCATTAGACAATCCAAAAGGCATTACCAACCACTCATATAACCGAAGTTTAGTCTTAAAATCTGTTTTCCACTCGTCATCTTCTCTCATCCTAATTTGGTGATAACCACTTCGCAAATCAATCTTAGAGAAAACAGTGGAACCATGCAATTCATCAAGTAAATCATCTAACCTTGGGATTGGAAATCTATACTTGATTGTGATGTTATTCACGGCCCTTGAGTCAATACACATGCGCCATGTACCATCCTTCTTAGGCACTAAGAGTGTAGGAACCACACAAGGGCTCATGCTCTCCCTTACATAACCTCTTGCCATAAGCTCTTCAATTTGGCGTTGCAACTCCTTTGTCTCTTGAGGATTACACCTATAAGCTGCTTTATTTGGCAATGAAGCATCAGGAACTAGATCAATTTGATGTTCAATACCTCGAATGGGTGGCTAGCCAGGTGGCAAATCTTCCGGAAATACATCCTTGAACTCCTCAAGTACCCTTTGCAAGCACTTTGGAAACTTCATGCTTGAATCTGCCTCGTCAGTTGTAGGATTGGCTAAAAGAATGAATGCCTTTCCTTCTTGTTCAAATTCATGCTCAAATTGTTGCTCATTCAAAAACAGTACCTCCTTTGGCTTAGCTAGAGTGGTTAAGGGTTTAAGTGTTGTCCTCTTCTTTCCCACCGTAGCTATGTAAACATTTGCCCTACCAACATACTTGGCATATCTATCATATTGCCAAGGACACCCCAAGAGGATGTGGCAAGCATCCATATCACACACATCACACAACACCTCGTCCTTGAACTTGCCTATGGAGAAGACAATCAAGGCTTGCTTAGTGACTCGTACATCACTCCCATCACTCAACCAATGTAGCTTGTAGGGCATAGGGTGAACCGCAGTAGGCCATTGTAATTTGTCTACTAAAGTGGAGGAAACCACATTAGTGCAACTCCCCGTATCAATAATGAGCTCACACACCCTCTCCTTCACCAAACACCAAGTAAGAAAGATGTGTTCCCTTTGAGTCTCCAAAGGCATAGGTTTAGTGTATAAGGTGCATCTAAGGATAAAATGTTTTCCCCCTTGTTCCGGCTCCTCCTCCGAATCAGCTACAAACCCTTCTTCCTCGGATTATGGATCACCTTCCTCCCTTTCTTCCTTATCATTCGTTTCTCCCTTCCTTACAAGTTCTTCTTCTATCTCATGAATGTCACGCAAAGTCATAACCATATTACTAGGGCAGTCCTTAATAACATGACCATAACCCTTGTATTTAAAACATACCTTCCTATCATCCGGTGTTAAGGGTGTATTCTCCCTCTCCTTGTCCTTCTTGAACTTTTGAAACCGTGTAGGAGTTTTAGTATAGGTAGAACTCCTTCCCTTTTCTTCTATAACCTTCGGAAAGTTCTTCACATAGGGTTTAGAATACGCAGCCTTCTTCCCCTTTGCGTGCTTCTCAACCTTCATAGCAACCTTGCAGGCTTCTTCAAACGACCAATAAGGTTGTAAATCTACCTTCTTTGCAATACATTTATCAAGGCCAGTGATAATCCTTGCAATTTTGTGCTCGGTTCTTTCCTCCAAGTCACACATCATGCATAGTTTTTCAAACTCAATTACATACTCCTCAACAGTAAGGGAGTTTTGCTTCAATCCCTGCAACTTCAAGTACATGTCATGAACAAAATCACTCGGCAAGAATCGTTTTTTCAGTCGAGTTTTCAAGGCTTCCCAAGAATTCAAACGTTGCTTTCCCTCCTTTCTTCTCTTATTCTTGAGATTTTTGTACCATAGACTTGCATACCGTGAGTTTTAAAATAGCAACCTTGAATCTCTTATGATCATCGTAATCCTTATAATCGAACATTCGTTCAATTCGTTGCAGCCATTCAATGAACTTTTTGGGTTTCATCCCTCCATCAAATTCTGGTAAATCTAACCTTAAACCTCAATTATCATCATGCCTCCTTTGTGGTCTATGTCGAGGGTGATACTCTTCATCATCTTCAACTGAGTTAGACGAGAGATCTTCATGAATACTCCTAACATGACTGGGGGTATTTTGGCGCCTTCCTCGATTTTGCCCTCCTTGGAGTAACCTTACTATCTCATCCATGCGTAATCTTAGCTCTTCCAGCTCTCTATCACGCCTGATGTTGTTTGCTTGATCTAGAGTCCAGCCTCGAGGCACCTTGCGTTGGCCATCACCTCCATCTAGAGGTTCGTCCTCCATGTCGAAGGTCCAAAAAGAACTTGGACGCAACTTTCTTGGTGGGTCTTGTGGATCTTGGATGAATTTTTTTCAACACTAAACTCCTTGGATGGTTGATCTTTGATGGAACTTTGCAAAAATTCTGGAATCTTTAGAAAAAGACACGTTCTTGCTCGAATTCTTGAAGAATCTTGAACTGCAAAAACACAACTTTAATGGTTTAAAGGTTGTTCTTCCCCTGGTGGAGGAAAAAATTTCAGATTTATAGGATGCTCTTTCAAGCTCATGATACCATATGATGTATTTAATCATGTAGGATTAAATACTTGTGCGGAAATTGTGATTGTAGTAATAAAAATGAAAGATAGATCCTAAATCAATTGATAAAGCAAAGCACCACAATGTGTTTTAAGGGTTTTGAAGCATAAAGGCTAAGCCACCAACTTCAAGAGATTTGGTTAACACTCAAAGGTTAAACACAAAGCAAACTCAAAATATTCATTAATTGATTTCACACGTACAACCTAGAACTAAATATATAAGAAATAACAAATCCTACTCCTATTATGCTTAGGACAGGTCCCTAAGTAATAAGACTCCTAATCTAACTTGAATCATGTATAATCCATCGTTTTAAGAACGTAGGTAAAACCATGACTCCTAATACAACTCGAAAAAGATACCATAAATAATTAAGGATATGAAGAGTTCTAACAAGCATAGAACTCAACTAAGCATGTCCTAGACACACCACCTAAATTCCTAACAGAACTAGGAATGTTTCCATGCATCTTCTACGTTGTTTCTTGCCCCAATTTAGTTACCATGCACACGCATACTTTTGTAGCAAAGAAACCAACTAATGTGCCATGCATTGAATCCAACTCCAATTGAGGAACCTTCGAACCAAGGGCAACAAATTGAGAAATTTGGTCATCATCTACTCCTGTATCACTAGCAATCAGGTGCCCTTATTTTAGGGTGACCTCAAATGGCAGCATTCAGGTCCCAAACACTATAAATAGTCCCCTTAAAATTAGGTGAAAGGTAACTCATTGGACAGTGTGCCTTTACTCTGTAAAAATACTCTCTCACTTTCTCTCTCTATCTCTACTTTCCCTTTTTCACACCTGATATGTTACTTAAGCTTCGGAGGGGGAAGCACCACCCAAACCTCCCGGGTTGGTTCCTTTTTCTGTAAGTTTGGGAACGGAGCTCAGGTTCGGATTACAGGATTTGGACTTCGTTGCATAAGTCTCCATCGAAGAACATTTTGAAGGATAAGAGGTTACTTGCCAGTCAAGGAGACTAAATAGAAGGGAAATCGACAAATGCATGATTTTCCATGAACATTTCCAGTTGAGTTATTACTTGAAAGAAAATTGACAACCAATATATACATTATGAATGACCTACTATAACATATTATGTATGAATAAGAATTAAAATGACCAAAATGTAAAAACTACGAAGCTTTGTTCACAAGTGGATTTGAATCTTGCAATGATTAATTACATTGTGCAATTTTAATGTCCAAACCTATGTGTAGGCGTGTTTTTATTTCGACTACGCGGTGTGAGCGCGTATTAGATTTGACTACCCCAATGTAAAGGTTTTGTTGAAAATTATTTTGAAAAAAGTCGCCATCAATTCTTTTTAGGAAGAATCATAAACCTAATTGGATATGGGAAAACAGTAGGGACAAATTATACAATGTAGATTTCCCCGTCTAGACTCCATATATGGTCAAAATGAACAAGAGATCGAGTTCGGGGGTAAGGGTACAATACAATCAGGAACCATATTGCCCATTGCTGGCCTCTACTAAATATCGATTCATTGCAGATTTTATGCCAAAGAATAATTATATAATTTTTTAAGCACCCTAAAAATATTTAGTCTAGGTTGGTTCAGGAAACACATAAAAAGACTAAATATTTAGTGACAAGTTATTAGGCAATCAATTTACAGGGAACCTAGCAGGTTGACCAAATTAATCTGACTAATATTAGAACAGTTCTTTAGGTCTTGATTAACAAAAATTACATGTGGGGTGATAAAAGCAATAAAGTAGGACAGCTATATAATATATATAGAATAATCAGGCAGTCATATAATATACAAAGGCATGAATAATAATATGTAATAAAGCATAGAAAAGGGGTTAGAATGTATAGTTGAACGATTATTGCTTAAAGATCTAAATCATGAAATAAATTGTTAGTAACTTTAATATAAAAATAGAGAATTTATTCAAGGATCCTCAGGATTATACCTATGTGGCTTAGATTGAAGAGCACAACGATCTTTAGGCGGAGCAATCGTGGAACCAGGAACGCAGTGTGATTAGTAATAAAAAATTGACTTGAAGTATTGAAAGTGTTTGAGTATTTGGAGATTCAAAGTGTATTGCGGAGATATTCGTAAATTTGTGTATGCGTAAAATAATAATGAAAAAGTTGTCCGTAATTCTGGAAATTACGAATATTTATAGGCAAAAGGAAGTGTGCGCTCCACGCAAGCCCTGCATTAGGCGCAGGCCAACATGGCAGGCGCAATGCCACGCGTCAGGCGCACATTGGTGTGCCTGACGCAGCCAGCCCAATCAAATTTGCACACGTGTAAACGCGTTTTTGAATAAGATAGAAAAGTACATTGCGTCTCACACAGGACCTGCGTCAGGCGCTCATTGACTCGCCTTACGCGTTATGGCCAATGTGCTGGAAGCACGTGGCGTGCTGAGCGCAGCCCCCGCGTCCGGCGCATATTCCAGTATATTCGTTTTTTATTCTACGCGTGCTTTAAAGATACTTTTTTATCCCTAAAACCTCGAAGATGGAATTTTACGGACGTAAAATCTGATTTATCTATCAAAGATAATAAAAATATTTATTCAAATAATAAATATTTAATTGGGCTCTTAAATGGACTTTAGATTGCTCTTCCGTTGGGTTAAAATACAATTAATCATCATGAACAATTAATTGGGCTTTAGAATATTATTTCAAAACACAATTTTAGATTGGTTCTTTAGATTGCTCTTCCGTTGGGTCACGCCAACTAATACCGCGGTATGTTTCATCATTTGATCCTTAAATGGGGAGACACGATTATGTGTCTACAGAAGCCCATATTTTGGCTGAGGTTCAGGAAACCGATAGTCAAAGTATACGGTGTCGGGACGGAGAACGATTCAAAATGCTCTACAGTTTAGTACTGATCTATATACGTCGATCTCTGCAAAACAAAGTTAGTATGCAGGACAATAACTACAAGCAATCTGATTACCTGCAGGGGGAGATGTTAGCAGATAGGTGCAAACAACTCACGCAATAATGCACATAATGATGCAAATAATGCAAACTTAGACTCTCTAAGGATGCTATGCAAGGATTAAGGTTATGCGAAGCTAAGGGATGACACGTCATGCAAGGTCAGGGTTTTGCAAGGCTATAATGCAAGGTCTGGATTTTATAAGGCTAGAAGATGTGTAGAATGATAGAATGATTTTCGAAAATTGTTTTTAGTAAATAATCGGGGTCCGTAAACGAGGTCTGCATATTACAACTTTTCGGGAGTTTGATTTGAATCGGAGGTACCACCACACATAAAAAGACCCCACTTTTGGTGACCTTGCCTGAATTAGGCGTTGCGAGCCTTGAGCCCTAATTGAAATGTACTTGCTCTGATATTGAAATGTAGTTAATCAGTAGTTGAATCGTTGAAAGTTGTTGCTGGGATTCTTCTTTGGGAGGTTGATATAGGCAAAGTCAAGTATCGCCAGAAACCATGGAATTATCGGGGAGTCCTTTAGGGAAAAGGAAAGCTTGGATTGAAAAAGTAAAAGTTTAATTTTATGACTCAAATGAATGTAGGTGGGAAAAGGCTTTAATGAGGCTATGTTCAGACTCGAGTCTATGTCGGGATCTAGAAAGATATTATGCTCCTAAATTCTAGAAATTCAAACCATTAGACCATGACTAATTTTATTTTATTGAAGCGGTCGGACCTCGAGATGAGGATTCCTACGTATCCTTGCAGAATGAGACCATTCGTAGTTCTGGATCTGGTTTTTGTTTTTGCCTTTGGCTTTTTCTTTTTGCATTTTTTTATCCTGTGCGTTTTCTTTTGCTTTTTCATTTTTTTCGCACTTTGAATATTTTGTACACAAGTTCTTTGATTTTAGGGTATTGGAAGGTTTGAGGGATATTTGTGGAGCTTTGATGTTGAAGGGATTATTTGGCTAATGGAAATGATGGTTTATGGATGATGGAGGGAGAGGGCAATAACTCCTGATCCAAAGTATGTCCATTTTTATTTCTTCGTTATTTTTTTTTTTTAGATCTTTTATTATTATTATTAGTCGAGATCATTTGGTGATTTAAGTTTCATCATTGAATTTGAAGCATAAACAAAATGATAGAGAAAGGCCAATGAAAATGAAAATGCAATTATTTTATTAATTAGAAATAAATAGAACAAGGCTTATTAGAAATAAAAACCTAAATGACATAGACTCGACAGGAAAGGAAATGAAGGAGCTAGGGGAGGGACTCTCCGACTCAACCTACAAAACTAGCGTTAAATAACCATGCCCCGAAATTATTTAGGCACTACCCAAGGAATTGCCGCTATTGCTGACTTTTGCTGCAGGCGGAATTGGCAATCTACCGTCTTCAACCATATCCTGTAGAGCATGCTTCAAAGTCCAACATTGCGATGCCATATGCCCCTTTCCTTGATGGTACTTGCAGTTTGCATTAGGATTCCATTTACTGGATCTTTTCTCAGGAGCAGGGTCTGGAGTAGAGCCAAGAGGCAGAAGTGCTCCTTTGCATGAAGCCTGGTGAAGGCTTCTTCTAGAGTCATGCCCAATGGAGTGAATGTTCTTTGAGGTCCTTGATAACCTCTCTTTTCAGTAGTTAGGGCATTGATGTCGTTGCTTTTAGAGCTAGAAGGGTTGTTATTACCCTTCTTGAAAGAGTTGTTGCTGTTGGAACCCTTGTTCTTGTTAGCTTGTACCTCTTCTTCAATCAGCAGGCCTACCTTATAGATCATTTTGGTTTTTATTTCTAATAAGCCTTGTTCTATTTATTTCTAATTAATAAAATAATTGCATTTTCATTTTCATTGGCCTTTCTCTATCATTTTGTTTATGCTTCAAATTCAATGATGAAACTTAAATCACCAAATGATCTCGACTAATAATAATAATAAAAGATCTGAAATTAAAAAGAAAATAACGAAGAAATAAAAATGAACATACTTTGGATCAGGAGTTATTGCCCTCTCCCTCCATCATCCATAAACCATCATTTCCATTAGCCAAATAATCCCTTCAACATCAAAGCTCCACAAATATCCTTCAAACCTTCCAATACCCTAAAACCAAAGAACTTGTGTGCAAGCCTTACTGCATCAAAATATATCAATATATATAGAATAATCAGGCAGGCATATAATATACAAAGGCAAGAATAATAATATGTAATAAAGCATAGAAAAGGGGTTAGAATGTACAGTATAACGATTATTACTTAAAGATCTACATCATGAAATAAATTGTTAGTAACTTCAATATAAAAATAGAGAATTTATTCAAGGATCCTCAAGATTATACCAATGCGGCTTAGACTGAAGAGCACAACGATCTTTAGGCGAAGCAATCGTGGAACCAGGAACGCAGTGTGATTAGGAATAGAAAATTGACTTGAAGTATTGAAAGTGTTTGAGTGTTTGAGTATTTGAAGATTCGAAGTGTATTACGAAGATATTCGTAAGTTTGTGTATGCGTAAAATAAAAATGAAAAGGTCCTCCGTAATTTGGGAAATTACGAATATTATTTATAGGCAAAAGGAAGTGTGCGCTCCACGGAAGCCCTGCGCTAGGCGCGGGCCTACGTGGCAGGCGCAATGCCACGCGTCAGACGCACATTGGTGTGCCTGACGCAGCCAGCCCAATCAAATTTGCACACGTGTAAACACGTTTTTGAAAAAGATAGATATATACCTTACGTCTCACACAGGACCTGCGTCAGGCACAGGACTCTGTGTGAGTCACAAATCCACGTGTCAGGCGCTCATTGGCTCGCCTGACGCGTTCTGGCCAATGTGTTGGACGCACGTGGTGCGATGAGCGCAGCCCCCACGTCCGGCGCATATTCCAGTATATTCGTTTTTTATTCTACGCGTGCTTTAAAGATACTTTTTTATCCCTAAACCCCGAACATGGAATTTAACGGACGTAAAATCTGATTTATTTATCAAAGATAATAAAAATATTTATTAAAATAATAAATATTTAATTGGGCTCTTAAATGGACTTAAAACATTTTATGGGTTTAAAATACAATTAATCATCATGAACAATTAATTGGGCTTTAGAATATCATTTCAAAACACAATTTTAGATTGGTTCTTTAGAATATTGCGGTATGTTTCATTATTGGATCCTTAAATGGGGAGACACGATTATGTGTCTACGCTATGATATTTCTGCTATATTTTACCAGAAGAATTGGGATGTGCTGGGAGAAGATGTTATGAGGGTTGTTCAATATGCTGAGGGAATGAAATTTCACGCACATTTGCTTGATCCGAAAAGTTGAAAGATCGTAGGAGCCTGGCCAGCTGCGACCCATTAGCCTGTGTAATGTTATTTATATAATTGTATCAAAGATCATTACCAACAGGCTGAAACCCATAATTGGTTACCTAGTCTCCATAACGCATAATGCTCTTGTGCCTGGTAGAATTTTAGCTGACAACTGCCTTATAGCTCATGAACACATGATGAAATTGAAACACCATGTGCGTGGAAAAGACTACCTTGCTGCTTTAAAACTAGACATGTTCAAGGCATATGACAAGGTTAACTGGCGGTTCATAGAATTTTGGCCGGAAGGAATAATCAGACCCCAACTCCCAAAAAACGGTTGCATATGATTGGCTAATATTCAGCCTCCAATCATTGCCTGCCACGTGTGACATTCTGATTGCCTAGCCAATCAAATTGTAATAGCCCTATGCATTGCACTTAGAACGCACATAAGAAGAAACTATATATAGCTAGACAAACTAAGTACTTACTTCAAAATAGGAAAAACAATCCCATTATCATTTTTGTGGGCAACCATATTGACTCACCAAGTACACTAACACAAGAATCTTAAGCAAGTAATACATGCTCCTATTAATTGTGATCATCGTAAATAATGAAACGAGAGCTTTTGAAATTACCGAAAATCAACCAACACGGTACGAATCGAAGGTACCAGAAATAGGGAAATCAACAACGCCATTGACAAACAACAAAACTCGGTCGTGTCGAGCTCAGTCATAGACTCCGAGTTGACTCAGTTGAGCTCGGTCTTTCAAAGGAATAGCTCAGCGAAAATACAGGGTCGATGAAATAAAACAAAAAACTATCATCGCGAGAAAAATAACGCTAGAAAATGTTACCCAAATGTCAAAAGTAGCATGTAAATTTATCTTCATCAAATTCCTTTTTTTTCTATAAATTAGCTTTATTTTATCTCTCTTCCTTCTTGATGACTTTTTTGAGCTCACCAAGAATAGAAAAAAAAAACATAATAGGGAGAAGGTGGAATTGTTATAAAAAAAAGTGTAATTGGGATTGTAGACACATAATCATATCTTCCCATTTAAGGATACGATGATGAAACATGCTGCGGTCTTAGCAGTCTGAATAGCCAAACCCAAAAGTATTTTTAAAGTGTTAAAGATCCAAAATTGTATTTTGAGCCCAACTCTTTGAAAAAGCCCAATTCATTGTTTAATAATAATTAATTGTTTTATTTAAATAAAATAAATATTTTTCAAATACATTTTTTGTAATTAAAATCGGATTTTATCGCGTAAAATTGATTTATGGAGTTAAAGGATAAAAGAATATCTTCAAAAACGCATTTTATAAAAAGGTTGTCAAAGCGTGTCAGGCACAAGGTGGTGCGCCTGGCGCACCACGTGTGCCAAGCGCACAGGTTCAGCTGTGTTAGGCGCACCAAAATACGCCTGACACGTGGCTTTGTGCGGCACACAGAGTAGTGCGCCTGACACACTCCTCTGTGCGACGCGCAGTTACTTTTCTATCTTTTTTTTAGTGATTTCCTATAAATACGTTGCGGTTTTCAGGATCTAAAAGAACACTTGAACATTACGACTTTCACATCTTCGACATTTTACGAGTATACTTACGAAACCTTTCTACAAACTCATTCTTTCATACTTTTCAAACACAAACACATACTTTCAGGCATATAGACACATACATATAAACATTCATATTAATCTTCAGGCTTCACGATTGCTTGTCCGGAAGATTGTCAATCTCTTAGACCCAAACCATGGTATAATCTTGTGGGTCCTTAAATAAATTGATTATTTTTATATTGAAGTTACTAATTGTTTCTTTCATGATGTAAATATATAATATAAAATCGTTCCTTTGTACATTCTAAACCTTTTTTCATCTTTTTATTAATATGTACGTTGCCTGATTGTCCTGCTTGCCTTTTTATCACCACATATCTTATTATTGTTAATCAATACCTAAAGAACTATTCTAACATTAAATTCAGATAATTCGACAACCTGTTAGGTTCCATGTAATTTGATTGCATAATAACATATCACTAAAAAAAGTCTTTAATGTGTTTCATGAACCAACCTATACTAATTTATTTTTAGGGTGTATGAAAACGTTATCTGGTTATTCTTCTGCATAAAACTTGACATGAATCGATATTTAGTAGAGGCCATCAATGGGCGAACGTGGTTCATTATAATCGTGTTTGTAGCCTTAACCCCAAACTCAATCTATGGTTCATTGACCATCTATGGAGTCATTATGGAGAAATCTACATTTGATAAGTCCCTAAAATGTCCCTTTGATTTACCAATATCCAATTAGGTTTATGAGTCTTCCTTTAAAGACTTATTGGCGACTTCTTTCAATTCAAAGTGTTTTCAACATAGCCTTTACAACGAGATAGTCAAATATGTGCTCACACCGCGTAGGCGAAATAAAATTACGCCTACAATTTAGCGACTTCACTGGGTCGGATTTAAAAAAAAATTAAATGAGGGCGTGAAACTAGAAAAATATGATTCATACTCTTTTTATGCATTAGAATGACTATTGTTTAAGCCACCATAAGGACAATCTACCTTGCCTCATTGGCGCATGTTATATGCGTGAGGCCACCCATGGGGAGTTTTCGCTTTGTCCTTCCGAAAGCTTCCTGAGCGACAGTGTTGGATCTTAGTCATAAGCAAACCTACCTAACCATGGCCTTGTTCTCTTGTTCCTGACTTGAGAATTAGAGTGCGTCGTACACGTGGCCACCTTTTTAAGCAAAGGTACGAAGTGTGGGTTCAATCTCTTAGTCATGCACCCTCTTCAGCCTTAACCTAAACCTTACCATAGTTTTAAATATAGAATTGGACTTTAGGTTGGAACTTTTGCATCCATGTTACATGACATTTGCTTGTGATTGCGATTTTTTGCCTGTTATTAACTTGTCAAATTTTCGCTGTTATGCATTGCGTCTAAAATCGCGTTTAAAAAAAACAAATAAAAGATCTTCAATTGGCCAAAAGCTCCCCTAAATCTCTGAAAAACATGTCGGGGAGCAGTGCGCCAATCGCATTAAGTTGCGCCTGGCGCACCGCTCCTGCGTAAGACGCACGTCTGTGTGCCGCGCGAAGCAATGCTCTGTGGCACGCAGTCTGTGCATCGCATTATTTTCGTCGATTTAGTCATCGTGGTGGTCGATCTTATGTTCGGTCCGTCTGCATTCGCGTAAAAGCATGGTCATTCTAGAGTTCTCACCTAATTCAAACATCAAAATATGTCTTTTCATGCATATAATCTCAGGTAGAGTCCATCCTAAAAAGTGCATCTAGAAATGTGGTCATGGTAGAGTTCGAGCCGTCATGCATATCAACCTTCTCCCTGCTATCCGACTAATCTTCCCTATCAATCCTACCCTATCATATTCAATCGATTTCAATAAAATATACATTTTTGAAAATCAATCCTACACCCATGTCAATTCTACCTTTTTTTCAAAAGCATTTACTAATCATCATCATATAAGACATTAAAAAAAATGTAAAAAATTAATCCATCATATTTTCATAATAAAAGATAAAAAGAAGGGGTTCCTTTCAAAAAAACGAATTTCGAAAATTCTAGTCCAAAAACCTTCATTCAATACAATCCAATCAACCAATCCAATCCATTTGCATTCATTTTTAGGCCCATATCATGCATTAGAGTCCATTTTTGCATTCATCCTAGGCCCGTCTAAATATGAGTCCATACATTCACTAGCATTATAGTCGGTCTTAGGCTCATATAAGTCTAGTTTATGTCAAAATCTAGGCCCATTTGCATATTTATGTGATATGTCACGCCTAGTCCAAGTATATTCCTAGTCCATTCCAATCTAAGTCTAATTCTAATCCAATTCAAAGCATAGGTCCATTAGGCCCAATTCATTCCCTAGGTCTAGTTTGCATCTCTCTGTAAACCCTAGTCAAGTCTTCAGACTATAAAAGTTCATTCCCTAAGTCTAGTTTGCATTTCTATGTAAACCCTAGTCAAGTCTTCGGACTATAAAAGTTCATTCCCCTAGGTCTAGTTTGCATCTCTATGTAAACCTTACTCAAGTCTTCGTACTATAAAAGTTCATTCCCTAGGTCTAGTTTGCATTTCTATGTAAACCCTAGTCAAGTCTTCGACTATAAAAGTTTATTCCCTAGTTCTAGTTTACATCTCCATGTAAACCCTATTTAAGTCTTCGAACTATAGAAGTTCACTCCCTAGGTCAAGTTTGCATCTCTACGTAAATCCTAATTAACTCTTACGGACCGTTTGGTAGTTGGTTATAAATAGTGGTAATGGGAATGAATTTGTGTATAAATTTGTGAAGAAAATAATTCTTTATTCCTAAAGTGTCTACTTTTCTTCTTAAATTTTCATTCCCACCCAATACCACCTTGGAGTGGTAATGAGTGGTAATAAAAATTGTTTCCCCTTGGAGGAAAAAACACATGGTTAGAGGTGAAATTCTTTTCCCATGGAGAAAAAAACACAAACTTGGGGTTTGAAAGTGCCTCCCCATGGATATTTTAAGGGTGCTTCCCTTGTAACATTACACTTAAAATTTATTCCCATCCCCATCATTTATTACCTTCTACCAAACGGGCGGTTAGGACTATAAAAGTAAATTCCCTAGGTCTAGTTTGCATCTATATGTAAACTCTAGTCATGTCTTCGGACTATAAAAGTTCATTCCCTAGGTCTAGTTTGCATCTTTATGTAAACCATAGTCAACTCTTCGGACTATAAAATTTCACTCAATAGGTCTAGTTTGCATCTCTATGTAAACCCTAGTTAAGTCTTAGGACTATAAAAGTTCATTCCCTAGGTCTAGTTTGCATCTCTATGTAAACCATAGTCAAGTCTTCGAACGATAAAAGTCCATTCCCTATGTCTAGTTTGCATCTCTATGTAAACCCTAGTCAAGTGTTCGGACTATAAAAGCCTAATTCATACCTCTTAGGTCTAGCCTGCTTATTCCAAATATAAGAGCCTTCTTTATTGTTTAGCATGCTTTGAGTCTAGTCTGCTTATTCTACATGTAAGTTCAAAGTCTAGTACTCAGCAAAGTCCGATCATTCAATCCCGTCTGCTTGCATAGTCCAGTCCAGTCCACGTCCACATTTGCATATTGTTTGGCCCATGTCTCCATCAAGGTCAAGCCCATACCCATTTATAATGATGCCCATTTCTAATCATTTCCCATTTCCATTTCCATTTCCATTTTCATTTTCCATTTTCCATTTCCATTTCCATTTCTCATTTCTCATTTCCATTTCTCATTTAGAAAATCATTTCTTTAAACTTACAAGTGAGGTCCACTCGATACTGTTTAGAGATTACAACTCAGAGAATGCCTAATGGAGAAACAAAAAGTTGAGCCTACAGCTCATCAAACGCACTATCACCATCGTGACTTCATTTAGAGTCGTGAATTTACTTTTGACCGCCTTCACAATAGAGGCGTGATCACTTCCATAGGGGTCTATTTCGAACCCTGCACTTAAAAGAAAATGCAAAAGGCGCAGCCTATACTTCTACTGCGAATTCCAACAGAATAATGGACATCTGACCTATGGTGTTGGATCCTACGAAAGCACTGTAAAATTTGGTAAATGACAATAGACTTATAATACTTGCTACAACGAGAATCAGCATCACCAAACAACCCCTTAAGCAGTGCATCAATAATTCAAAGGCTTAGTCTTTTATTTTCGGTTTCCTAGAATGAGTCAGAGAGTCCTTACCCTAAGCCATTTCCATTCTTTCCCATCGAGTCTAGGACTTCATCTATTATAGCATTTCCATTATTGTTTCATTTTATTTTTATTTTCATTGGCCTTTTATCATCATATATGCTTCGAGTTCGATGATGAACTCAAATCAAATTGTTTCTAATGGCCATGATTAATAAGAAATTCAAAAAAAAAAATTCAAAAGAAAATAAATAAATTAAAGGAAAAATGGATTAGAATACCCCCACTTTACCCCGTCTGCTTTTAATACCCCCAACTATGAGTTATTTTTAAATACCACCAATTATTGGGGAGGTCCGCCAAAAATGTACCCAGGTCACTTGTAACGTGTTAGCAAGGTAATTTTTTTATTTTTTATTTCTCTTTTATTTTTATTTTCAATTTCTACTCTACTCCTACCCACCACCATTTCAGCCACCCTTCCCCCCTTCACCCCAGCCCCTCCACCCCACCCACCCCCCTCACCACCCACTACCACTTCCCCTCACCCCACCCCCCCCCCCAGCCCCCCTCCCCCAACCACCCTAGCGGCCCCCTCCCCCAACGACCCCGTCGAATTCCCCCCCCAAACTTTGATCGACCTTTTTATTAGGCTTTCTTGTAGATGGAGTCATATATTACTATTAGCATCAGAGCCAATTTCAATTAGTTGATACTTCATAGCTGTCAGCTTCTATATTTTTATGATGTAGAGTGAGGCATTATATGCCCAGCAATCAAGCTGGTTTTATTTATGCTCTTCTCTTTATTCTCCTACAAATATATTTAATTATTTGTAAGTTGCAATAAAAGTTTTATCAAATGAAAAGTATATCTGACATTAGTTTCATTTTGATTGCGAAAGAAATTGGTAAACACAATATATGAATGTGGAAAAGAGGTTGTGCAGTTATGTCTGTAACTCGTCTGTGCCCCAATGATATCTACGGTTTGATCTGTTTATCCTTCTTGGCTATTCTGCTATGCAATATTTTAGAGGAAAGTTTTTTATGTAATGGTTTATGTGACCTTGGTTCTTAAATTAGCATTTTCTTGTTCACATAAATGTTTTAACGAATTCTTTCACTGTAGGATTGGAAATGGACCGGATCATATGCGGGTCTTTGTCATACCTTACTCATGTACTCTCGGGGGGCAGCAAGTGTGATGTGCTTGTCTTGGGTGGGGTGGGGTGGGTGGGGTGGTTTCGGGGGTGGTGTGAAGGGGAGGGGTGGGGGGGGGTTTCTCGGTGGGAAGGGGGTGAGGGAGGAGGGAGAAAGAGGAAGGAGAGGGGGACCGGTGGTTGAGGAGGGGGAGGAGGGGGGAGGGGTGGCGGTGGGGTGAGAGTAGTAAAATAGTAGGGTGGGGGTAGGGTGATAAAAAAGCAAAACAAAAAAAACTAAGTAAAACCAATGAGAGTACGACACGTGACATTTTTAACCTGCTAAATCGATTCTTTTAGGTCAGGGTGCATTTTTGGCGGACCTCCCCAATAGTTGGGAGTATTTAAAAATAACTCGTAGTTGGGGGTATTAAAAGTGGACGGGCCAAAGTTAGGGGTATTATAATCCATTTTTCCTAAATTAAAATAGGGCATACTTTGGATTAAGAGTTATTCCACTCTTCCCCTAAAAAAAAAGAGTTACTCCCCTCTTCCCTCCATCATTCAAAAATAAACCATCACCTTCAATAAGCAATCCTCATCCATACAATCCAAAAAAATCAATCCCTTAAACCATCATCCTCCATGATCCTTAGCCATATGACCTTTCAAAATCAAAGCTCTATAAAATAACCTTCAAGCCTTCCAATACCCTCCCTAAACCAAAAAGTCGTGTGCAAGCCTTACTACATACAAAAAAAATCAATGCCAGGAAAAAAGTAAAAAAGGTGAAAAAGATCAAAGTGCGGGAAAAAAAAAGCAAAAGAAAACGCACAGGACAAAAAGAAAAAAAGAAAAGAAAAAGCCAAAGGCAAAGAAAAGATAAGTCAAGCTAGGGGGCTGCCGCACAAGTTCTTACCCTCGTTCTAATTCCCTTCAACTTATCAAACCCGTAAAACCTATATAATCCAAATCCATGATCTTTACCTTATCCCAACCAATTAAACCTTTATCGTAAACCTCAACCCTTAAACCTTTCAACCTTTCATGAACCTGAACTCCTTCTTCAAGGTATGTCTAAGCACGCTAGGTTGAAAACGCAAAAGGGTGGCCTAGGCAAAAGCTAGGGTAAAAAAAAATTCAGTCGGATCCAGAACTACAAACGGTCTGATTCCGCAAGGATACGTAGGAATCCCCATCTCGAGGTCCGACCGCTTCAATGAAATAAAATTAATCAAGTTCTAATGATTTGATCTTCTAGAATTCAGGAGCATACTCTTTCTAGATCCCGACATAGACTCGAGTCTGGACCTAGCCACGTCAAAGCCTCTTCCCACCTATATTTATATGAGTCACAAATTTAAACTTTTTATTTTTCAATTCAAACTCTCCTTGTCCCTAAAGGACTCTCCGACAATTCTATGGTCTCTGTCAATATCTGACTTTTCATGTATTAATTTCCCAAACAAGAATCCCTAGTGAAGAACTCTGAATGCTTAAGACACATCAAGTACATTACAATCACGGCTCATAGTGCCAAAATCAAGACAAGCTTACCCAAAATGGGGGCTTCCTATATGTGGTGTTTCCTTCAAATCAAACTCTCAAAAAGTTCTAATATGCGGATCGCACTTGCGGACCCCGATTATTTACAACAAACAGTTGTCGAAAATCATTCTAGTCATTTCTAATCATTCTATCTCTCTCCACATATCGAGGTCTCCTAACCTTGCAAAATCCTGACCTTGCATTGTATTTCATACCTCCTAATCTCGCATAACCCTAACCTTGCATGACATTTCACCTTCCTTAGCTTTGCATAACCTTGATCCGTGCATAGCGTCTCATGCATCCTTAGAGAGTCTAAGTTTGCATCTTTCCATCATTATGTGCATTATTATGTGAGTTGTTTGCACCTATCTGCTAACATCTTTTTCCTGCAAGTAATCAAATTGCTTGTAGATATTGTCCTGCATATTAACTTTGTTTTGCAGAAACCGACGATTATAGATTAGTTCTAAACTGGAGAGCGTTTAGAATCATTCTCCGTCCTGGCACCGTGTACTTTCACTATCGGTTTCCTGAACCTCAGTCAAAGTGGGGGTTTCCGTAGACACATAATCGTGTCTCCCCATTAAGGATCCGATGATGAAACTTACCGCGGTCATAATTGGTCTGACCCAAGGGGAGAGCAGTCTGAATAGCCAAACCCAAAAGTATTTTAAAAGTGTTAAATATCCAAAATCGTATTTTAAAACTCAATTAATTATTCATGATAATTAATTGTATTTTGATCCCAACTCTTTGAAAAAGCCCAATTAATTGTTTAATAATAATTAATTATTTTATTTAAATAAAATAAATATTTTTCAAAGATATTTTTGTAATTAAAAATGGATTTTATCCCACAAAATTGATTTTCGGATTTAAAGGATAAAAGAAAATCTTCAAAAACGCGTTTTATAAAAAGGTTGTCAAAGCGTGTCAGGCTGCACCTGGCACACTCCTCTGTGCGACGCGCAGTTACTTTTCTATCTTTTTCAGTGATTTCCAATAAATACGTTGCAGTTTTTCGGATCTAAAAAACACTTGAACATTACAACTTTCACATCTTCTGCATTTTATGGGTATACACTAGTGGAAACAACCTCATCCGATATGGTCAAAATGGGCCTTACTGATCCGATTTTTGACCATAACGGATGGGGTAGCAGCAGTAAAATAAAAATTACTGATGCGGTTCACAACCGGATCAGTAAACATACTAACTTATCCGGTTTCTTCCACTGGCCGCATCAGTTGGTAGGGGTGAACAGTAAAAAAACGAGAAAGCAGAACAGTAAAAAAACGAGAAAGCAGAGTCTGCCATAGACTCTGCTTTCTCGTTTTTTCTCTTGGCTCATTGTGACAAAAATAAATGAACCAGTAACTTACAAAAAATAAATGAACGCAAAAATCAACATTACACATTACAGAAAATCAAAAAAACTGATCCAAAAAAATGAAAAAATAACATCAAAAAATCAACTCAGATTAACATCCACAAATAAATAACTCAGATTAACATCCACAAACGAGGTTCACGAGCAAATTACACAAAAAATGAAAAATTAAATGTTAAACAAAATCTACAGAAAATTACAACAAAAAAAATAAAAAACTAAGTAAAAAATATGAACAACCTTAGATATAATTACGAAAAATTACAATATAAATTAGAACATAAAATAAGAACCCTAGATCTAATTACGCAAATGAAATAGAAATCATTAAGAACGAAAATAGAAAAAGAACCTCAAACCCTAGATCTAATTTATCCCACTCTGAAAAAATTGATTAACATCCAAAAATCAGATTAACATCCACAAAGAACCTCAAACCTCAAAAAAACTGATCCAAAAAAACGAAAAAATAACATCCAAAAATTTTGTTGTCCTTCTTCATTGTGAACGGCATTAGCATAATTTCGTCGTCCTTCTTCACTTCAAATTTAATTGCTTCGTCTTCTTCAAGCTCTGAAATCGGTGGCGGTGGGCCTGGGGGTGTTGGTGATTCGTTGGCGACGACAGGACAGAGGAGAGGAGGAGTGGTTGGTGCGGTGGGGTTGAAAGGAGGAGTGCGAGAATTCTGGGTAGGAAACGAGAGGACGGCGAATGTTGTTGCTAAAGAGCTGGTGGGGAGGATGTTGTTGTTGATGATGATGGATGATCTAGGAGAGGACGATGGATGAGAGAGGAGAAGACGGGGGGGCTGATGAGGGAGGAGTTTTAGGTTTGAGAGAGGAAGAGACACTAGTAGAAAAAAGTCGATTTGCGTCTCCTTAATTGCGTCGCACAACAGGTAAAACGACGCAGAAGCATCATTTGCGTCGGACATTCAAGGCGTCCGACGCAAATCATGATTTATATGCGTCGGATGTGTCCCGCATTCGACGCAAACAATTCATATGCGTCGGACCCTGATCAATGTTCGACGCAAATCATGATTTAGGGCCTAGTTTATGTAATATGATGTGCGTCGGACCTTAGAGTCCATGCGACGCACATAGCTTGAGGCCCGCATTGTATACATATGTGCGTCGGACCTTATGGTCCATGCGACGCAGATAGCGTTTTTATTTCACTAAGTCGCCCGCTTCCTTTCAAACCCTACCTACCCTTTCATTTCATTCACAACCGTTTCTCTTCAAACCCCACCCCACTCTCTCTCTCTCTCCCAAATAGAATTCTCTGGTTTCTCTTCAAATCCCCCCAAGTTAGCACAAAAAAATTTCAATTCACCACTACTCGAACCCGAAACACCACCAATTACATTAAAATTTCTCAAATCATCTGCTTCTTCAATTCGAATAAATCATATTTTCTCAAGTTCTCAAGTTCGCACACAAAACTTCAATTCGTCTTCTTCACAATCTGTACTAAACTCCGTCGAGCCCCTTTTCCGGTTTCCGGCGAGCGAATCTTCAGCGGTGACCTTCAGCGGACGAACTTGCCAATGAATCTTCAGCGGCGAACGAATTTTCACATAAATATAATGTAGCCTGTGATTTTGTCTTTGGCTTTGGGCCACGTTGATTTTGTGCCACACTTATTTTGTCTAATTTACTGATCCGGTTTGATAAATGAGTGGATCAGTTAATTTTAACTGATTTGGTTTGATAAGTGACCGGATCAGTTAATGTTCACTGATCCGGTTTTCGGTTATCTTGTGTCATATAAGGTTTTTTCCACTAATGATACTTAAGAAACCTCTCTAAAAACTCATACTTTCATACTCCCTCCGTCCCTAAATAGAGTGCTCATTTCATTTAGGCACAGGTATTAAGAAGAAATTGTGTGTATGACCTTAGTTGTATTAAATCATAATTAAATATAGAAGTTCGTATACTTTTTATGAATTGTTTATTAAGTAGAGAGAATGTGGGCCATATGGGAAAGTGGGTGATATTATAAAAGTTTAAAGCAAAATAATATCTTAATTGGTGGACACATACCAAATAAGGAAATGGGGAATTTATTTGGGACAAACATAAATGGAAAAATGGGCACTCTATTTAGGGACGGAGGGAGTACTGTTCACACACAAGCACATACTTTCAGACATACAAACACATACATACAAACATTCATATTAATCTCTAAGCTTCACGATTGCTCGTCCCAAAGGTTGTCAATCTCTCAACCCCAAGCCACAATATAATCTTGAGCGTCCTTGAATAAATTGATTATTTTTATATTATAGTTACTAACTATTTCTTTCATGATGTAGATTTATAATATAAAAATCGTTCCTTTGTACATTCTAATCCTTTTTCCTTCTTTTTATTATTATATACGTTGCATGATTGTCCTGCTTGCCTTTTTATCACCACATATCTTATTATTGCTAATTAAGACCTAAAGAACTGTTATAACATTAAATTCAGATAATTGTACAACCTGTTAGATTCCCTGTAATTTGATTGCATAATAACATATCACCAAAAAATAGTCTTTTATGTGTATCATGAACCAACCTAGACTAGTTTATTTTTAGGGTGTATGAAAACGTTATCTGGTTATTTTTCTGCATAAAACTTGACATGAATCGATATTTAGTAGAGGCCATCAATGGGCGAACATTGTTCATTATGGTCGTGTTCGTACCCTCACCCCCCAAACTCAATCTATGGTTTATTGACCATCTATGGAGTCATGATGGGGAAATCTACATTGGATAAGTCCCTAAGTTGTCCCTTTGATTTCCCAATATCCAATTAGGTTTATGAGTCTTCCTTTAAAGACTTGTTGGCGACTTCTTTCAATTCAAAACATTTTCAATAAAACCTTTACAATGAGGTAGTCAAATACGCATAGGCGAAATAAAATCACGTCTACAAGGATGTGAACGTATTTTAATTATATTCATCAGTTGGGTGAATTATGCTGTAAAATTGGATGAGTTCATGTGTTTTCGAGAATGATTTATACAGAGATAGTATAGGAAGAAGAAGAAGAAGCCCACTAATGAAAACTGAACTAAGAAAAACTTGGATTACATCGACAATATTCATCTATATGTTCTCTGCTGTTTTTTTTTTTCTTTTTTGAAATTGGTTCTCTGGTTTTTTTAACTCTCCTTTTACTTTTCTTTCCTACACCCCTCCATCTCTCAAAAATACTTGCTACATTGTTGTGAACAAGTATTTAGGATTTGCTGCGGCATTTTCGACTATTATTTTATGTGATATAAAAAATACTTTAGATTTATAGGTCTGAACATACGGGGAAAATGCCAAAGTATTTTGTATATTTGCGAATTGCTCATAGACGAGTTAGCCAGCACCTGATGCATCAATATTATGGTAGGAGGAAAGAAAAATATTATGGTTGGGGTTTTGGTGGAGGAGAGAGGGGGACTGGTGGTGGTGGTGGTGCCAGTGAATGAAGGAAGTAGGAGGAGGAGGGAGAAAGAGGGAGGAGAGAGATTAATTTAAGGAAAAAAATTAAGAATATTTGTAACCTGTAGAATAAGTTACAGGTTATGTAACCTAAATTTGGCTTAAATGATTATAAGGTTGTATTAACTCTGGATTATCAAAAGGTCGGCTTAAATGTGGCAGATGGGGAAAAGGTTTATTTTTGTCAATTTTTCCAAAAAAAAAAGGTTAAATATTGGTACTTTTTTTAGATCATAGTTTTCAAATAAAGAATTATAGCAAGTAAAAAGAGACTTCCATTTATGAAAAATGTAGCGAGTAAAAAAAGACGAAGGAAATATATATGATTTTTAATACTCCCTTAGTATTTTTCAGTTTTCTTATTTTGTATGTGCACGTTTGTCAATGTATTTCTTTGACCTTAAATTCAATTCATTACATATTAGTAAAAATTATTTCGATTGAATATTATAAAGTACTCATTGAGACGAATCAAAGAAGATCCCACATGACTATATTTTTTCTTATATATTTAGAAGTTTCTCTCTAATTGTAATTACAAATTAATATATCTTGATAGAGCGAATTAACGAATTAACAATTGAGTAAGAAAATAACAAATCAATGAACAAAATCCGTCACCTTCCACATAAAGCATTTAACGATTTAGAAACCGCTTGTTTTAATTTTCCTAAAAACATAAAATTCAGTAAAAAAAACCTATTTAATTAATGAACAAAAAAAAGGTTAAAATCTGGTGAGCAGAACCATAGCATAGAAGGAGAACATAGAACTGATTTAGGCCCTTAGATCACCATAAATGAATATTCAAGCTTTTTTCCATGCCATTAATGACATTTTCATAATTAATTTGAAACTTACAGAACTGGTTCTAGCTTCTACGAAAGTAAGCCAAAAAGTAGTAAAAGTAAATGAAATCAATCGATAAGTAAATGAAATAGTTGAAAAGTAAAGAAAATGTAAACCAGTTTATGAAGTTTCAATATTACGGAAAATGTCATTAATGATATGGGAAGCATCTAGACCATTCAATTTTATTGATCTAAAGGCCTAAATTGATTCTATATTCTCATTTGAATTTGGTATATCTAGATATATACACACGGTGTACTTCGAAATAATAGAAGCATTGTTGTAGACATATTAAAATATTTCTATTATGTCAACGAATAATTTTCACCTTGTTGAATTCTTTGCTACGAAGTTCTGACAATGAATTTATTGGTTTGATCTCAAAGATTATCGCTCTCAAATTATTATTTTATTATTCACTATAGTAAAGTTAGTTATTACTCAAATGCATGCCAAATTGAGAAGAATTCGGAATGGGATAAGAATCACAATTTCGGAAAACATTAACGACCCATTTGGTTAGTGGTTATCAATGGTGTTAATTAATGGCAATTCATTGTATTATGAATTTGTGAAGGAAATCTCAAGTAATGCTGCTTCATCCAAAATATCTATTTTTTTCCTCAATTTTCTTTACCATCTATTTCCATTTGGGAAGGTGGTATTGGGCGGTAATGAAATTTATAAAGAAAAACTCATGTGTTTGAAATGCAATGGGTATTGACATTAGAATTTGAAATACACTAAATTGCAATACTATCATTTTATGACCACTAAATAAACGTGCTATTATTAATAAAATTTGGGTGCTTCTTTTTATTCAGAGATTGTAAAAGGCTAGATTAGGAGCATTATCATAAATAATATTTCACTGATATTAAGTCGTAGGGGGTAAATAGGATGTAATGATTAATTTGTTATTAGAAAGGAGTTAATTGTTTATCTTATAATTTTCTACAAAGTAATAATATGATTTGTAGCCATACATCGCATGGGTATTAGACTAGAAATAAGGATACTATTCGAGATAGATAAATCAACAAAATGAAATAATGGTCTAGCATTATATGTCAAAAGTGGGATTGTAAGTATTCAATATTAGTTGGTTTTACTCACAATAAATGAACACTAAGTTTGGTTGTTTTATCACTTTCTGGTTTTCTAGAGAGAAAGATGAATTGAAAGGATGAACCAGTTTTTTGGGATGTTGAGAGACAAACAGAGTGAAATTGTTTTGAAACGATTTGATAAAGTTATTGAATTGGAAAAGTTGCTATTTTGCCCATGAACTTTTGTTTTCATTTTTTCTGATATAAAGGATAACCATGAAATATAAATAATATGGGGAGCATATAAAACACACATATATATATTACTCTATTACGTATGTATATGTTCTAAATTAGTTTAATGAATATTTAAACTTGTATTGCCTTGATGTATTTTAAAAAATTCAACCTCCATATCATTAGTTCTTCTGAATTGCTTTTTTGGAAGAAATCAAGGAGTGAGGGTTAACAGTGGGCCATTGGAGTCAGTTGGGGTAGTTTTTGGGAGGCAAAAAGTAAAGTGGAAGTACAAAATGTTACATCCAAAAAAGACATTAGGAGGAACAAAAACCAAAAGGGGAAAAATTATATCTTTTATTTTTTTAATCACTCTGATTAATTATGTAGTTCAAAAGTGTACAAATATCAAACTTTTACAATAAATGGAGAAATAAATGGGAGCATAGCACTAAATACTAAACAAAGATTGAAATTCGTACACAATAACAACCTTTTAAGGGTATACAATATAACATTGAGATAAAAAATAGTGTAATGACTAATTTTGTATTGTAAATAGTAACGTAAACTAAGGATTTGAATTTTTTTATTGCAATGAGTTGATCAACAATCGATTTGATATTTGGATCATCATCCTTATCATAATTAAACTATGGATGATAGGTTAGTTATTTAACTTTAGACAAAAGAATAAATATCATGGCACGGGTACTACATACTTATTGTCAATTTTATAGATGGCGGATTTTGTTCGTTGATTTGTTTATTTTTACTCAATTGTTAATTCGTATATTTGCTCTATCAAGATATATTAATTTGTAATTACAATTAGAGAGAAACTTAAAAATATATAAGAAAAAATATAGTCATGTGGGATCTTATTTGATTTGTCTCAATGAGTACTTTATAATATTCAATCGTCATAATTTTTACTAATATGTAATGAAAAGAATTTAAGGTCAAAAAAATACATTGACAAACGCGCACAGACCAAATAGGAAAACTAAAATAATACTGAGGTAGTATTAAAAATTATATATATTTCCTTCGTCTTTTTTTACTCACTACATTTTTCATAAATGGAAGATTGACAATGAACTTATATCAACTATAGTAGGAAACATATATTCGGCCACCTAAAGGTTTTAATTTGAGCAACCTAATTATTTTCAAACGAGGGCTATTCCTTCTTCGACTCATGAGATAGTGGAGACGATGAATGATCATGGGTCGTCCCAATTACCCGGGGAATTAATATATATTTTTATTTAAATGCAATTTCAAAGGAAAAGTGCAACTTAGAAGTGCATGAAAATCTACTCCACTCAATTTCTTAATACCATTAGATGTTTCGGTCTACTGAATTACTATTTAATACTGAAGGATTGAAGTTTGGTACACCAATGATGCTACTGAGGAAGATTGACCCAACATCTGGTTTGTGTAACAGTATTAGGCTTATAATCAAGCATGTAGGAAACCGAATCATCCAAGTTCTAGTCATTTTAGGTAGCAATGGGGAAAAAGGTATTTATACCCTGTATGATACTCATTCCGTCGAATGGAACAGAATTTCCTATGAGGATTCAAAAAAAGGCAGTTTCCTTTGGCAGTGTTAAAAGTCAAGGACAATCCCTATCGCATGGTGGGTTTGTATCTCCCCGGACCAGTTTTGGCCGTCGCCAATTTTATGTAGTCATTTCCAGTGTCACGAGTAAAAGTGCCTGATAGTAATAATTTGTGAGAAATATATAACATGGGATGTCTAATACTACAATTAATGCAACATATAAAGAAGTCTTCCAAAACATATGAGTATTATGTATTTTCTGAACAACTTTATAATCAATATAAAGGTGCATTTTTATAATACAAGAAAGTTTTTGATCTAGTGGTCGTAAAAAAATCGTTTATATCATTTTAATGTAGCTAATATATAAACATTCTAATTAAGCTAAAAAGTTCCGGTGCATTATGCACGGGTCCAAGACCCGGTATAGTAGTATATATAATACAAAGCTATTGTTATCAGATATAGTTAGTTACATAATACAGAGATTGAGCCAAGCTTGCTTAGTGGAGGTGGTGGGGAACTCACCTTGTGACTTTGAGGTCACAAGTTCAAGCTCCACTACCTACTTATGCTTGGGAGTAGGGATTCCCTTAATCCCCCCTACTCTCAAGCGTTGGCTTGTGTAGCTGGGCTGGTTGACCTGCGAGAGGTGCTGGTCCAGTAGGGTCCTTCTTCTTACCAAGGGGTTCCCAATATGGGCCCAAAAAAAATACAGAGATAGAAATCTACAGCTATATATAGGATAGAGTACAATAGGATAAACATAAGTACTTACATAGTAGCAGGAAGCTATATAACAACAAGGAGATAGACATTGACTTTGTCAATTCTTATCATTAAAAATAAATACACAAAGTATTTGTGTAACACCCCAGAATTTCAAAGGCGGAAAAGAAAGAAATAATAATATATTTGATAGGACGATGGCGGAAACATCGTCTTCTGGGAATGTCACTACTACAAGAATACTGTTTAAATAACTAAGTGATAAAACCAAACATAATTAAATACTATAAGTAAATTAATTACTTAGATTAAAATCGAAAAGAGAAAACTATCTCAAACTAAAGAGAAGTCTAGAACTAAAACCCTAATAGATTATTTCTCGCATCTCAACCCGAGCCCAAAATCAAAGAAAATCCCCATCAACAAAACCTGCAAAATATACAACAAATATCGACAATCAGTGGGGAGTAACTAGCAGTTCTCCCAGAACAATAGCAATCAAAGCACGATTCAGAAGAAGATTATTAAGAAAGGAATAACATGCAATCATTACATCAATAGCATGCACATAGAAATCATAAAGCTCAGAGATGAAACAAGTGATCATCAACAATAAGTAAACATGATAGAGTGAGTGACATAATTCTAATATATATAAATAATAATAAATCAAGAATTCAACAAGTTATTGAGTCAGAAACCGAACGCCAGTGATTCGCAAATCACTTCCTAAGGTTTGTCAGATCGCAATCTCCAGGTCCGTCTATGGGCTTACGTTCCCCACCGGCCTGTGTCTAAGAATGGCCAAACTCCCGATGCAGGGTAGAACACGCAGAACTCCCTGACCTCTCGGACGACAACAATTAACCCAGGTGTACCCCTAGTTCGCAAACCAGGTGGTTGGCATGTTCTTCACCGGGGACTACATCTATCCCACCGGATATTCTTATCTCAAAATACAATCATGCATACAATCCAAGTATCATTCATCAAAATATTCATCAAAAAGGGATGCCACCCGGCCTTATACCCACAGTTCATCAAAACAGTTCTTCATAATTCCTCAAAATAAACCACTTATAAATTTTCAACAAATATCTCTCATAATAACACTTGAACATCTCCAAACATCATCAATGATAATATACTGGTTTTTACAGCATCCACAATTCAATCAACAATACACCACCAAATAACTCTAAATCATATTCCTTAAAAGAGTAGTAACAATTAAATCATTTTATTCCATAAATCAAACCTAAACATGTGGTTACCGAAATGATGCATACTGTATACTACTGAAAATCAGCAACCCAGAATATATTAAATTATAAATTATATCTGATTTACAAGCCTTCAAACAATTTAAAAGTGTATCCTCATATAACCCTAATAGCTCTACTGACATGGTACAATTTTTATTTATAATTTTAGGACTCCAAAAGTATTTTTAACAGTTAATATACAGATTCCTCAAATAAGCCATTATAATAATTAAAAACATAAACAGACGCCCAAAAATTACCAAAAATTCACATAACATGTAAAAACTCACGAAAATACATATTATTCAAACAAATTAATTTTTCTGCCTCTACAAATAATTTTCATGAATTATATACTGACAGAACAGAAATTACAAAAACAGATATATCAATTAATTAAAACAGTAAACAGTAGGTAAGAATTATTATAAGTCATATAATACATACTACGCATGTAACATGATCTAAGAAAAATAATTTCATCAATTTTAAAAGTCGTTCAATAATTATTATGAAATTTAGCCAAAAACGCACAAAATACCAATTAAATCAACTAAATATTAAAAATCATGCGAAAATTATTTTTCTCTACACAGTATTAACATAGCATGTATCAAGTATATTCATGTCAAATTTCATCAAAAATTTCATTCAAAAAGTATTCGTATTAATCTAATACCGAATACTACTCTAATCACTATGATTCTAGGATAACAACTAGTTACCTGGATCGTCGGGAGGAGAGCTGAGTCCAAAGATACAATCACGAGTTAAGCATGCAATCCAAATCCTCTTCTAACCCCAAGGCATAACAAACGAGAATTGTAGCAACAAGTCACTAAGCATTTCTTCTTGAACGTTGGAAACTCTTGTTTCGCACTGCTCTGTTACGACCATGATTTCCGATGATAAAAAGCTCATATTATAAATCTCTCCGGTCAGAATGTAGAACAAGATGTTATCAACGTTGAGTCCAAAAATTAAGACGATCCAATGGTTAGATCCCCCGCTAAGGTTATTTTCGTGAAGGTGCGACAGGAAAAACCGGGTTGAAACTTTCTATTCTTTTCCTCTTCCTTTTCTCTCTTCCTTTTCTTGAAAAACGGTGGGTGATAAATGCAAATGATGCTGAACTTCTTTGAATAAAAATCAGAATTTTATGGATGTTTAATGGTTGAAATAAAGGGTTTTAATGAAGGAGAATGATTAGGGGGTTATAGGAGTTACAAAGCTACAAAGAGTCACAAGGAAAAATAAAAAGAAAAGAAAGAAGAGGAGCTCTCCTTCTCCATCTCCTTGGCCGGCTGTCAAGCCCAACACACCAACAAAAATTTCGGCCCAAATCAACAAGGGTCCATGCTTCAAAAACCCGCTACGCGATAAAACGATTAATTCTTAAATCGCGCCTAAACTTTGAAAATACTTAATAATGAAAATAATTCTAATAAATTATATTATAAATATAAATATAATGCACACATTAACACACCATATAATAAAATAAAAATCATTGATCTAGAGAAAATAATAAATTATTTATTTTTTTACGAAAAGAATATCATTTTAAAATAAACTAACACCAAAAATAAAGGGTGAAAATTACGGGGTGTTACAATTTGTGAGGAACTAAATTATTATACGAGTAGGACTGTGATTATTTAGGGCACAAGTATCTTAATCCTAATTCGAATTGTAGAAGGTATGATCTTATTTTCCCTATATAAGCAACAACAATTCATAAGTTCGTGCTTGTTCATGTGCCTAAGAAAATATGGGTATATCAAAGAGAGAAATCAGAGGCTAGGAAAGTAATAGTCCGTACTAGGAAATAAAGCGTGAACGAGATGAAGAAAGGAAAGACCGGTTATTGGGATCTTCCCTTTGAACTAATCACTGAGATAGTCTCATGGCTACTCGCTAAATCTCTTCTACGGTTTAAATGTGTTTCTCCATCATGGTATCAACTAATTAAAGATCCAAAATTCATCAAGCTCCATCTTGGTCGATCCCTCGAAGCAAAACCAGACACATACCTTATCGAGTCTCGCAAATCCAAACAAAGCCTCTACTCTTTTAGAACTAGATCCCAGCATCCCTATTACCATTTTACAGAACTTACTCATCCTAAAAACATCATCGAGCGTAAGAACGTCGAACTAATAGGCTCATGCAATGGCTTACTTTGTTTTGTGACAGGATCATCTCGTTACAATTTAAGCCTGTTCCTTTACAATCCTGCCACTCGAGCCGTTAGAAGATTACCACCACTCGATTCTACCGTGCATATAGTCCCCCGTGAAGCTGCATTCGGTTATGACTCTGTTTCCGATGATTATAAGGTTTTAGCCCTTTGTGAAGAGGATGATGAAAGAGTCCAAAAATCTCTACTATACAGTTTAAAAGCAAATTCCTGGGAGAACATATCGAACCCCCCCACGGTATAATTTGGATTCATTTGTGAGCGTCCGTCATGCTATCTTGGCTGTCAACTCCTTCCATTGGATGAATCCTTCAGGCGAAGGAATAAAGTGTTTCGATCTTTTCACTCAAAGGTATTACGAGATACCCCATCTTGAAAATAATAATGATCTTTGTGAATTGACAATTTTTAGAGGACAGTTGTGTATGGTGACACATACATTGAATATATGGATATTAAAGAAGCACGATAAAGAGAATTCATGGACTCGAATCTTTCATCACCTATCGGGGCAATTGAACAATGTTGATTTTACCCATCTTGGTAAATACAATATGCGTTTTGGCTGCTCAAAAGATTGACACAGTATCATCTTAGCAATGCGTAACTATAATGGAGGTCCACAAAAGTTTTTGATTTGCTGTGATCTGGAGTCGAAAGAAGCTAGGGAGATTGAAGTCACAAATTTATGGGATGATATGACATGGATCCTTGACGTACACCCTTGGGTGGAGTCGCTTATCCCCTTAAATTAGTTGATGAAAGGAAACAACGAACTTACTTGCGATTAAAGCCGAGCAATTTGCAAGGAGAATGAATTCAAAGGTATTATGACATACGAGTATAATAAAGTGTTAATGAAATTATGTGGTACTAGGCTATTAGCATTGCTTCTTTCTTTGACATGTACTAGCATTGTTTGATATGAGTATACTTTATTAGAGTATTTAGCAGTTAATTCTATTATTTTCTCTTATGAATATGAGATAATTGCACTTTTCCTTTTAATTAATCGTTGCATGCATGTCTTAGCTACACACTTAATAATTAATTTCCTATGATTGTTTTGGGCTTTAAACTAATCTGAGGGCTTGCTTCCATAATTCTATGATCGATGGGAAAATACTTCAATACTTGGTCATTTGGATAGCATGAAACCAAAAAAGCAACAAAATACGGACATCTTTATTGCTTTGTTAAACAAACGATCTGATAATGAGAACTCTGTGGTCCTTCAAAAGAAAGTTTCTTTTCGCTTGTTGTTCTTATGCATAAACTTAGCTGCTGCAGCTCAGTATCCACCATCTTTGATGAAAAACAGTTTGGAATTTCCTGCTGTTTTTCTTCCTTTTGATTTGGAAAAATGCAGCAAAACCCTGAAAATTTGCAACTACTACAAAGCTAACAACACCAATGGAAACTCCGAGTTTTATCATTCTCTTTCTCTTCTTCTTTCAATGAATGTTGGAAGATTTAACACTACTTTTTGATGGAAATCCTATACTGGGTTCTCTTGGTTTCGCGAGAGATCCTAGAAGAGGCTTTTTTTTCATTGGAATCAAAACTGATAATGATTGATCTATTAATAAGGAATTTTCACCTGATCTCTTATTTGCATTGATTATTGCTTCAGTACTGGTACTCAACTAGGTGGCTAAGGAAGACACAGAATCTCCTACACTAATAACATAAGAAACTAACAGTCTGATACTTGAACTGATCTCAGAACTCGTTGGATAAGCACATCGAACATGAACTGAAACCTTAATCCTCTCTAGATGATTTGAAGGCAGGACACTTTTTATGCTAACTTTTGCCTTAACGACACGGATCAATATTGGGACGTCAACAACCAGATTGTAATGAATTAAAGAATGTAAACGCAAGGGAAATCAAGGGGAAATGACACAAGGAAATAGTGACGCGAAAAAACTCCAATGAAGATGGGTAAAAAACTACGGGTGGAGATTAGTCCACCAATCCACTATATGCATCTGACGTTCAAAGTGAACGACAATCAATATACCCTAGGATGATACATCTAAATACTGAGTATGAACTGTAAATAACGATGATGTTATGGAATTGTAAATAATGCTTTAGTAAATGCTTTTATGCTCTCCAGTGTTTAGTATGCAGTACGAGTGGTGATAGCTTGTAACCCCTTTCCAATCAGATCAACGAGCCTTATATACTCCTCAATGCTTGACACCATCCCAAGAATCTCAGAGATAGTTGACCGCAATCTCGCATGATCACCCTATTCTTATGCCACGATACTTGATCAGAGACTCGAGCGTTGAACTGATGGTGGAGCAATGACTAATTCTTCCTCGACTTTCGCTGGTCTGTTAGCTCTTTGACCCAGTCCTAACGTCACGTCACTGTGGCTTGTGTCAACATCCTCGTTTGAAATTTTGACCATAAAAGTTTGCCCCCAATTGTTGAATTGGGGATAACAACAAGCTAAGAGTCATGAAACAATTGCAATATTACCAAATAGATGCCCTGCGCAATTGAAACACATGTTATAGCTAGTTTACACACTTTAGCACACTTGTCAAAAGATAGACTACATCAATAAACTGGATAATTTAGCTAGATAAATCAAAGGTTAGTGGAAAAAGATAAAAATCCTCAGAAGATAATCCATAAAATAGCAATTAATTTCTATCCGTTAGTATACTAATAATGACATCAGTATAAAAAGTCGTGCCAACTTTAATCATTGCCACACGCTAAGCAATTTACTTTCTCTCTCCAAAAGTTCTCCAAGCTTCATCTTCTCTATAATCCTCCGGGGGTTTCAACCGAAAGTGCTTACTTCACCAGGTAAACCTCAAAACCTCTAGTTTCAATTTTTGCGAATTTCCTTTGATTTTGAATCGATGGCTCCAAGTAGACGTAGCATTGGAAACGTCGTTAAGGCACATGAGAAAGCTAAAGCTAAAAAAGAAAAAACAGTTGAAGAGAAAAACGAGATAGATGAGGAACAATCTACCATGTGTGAAGATGTCTTAATGAAATTCCTAGACTTAGGAAATTGACCAACCGATACTATTTTGAGGAACGCACGCTGAGCCGGATAAACGTCCTAAGGACTGTACAGATGACTGGGTCGTTTTCTATGAGTACCCTTTCAAAATTGGGTTCAAACTACCCTTTCCCCCCACTGTTAGGGACCTGCTGCAAGTTAATGGAATAAGGCCAGGGCAATTTATGCTTCAAGTGTGGAGAGTCTTGAGCGTCGTTGACAAGGTCACTACATCATGGGACGATCCGTTCACCCTTCAAGATTTACTTTATTGCTATGAGGTTAGAGTCAAGACTAGGTATCGTCTGGCACTTCATGTCAAGGCGAAGATGAACACGTTGGTTGAGGGTATGCAATCAAATGACAGTGGCTAGAAATACCGATACATCTTCGTCAAAAAATCGTCTTTGGGGAATGGAGGGTGGAACATAGATGGTTCATAAGTGTCTTTTGAGCTTTCTTAGCATCCTGTCGTTAACACCTTGCTTACGTCATCTTTTTCGTAGATTTGAACCCGAAGCTGCTGGGACATCGAGAGGTTTCTGAGCAAAAGTGCGGAGAGTTTTTAGAGATAAACGCAGAGGAAGGGACATTCAAGAAAGGTGTCGCTACAGACCAAGGAAGTTACTCGAGAATGGGGGTCTATGGATAACAAGGCAATGGGGGTCTATGGATAACAAGGCCATTACTGAGGCATTAAAGAAGAGGAGGAGAGAGAAAGAACGCGTCGAACGGTCGGCAGTAGTGAAAGCGGCGATGTCATCTCCGACAGCGTCTGAGAACAAAGAGCATTTCGTTGTCAATGTTGATGACGAAGAAGCCGATGCTCCTCTCAAAAAAATGCAGAATTATGAGTTTACTGCCCCTCCTATCAAAGAGGGTCCATCCTACAACGTCACCGTCTCTAGCGACTTCATGTCGTTGAGCAAGTCGATTTGGCCTTAAGCGGAGAAGTTTCTCTTCCCTTGTGCTCAGGAACGTCTGCAGGAGCGTCCTATGCCAGGGCTGATGTCGGATGGTCTCGAGTTTATATTCTAGGTATGATAATCACTTATGTTTCTTGCGTTTGAATTTATCCCAGGACAATTTCTGACTATAGTTGTTATGCTCCAGGCTTCTCAGAACTTCCTGATGGCGAAGAAGGAGATGTCGTCGCTGATAAGGAGTCATCAAGCGATGAAAGTCAAAGCTGAAAAGAGCGAAGTGTCTTTGAAAGAGAAAGAGGTGGAAGTTCAGAGAGCTAATCTAAAGGTCGCTACTGTTGAGGAGAGCTGAAAGAAGAAAGAGGAGGAATTGCAAGCGGCAAATGGAAAAGCCAAGGAAGTTGAGGATGCTTTTACTACTCGCTACCGAGAATTAGAGACGTTACAAGCACAAGTCGTAGCATAAAGACTAAGATCGACGGTCACGAAGACGAAGTGACTACCCGAGTGAAAGCCAAATTGATGTACCAGTACATGATGGCGCACACTTGCTCTTGGGACCCTAGGAAGGAGATTGATCTTTATCTAGACTGGTTCGGCTCTATAAAGGATTTGATCGACGCTGATGAAGGGACCAAAACAACGGCTGAGTCTTCTTTGGTCGTTGGTCCGAAAGAGGGAGACGCTGCAACCTCTAGTGCAACCTTCATTACGTCTGATGCGCAGGAGGATGACTCTTCAGAGAAAGAAATCATACATTCTCGACTTCTGAAAAACCTGCCGATGCTCCCGGCGTTTAATCTTTTAAATCTTAGAATGTTTATCTTTTGAATCTTTGAAAACAATTATCTTTTGGGTCGCTCATGGGAGCGATCATAACTTATGTTTTGGACCATTCATGGGAATGATATAACCTTTAATCAATCTTATACATGTGTTGCTTTGCTGTTTCATTCATTCCATTTTTCTGGCGTTACACAAACATTACAGGTGCTTTGAAACCTCTTTAGTTGTTTTGAACAATTCTCCATAGGAAAAAATATACATAAAACAACATAACTCTACTTACTTGAATGTTGTAGGTCGTTGCATTCATTACTACAAGCGTTATTTAGGTTAACGTCGGAGCTGACGTTGCGTTGATACGTAAACTTTACTACTTGGTTAATCTTTGACTTATTGGAAAATGTTGTCACTGACTACTATACGACGAGATTGTTGATATGAAAAACCTGGTAAAGAACGCACAGTAATTCTTTGTCGTTGTAACTTCAACGACGCTGTGATGACATATACATCACTTATTGAAAACACAAGAAATAAATGAACTAATCTAAATAACACTGTGATACTTGGCTAGAAATGGTATCTCTTGAGATGGAGAGCGTTCCAACTTCTTGGGACCATGATTCCATCGCATTGTCGCAACTGACTTGCCCCCTTGCCAACAACTTTGCTGATCTGGTAGGGTCCTTCCCATTTGGCACCGAATAACTTACATGCATTTAGCTCTTGTACGTTTTGGAATACTTTCCATAAAACCCAATCGCCTTCATTGAAGATCTTAGCTTGCACGTTTTTGTTAAAACTTCTTGCGACGATCTGTTGTTGCGCTGCCATTCGTACTAACGCTGCGTCTCTGAGCTCTTCTTTGGTATCCAAGCCGTTAGTCATTTCATCACGATTCTGCAACTCCGACATTAGGTCATACCTGGCAGATGGAATGCTAACTTCAGACGGCAAGACTACTTCGTAACCGTATACCAATGAGAAAGGCGTTTGTCCAGACGCTGTGCGTGGCGTCGTGCGATTAGCTCATAGGATCGATGACAGTTCTTCTGCCCATTTTCCTTTCCTAGCTTTGAGACGCTTCTTTAATGTGTCTATGACAATCTTGTTGTTGGATTCAGCTTGTCCGTTGGCTTAAGGATATCTAGGCATCGACGTCAGCATCGTGATGTTCCATTCGTCGCAGAAACGTTTGGTTTTATCACTTATGAATTGCGACCCATTGTCACATATAATTTCTGACGGCACTCCAAACCTGCAAATAATGTTATTAGTGTGTATAAAAGAGATTACCTCCTTATCACGTACATGCTGGAACGACTCTGCCTCTATCCACTTAGAAAAATAATATGTTAGTGCCAATATAAAGACCTTTTTGTCCTGGGCTGGAGGTAGCTTACCAACTATATATCCATTTCCCATTTCATGAAAGGCCAATGAGTTAAGGTCGGATGTAAAATTTCAGAGGGTTTGTGCGTCATACATGCGTGTCGCTGACAACTGTCACAATTTGTGACGTACCTGATTGCGTCTTGCTTCATCGTTCGCCAATAGTAGCCCATCCTAAATGCTCGATTGGACAAGCTGCGTCCACCGGAGTGATTTCTACACGTTCCATCATGGAGGTCTTGTAGGACTTGGCCCCATTGGTGCTTTTCTTGACATCGTAAGTGATCTCGCCAACGGTTTGTTGCGTTTCTCCACTGAATCCGACTAGGACTATTGATTTCTTCGTTATATCCCTATAATCGATCCATACCTTCCAAGGCGCTTTTGAATAAGCAGTTGCTGACTGTCAAGGAAATGACTAGTTCGTCGTGATGCTCCTCGTCGCATACCTCGTCGTCATCGAAGGTGATGGACATCACTTCTAATTACCTTTCATCATCTGACCTGCAATCTTTAGGAACTTCGGACGAGGGGGAACCTTCTCTTGCTATCCTTTTGGTTGCTGAATATGTTAGTCCACAAATGTCAGATCCACCAGAAATTACATCAATTTCCTTAACATGCGAAGGGGATACAGGTGGATTTTGCTTTGGTGGATTTTTGTCGAAGGACGCTTTCCCTTTGTCGCTAAGAAGATCTTGTAGGTGTCCATTGTTCAACATAAAAGCGACTTCTAACCTGAGTGTTATGCAATCTTCAGTTTGGTGGCCATGGTCGTGATGGAATTAACACCATTTGGTTTGATCCTTGTGAGCATCCGGTCGGTCACTCTTCCTTGGCCAACGAACGGGTGCACTGATCATTGTTAGAGCATTAACGACGCCTACAACGTCAACCAAGAAGCCATATGACTCAACGCCAGGATAGTCATTGGGATCTGTCTTTACGTTAGTACCTGAACATTCTAACACATCGTTAACGTTATGTACCTGGTTTGGTCTGCTGTACAGGTGAGGCCTCCAGTTATGCTTCTTTGCCGTGAACGTCTTGCGATCACTAGAGCCTTGTAATATATGACGCGTCGATATAGTTTTGAGGATCGCGTCATCTTCTTCTAGCCGCATTTGAGTTAGCGCACTTGACTTTACCTCTTCGAACATTGTACATGGATATTTGGTGAGGCGATTGTATAACTTCGATCTGAGGATGAGTCCTTTCCTGAAACATTCAATATCACTCTTAGTGTCTAAATCTTTGATCCCAATCATTTCTTTATTAAAATGGTTATAAGAATCGCGAATAGGTTCTCCCGGCTTCTGGACGATGACGTATAAGTCACTAGTTTACTTTTCGAGGCTGCGACTTCCTTCGAACTTGCTATAGAACTTGTTGACCAAGGTTGAGAAGTTGCTAATGCTTCCTAGCTTGAGAGATCCGAGCCATTTGAGGGCAGGTTCGGTCAGCGTCGCTCCGAAGGAATTACACATGCATGCTTCGACCAGATGCCATGGATTGGACGCTTGCCACATCCGCTGCTTGTATTGGGCGACGTGCTCTGTCGGGTCGGTAGATCCGTCATTATTAGCGGTCAGGATAGGAAGATTGAGCTTCTTCGGCTGTGCTGCTTTGGCGATCTATTCCGCGTAAGGTGACACTACATAGCCATCGCAATCCTCGATGACGCTTTGGGTTGGAGCTCCGGGTAGCTGAGAGAGTAGCCGCATCATCTGACGATTTTGCTTCTCGATCATGGCACTCTTAGCCATAATGTGGCCTTCTTTGGGAGGATCATTCTCTGGACTTCCGTCTTCTGTCACTTCACCGTCATTATTTTGATCTTCAGAATCGGAGCTTTCCTCATCAGAGAAGGATGGCATGAGGGGGATGTCGATGACGTTACATGAATGTTGTTGCTTGGACGCCTTAAGTAGACGAGGCCAATTCTTCTTGTTCTTTTGACGTAGTTTTAGACACATAATCGTGTCTCGCCATTTAAGGATCCGATGATGAAACATACCGTGGTCTTAATTGGTCCGACTCTAGACTGCCACGTAGACTTATGTGTCATACAGAGTCCTGCTCCCGTCTGAATTTGACTCCATTCATTCGCTAGCATTAGAGTCGATCTTAGGCCCATATAAGTCTACTTCATCTCAAAATCTAGGCCCATTTGCATCCTTATGTGAAGTCTAGTCCAAGTATATTCCTAATTCATTCCAATCTAAGTCTAAGTCTAGTCCAATCCAAATCTTAGGTCCATTTAAGCCCAGTTCTTTTCCTAGGTCTAGTTTGCATTAAATGTAAACCCTAGTGAGGCCCTATTCTTTTGGACTTATTTTCAGCAAAAATAAGTAAAAATAAGTTCAGTTCAGCAAAAATAAGTTCGGTTCAGCAAAAATAAGTAAAAATAAGTTCGGTTCGAAAAAAATAAGTTCGGTTCGGCAAAAATAAGTTCAGTTCAGCAAAAATAAGTAAAAATAAGTTCAGTTCAGCAAAAATAAGTTTAGTATACTATAATGTTGTAATTATTATATTTGTTTTCAATATTACTATTAATATTGTTATTATTATTAATATTATAATAACGATGAATTTGTAATTATTTTTAAATTTTTTTTTTTATTATTATTAATATTTTTTTTATATTTTTATATTTTTTTATATTTTAATATTTTATTTTATTTTTTTATTTTAATATTTTATTTATTTATTTATTTATTATTATTATTATTATTATTATTATTATTTATTATTATTATTATTTATTTTTTATTATTTATTATTTACTATTTACAATTTATTATTTATTATTATTATTATTATTATTATTATTTATTATTATTATTTATTATTTATTATTTATTATTTATTAATTATTATTATTATTTATTTATTATTATTTATTATTTATTATTTATTATTTATTATTTATTATTCATTATTTATTATTTATTATTTATTATTTATTATTTATTATTTATTATTTATTATTTATTATTTATTATTTATTATTTATTATTTATTATTTATTATTTATTATTTATTATTTATTATTTATTATTTATTATTTATTATTTATTATTTATTATTTATTATTTATTATTTATTATTTATTATTATTATTTATTATTATTTATTATTAATTATTATTATTATTATTATTATTTGTTATTATTATTATTTATTATTTATTATTTATTATTATTTATTATTTATTATTTATTATTTATTATTTATTATTATTATGATTATTATTATTATTTATTATTTATTATTTATTATTTATTATTTATTATTTATTATGATTTTTATTATTATTATTTGTTATTATTATTATTTATTATTTATTATTTATTATTTATTATTTATTATTTATTATTTATTATTTATTATTTATTATTTATTATTTATTATTTATTATTTATTATTTATTATTTATTATTTATTATTTATTATTTATTATTTATTATTTATTATTTATTATTTATTATTTATTATTTATTATTTATTATTTATTATTTATTATTTATTATTTATTATTTATTATTTATTATTTATTATTTATTATTTATTATTTATTATTATTATTATTATTTGTTATTATTATTATTTATTATTTATTATTATTTATTATTATTTTTATTTATTATTTATTATTATTATTATTATTATTTATTATTTATTATTATTATTATTTATTATTAATATTATTTATTATTATTATTTGTTATTATTATTATTTATTATTTATTATTTATTATTTATTATTTATTATTTATTATTTATTATTTATTATTTATTATTTATTATTTATTATTTATTATTTATTATTTATTATTTATTATTTATTATTTATTATTTATTATTTATTATTTATTATTTATTATTTATTATTTATTATTTATTATTTATTATTTATTATTTATTATTTATTATTTATTATTTATTATTTATTATTTATTATTTATTATTTATTATTTATTATCTATTATTTATTATTTATTATTTATTATTAATTATTTTTTATTTATTATTTATTATAATTATTTATTATTATTTATTATTATTATTATTATTATTATTTGTTATTATTATTATTTATTATTTATTATTATTTATTATTTATTATTTATTATTTATTATTTATTATTTATTGTTTATTATTTATTATTTATTATTTATTATTTATTAGTATTATTATTATTATTTATTTATTATTATTTATTATTAATATTATTTATTATTATTATTTGTTATTATTATTATTTATTATTTATTATTTATTATTTATTATTTATTATTTATTATTTATTATTTATTATTTATTATTTATTATTTATTATTTATTATTTATTATTTATTATTTATTATTTATTATTTATTATTTACTATATATTATTTATTATTTATTATTTATTATTTATTATTTATTATTTATTATTTATTATTTATTATTTATTATTTATTATTTATTATTTATTATTTATTATTTATTATTTATTATTTATTATTTATTATTTATTATTTATTATTTATTATTTATTATTTATTATTTATTATTTATTATTTATTATTTATTATTTATTATTTATTATTTATTATTTATTATTTATTATTTATTATTTATTATTTATTATTTATTATTTATTATTTATTATTTATTATTTATTATTTATTATTTATTATTTATTATTTATTATTTATTATTTATTATTTATTATTTATTATTTATTATTTATTATTTATTATTTATTATTTATTATTTATTATTTATTATTTATTATTTATTATTTATTATTTATTATTTATTATTAATTATTTATTATTTATTATTAATTATTTATTATTTATTATTTATTATTAATAATTTATTATTTATTATTTATTATTATTATTTATTATTTATTATTATTTATTATTATTATTATTATTATTATTTGTTATTATTATTATTTATTATTTATTATTATTTATTATTTATTATTTATTATTTATTATTTATTGTTTATTATTTATTATTTATTATTTATCATTTATTAGTATTATTATTATTATTATTATTATTTATTTATTATTTATTATTTATTATTTATTATTTATTATTTATTATTTATTATTTATTATTTATTATTTATTATTTATTATTTATTATTTATTATTTATTATTTATTATTTATTATTTATTATTTATTATTTATTATTTATTATTTATTATTTATTATTTATTATTATTATTATTATTATTATTATTATTATTATTTATTATTTATTATTTATTATTTATTATTATTATTATTATTATTATTATTTATTATTTATTTTTCATTAGCAAAAATAAGTTCAGTTCAGCAAAAATAAGTTCAGTTCAGCAAAAATAAGTAAAAATAAGTTCAGTTCAGCAAAAATAAGTTCAGTTCAGCAAAAATAAAGTAAGTTCAGTTCAGTTCAGCCAAAATAAGTTCAAAAGAACAGGGCCTGAGTCTTCGGACTATAAAGGTCAATCTTAGGATTATAAAATTTCCCTAGGTCTAGATTGCATTATATGTAAACCCTAGTCAGTCTTCAGACTATAAAATTTCCCTAGGTCTAGTTTTCAATATATGTAAACTCTAGTCAGTCTTCGGACTATAAAAGTTCAGTCTTAGGATTATAAAATAACCCTAAGTCTAGTTTGCATTATGCGTAAACCCTAGTCAGTCTTTGGACTATAAAAGATGAGTCTTAGGACTAAAGAATTTCCTTAGGTCTAGTTTGCATTATATGTAAACCCTAGTCAGTCTTTTGACAATGAAATTTAAGTCTTCGGACTATAAAAGTTCATCCCCTAAGTCTAACCACCTTTATTGTCTACCGTGCTTCGAGTCTAGTCTGCTTAGTGTTAGTTCAAAGTCAAGTACTCAGCAAAGTCCAATCATTCAGTCTGCTTACATAGTCGAGTCCGGTCTATATCTGCATATACATATAGTTAGGCCCATGTCAGCATCATGGTCAAGCCCATACTAGTCCAAAAATCCATAACTATTTCTAATCTTCCATTTCAAAATCATTTCCCATTTCGATTTCCCATTTCGATTTCCCATTTCAAAATTTCATTTCTCATTTCCCACTTCTCCATTCCTCATTTCCACTTCTCATTTTGAAAAATCATTTCTTAAAAGTTACAAGCGAGGTCCACTCAATTCTGTCCATGACCGGTCGAGAGATTACAACATTATAGACACCTAATGGAGGAACAAATGTGAGCCTACTCGATGGCTCATCAAGTGCAATATCACCACCCCGACTTCATTGAGAGTCATGAAGATGACTTTTGACCGCCTTCACAATAGATGAGCGATCACTTCCATATGGTCTACCGCCTTCACATTAGAGGCGCGATCAGTTCCATAGGGTCTACTTCGAACCCTGCACCTAAAAGAACATTCAAAAGGAGCAACCTACTTCTATACCGCAAATTCCAAAGACATACCTCCACCTGACATCTAGTGTCGAATACCATCAATGCGCTGGGAAACATGGTCGATGACAACAGACTTCTAATACTTGCTGCAACGAGAATCACCATCACCAACAACCCTTTTGCGCAGTGTATCAACAATTCAACGGGCTTAATCTTTTATTTCTGGCTTCCTAGGATGAGTCAGAGAGTCCTTTCCCTAAGCCATTTCTATCCTTTCCCATCGAATCTATGTCACTATAGGACTTTATCTATTATAGCCCTTCCATTTTCATTTCATTTTATTTTTCTTTTTATTTTCATTGGCCTTTCACTATCATTTATGCTTCTAATTCAAGGATGAAACTAAATCACCTAATGATCTTGACCAATAAAAAAAAATCTGAAAATAAAAAAAATAAAGAAAAATGAAAAAAAAAGACATATTTTGGATCAGGAGTTATTCCCTCTTTCCTCCATCATCCTCCATGATACTACCCTTCATTAACCAAAGCTCCACAATAACTTGTGTGCAAGCCTTACTACATAAAAAAGATTAATGCCAGGCAAAAATAAAATAAAAAGTTGAAAAAAATCAAAGTACAAAAAAAAAGCAAAAGCAAAAAAGAAAAATGCAAAGGCAAAGAAATAAAAAGTCAACCAAGATAAGGGGCTTGCACAAAAGTTCTACCCCTCATTCAATTCCTTCAATCCATCAAAACCTTATCCCATATAATCCAAATCCAGGATCCTCCATTCGCCAAACCAACTAAACGTTCATCAAAGCCTCAAGCCTTAAACCTTTCAACCTTTCATCAATCCTAACTCCTCCAAGGTATGTCCAAGCTCGCTAGGTTGAAAACCCGAAACGGCGGCTTAGGCAAAATTTAGGGCAAAAAAAAAGTAATAAAAATAGAAATCAGATCGAGAACTACGAATGGTCTGATTCCGCAAGGACACGTAGGAATCCTCATCTCGAGGTCCGACCGCTTCAATAAAAAAAATTAAATCAAGGTCTAATGATTTGACTTTCTAGAATCCAGGAGCATACTCTCTCTAGATCCCGACATAGACTCGATTCTAAACCTAGCCATGTCAAAGCTTTTTCCCACCTATATATATTTAAGTCACAAATTTAAACTTTTTATTTTTCAATCCCAAGCTCTCCTTGTCCCTGAAGGACTCTCCGAAAATTCCATGGTTTCTAGCAATATCTGACTTTGCCTGTGTCAACTCCCCGTAGAAGAATCCCCAGCAAAGCACTCTGAATGTTCAAGACAGATTAACTACATTTCAATCAAGGCTCAAGGTGCCTGATTCAAGATACGCTTACCCAAAGTGGGGGCTTCCTATATATATGGTGGTTCCTCCAAATCAAATCAAACTCCCGAAAAGTTGTAATATGCGGACCTCATTTACGGACCCCAATTATTTACTAAAAATAGTTTTCAAAAGTCATTCTATCTATTTCTAATCATTCTACATATCCAGATCTTCTAACTTTGTAAAATCCTGACCTTGCATTGCATTTCATACATCCTAGTCTTACATAACCCTGATCTTGCATGACGTGTCATCTTCCTTAGCTTTGCATAACCTTAATCCTTGCATAACATCTCATGCATCCTTAGAGAGTCTAAGTTTGCATTATTGCATCATTGTGTGCTTTATCTGAGTTGTTTGCACCTATCTGCTAACATCTTCTTATGCAGGTAATCAGATTACTTGTAGTTATTGTCCTGCATACTAACTTTGTTTTGCAGAGACCGGCGTACATTGATCAGTTCTAAACTGCAGCGCGTTTAGAATCGTTCTCCGTCCCGACAACGTATACTTTGACGAACCTCAGTCAAAGTGGGGGCTTCTATGGACACATAATCGTGTCTCCCCATTTAAGGATCCGATGATGAAACATATCATGGTTTTAATTTGTCCGAACCAAGGGCATAGCAGTACGAAAAGCCAACCCAAAACTATTTCGAAAAAGTGTTAAAGTCCTGTTTTAAAGCCCAATTAATTATTCATGATAATTAATTGTATTTCGTGCCCAACTCTTTCCAAAGCCCATTTAATTATTCATTGATAATTAATTATTTTATATAAATAAAATAAATATTTTCAAAGATATTTTTATAATTAAAATCGGATTTTATCCCGTAAAATCAGATTTTCGGAGTTAAAAGATAAAAGAAAACATTTAAAACGTGTTTTTATCAAAAAGTTGTCAAAACGGGTCAAAAGCAAAGGCGGTGCGCTAAGCGCACCAACGTGTGCTGAGCGCACAGACGTGCGCCGATCGCATGTGTTCTGCCACGTAAGCGTGCGCCTAGCGCACAACAATTGCCAAGCGTACAAGACTGCTACTGGCGGGCGCGGATGTGTCGTTGTGCACCGCACCCGGCCAAAGATAAAATTTCTCCTACTCTCTTTTACACTAAGCTAGTATAATGGAAGTAGGGGTCGTATCCACAGGGAAACAGGGACGAGTCTAATACTTAGCATGATTCAAAACCTAGATTAAGCTAAGGGCCGAGAAACCTAATAATAAGGGGGGTTTCAAGTAGATTATAAACAAACTCAAACTAACTAGCAAATAAATAAGATGAGAAATCAATTATAGGAAGATCTTGAATCCGATTAACATCCACTTCAATTCATTATCGATCCTTGAAAATCACTCTAATTATTTCCATAATTATCTATTGTCAAGAATTAATCTCGTGTTCTCCTTATTCTTCGTTGAATAGCACGATCAGCGTGACTATAAAACCCTAACTAAAGGATAACCTAGTCCGATAGCGTCTAAGTTCAATCCATTAGCAGCAATAAACACAGAGAACCAACAGACCTGCTAACGTCATACAAGCGATAAACATTCAACAGTTGATTCAATTTCCCCAAGAAATAACCAAGACGATCAGCATCTAAGTTACTTCCTAGTTTGCTACACAAATTTTCAGACATACAAACACAAATTTTCATGCATACATTCAAATCTTTCAGACATTCATACTTTCAGGCTTCATGATTTATATTGAGGGTCCTTGAATAAATTCCTATTTTTATATTGAAGTTACTAAACATTTATTTCATAATGTAGTAGATCTTTGGTATAAAATCGTTGTACTGGATATTCTAATCCTTCCTTCTTTTTATTTATTTTCATACATTATTATATTCTGGCCTGATTGTGTTGTACATATTATATGATTATTCTATGCTTGATTTAATATTTTTATCACCCAGATGTTTTTTTTTTAATAAAAGACCTAAAGAACAGTTCTAATATTAATCAGATAATTTGGACAACCTGTTAGGTTCCCTGTAATTTGATTGCCTAATAACTTGTAACTAAAAATAGTCTTTTTATGTGTTTTCTGAACCAACCTAGACTAATTATTTTTAGGGTGAAAATATTATATGGTTATTTTATTGCATAAAAAGTGACATGAATGGATATTTAGTAGAGACCAGCAATGGGCGTATGTGGTTCATTATGACCGTGTTCGTAATCTCACCCCCGAACTCAATCTTTGGTTCATTTTGACCATCTATGGAGTCAGGACGGGGAAATCTACATTGGATAAGTCCCTAATTTGCCCCTACGATTTCCCAATATCCAATTAGGTTTATGAGTCTTCCTTTAAAGACTTGTTGGCGACTTCAAAACATTTTTCAATAAAAGCTTTACAATGGGGTAGTCAAATACACGCTCACACCGCGTAGGCGAAATAGAAACACGCCTACAATAGTGAGTCCAGAGGACAGACGATCATTCTCGTTTTTCATTTGCTCCAATTGAGCTTTCATCGGCTCATAGGCGGCTTACATTTCGCTGGGATCCATTGGTATGAAGAGTAAAGACGCTTGGTCATAAATAAAAATTGACGAAAGATCTGGCTGATGGCCCCACGATGGGTGCCACATTGATTATGTTGATTTTTGCCTTAACGACATGGATTAATATTCGGACGTCAACAACCAGATTGTAATGACTTAAAGAATGTAAACGCAAGGGAAATCAATTAAGGGGAAATGATACAAGGTAATAGTGACGCGCAAAACCGCAATGAAGATGGGTAAAAAAAACTGCCGGTGGAGATGAGTCCACCAATCCACTATATGCAACTGACATTCAAAGTGAATTACAATCAATAAACCCTAGGATGATAGATCTAAACACAAAGTATGAACTGTAAATAACGATGATGTTATGGAATTGTAAATAGTACTTAAGTAAATGCTTTTATGCTCTCGAGTGTTTAGTATGCAGTAGCAGTGGTGATAGCTTGTAACCCCTTTCAAATCAGATCAACGAGCCTTATATACTCCTCAATACTTGACGCCATCTCAAGAAACTCGGAGGTAGTTGGCCGCAATCTCGCATGATCTCCCTATTCTTATGCCACGATACTTGACCACATACTCGAGCGCTGAACTGATGTTGGAGCAATGATTAAGTCTTCCTCGACTTTCGCTGGTCTGTTAGCTCTTTGACCCAATCCTAATGCCATGTAACTGTTGCTTGTGTCAACATCCTTAAATTTTGACCATAACAGGCAGTAGCATTTTTCTCGTGTATAGCTTTGCAAGTGGTTGAGCCTTCAAGAGAGTATGCAATCCCATAAAAACTGTCACCCGCAACAGTATCTATTAAAAGTTCAGCTAGGAAAACTCTGCCTTTTTCAGCACATTTGTTGTTGATAGGAATCAATAGAGGCTGGTTGTTTGAAAGGAATTCAGTTTCAGGAGAAAAGCCATTTGCTTCAGCAATCATGAAGCGGTTCAATCCCATGTATTAGCTGAGATTGTAGAGGGACGAATAGTAAGGATTCGTGCGAAGAATCCGAAGGTAGTGCACTGATTCTCGGATGCAATGTGGTTGCATACATAGTTTTATGATTCAAGAGAATTGTTGTTTTCACAGCTGATTAGTTTGTTGTTATGGGCAAATAAAGGGACAAAGAGTAAGAAAAAGAGGACAAGCTTAGAGATCAGAGCTAACATGCTCTTCAGTAGCAGTAAGTGGAAAACATTATGGGACTGGTTTAATTAAAAATGAGAGGTTTTTGAAGCAATAGTAGAGCGTAGTAGGGTGAATATTTTGGATCCATAAGACATAAACAATTAGGTGCTTAAAAAGGAGGAATATCTTTTTTTATGAAAATTTTTTTGTGTAAAGTTTAAGCTCATAGACAAAACTCTTGGGGGTGCTAAAGTTAACTGGAATAGGTTTTTCAAATAGTTCCAGCTGTATGGGTTCATTGCCCACATCCCACTGTTCATGGTTTTGGGTAGGCTAACTATCTCAAGAACACAAAATTGTGATCTTTTTGGAAATTATAATTGCATCCCATGTAATTTTCTCTCCTTATGGAAGAGAATAAGAGATCATCCCAATTTGGCATTTTACAATATTTTTTGAGGCCCAATTACTAGACTGGTATATAAATCGGGTTTGCCACATGGATATTAAAGAATTAAAGATTTTTTTTAGCGGCATTTGTCTTTTTTTTTTTGCCAGGAAGTAAGTGACCAAAACAAACAAAAGAACCTACACCAACATACCCTTCCTTGCCTTTACAGCCAAGTCATGGGCATGTGCAAAAGAGTCTCTACCTACTTTTGCAAAATGAAATAATACAAACTTGGAAATGAGGCTCCTAATGTCTAAAACTATAGAATACACATCTAGATGTTTGACATCTTCAGTTATTGCGTAGTGGATCTGCATGGAATCAGTCAGCAGCTGCACTCTGTCGTAGTTTCTTTGTAGTGCTTCTTTCATTCCCCTAAGAATAGTATAAGCCTCCGTCTATGATGCATTTGTTGTCGGGATCCTGTCATTACCTTGAAACACAACTTCTTCATTTCTGGTGGCTCGCCATCCAATACCTGCCGCATGTTGCTATCCCGTAGCCCTTTCCCAAGCCCCGTCAACTTCAATCCTGCAGAGATCAGATGTGGAATCCACATCAGCTATCTGGTCTGCAGGCTCCAACGTTTCCTTTTTTAACATTAGTCTATGCTCCGATAATTTGTTATCAATACGTTAACCTTGTCCAGAATTGCAGCTGGATTAACTGATCTTCTTGCAAAGACTACGTCATTTTTGTGCAACCAGACAACCCAAAGAGTGGCAATGAAGCTCTTAATGCTTAACCCATCCTTGCCATCCTTAGTCCATAAATATTTGAGGTAGTTCTCTACCCATTTTGAAAGTGGCAGAATCGCATCACATTCCACATTTATTCCCAAGCTGGAACTCTTCCAAACCCGTTTGATAATCTCGCAGTCTCTAAAGAGGTGCTCCTCCAATTCCCACCTATTCCCGCAGATGCTGCACGTTTCGACCTAACAAATTTGCCTCTTTCGTAAATTAACATTAGTTGCTAAGGCATGGTATAGAATTCTCCACATGAACAATTTCCATTTAGGACAAACCTTCAAAGACCAGAACTGCTTCCAAAAAGGTGACGAGTCTCCTGGCTTTCCCCTCTTGTAGTTTTCATTCTGCATCAAGTAGGCGTATGCTTCCTTTGTTGCCAATTTCGTTTTATTCTTCCATCCCCAGATGTACTTGTCCTCCGTAGACACCTGCGGTATATACGTTGCCAAAATATTACTAGCTGATCGGGTGGTGAATCTTGACCGAACTAGGGATGCATTCCAACTCTTCTGCCCTGAACATAAGCTGTTGGACCGTGCAGATCCCTTCAGCCTCCAGATGAACCCCTGGTTTGACTTGTGGAGTTGCGTCATTCAGCCATCTGTCATGGAAAATAATGGTGTTTTGTGCACTGCCAATTACGCGAACGATTCCTTCGCTATTATCTCTGACTGCTCTGCACAGTCCCCTATATCCCCCAGATGTCGGCCCAAGCTTACTACCCCTTACTCCTAACCTAATTGGGGATTCCTTATACTTTGCTCTCAGCACTTATGAAACAAGTAGTTATAGGTTATTATGGATCCGGAAAGCGTGCTTAGCCAGGAGAGCTTTGTTGAACTGGTGAATATTCCTAATACCCAATCCACCTGCAGACCTTGGGGTTTCCAACAAGTATCAATTTCTCCAATAAATTGGCTTCATGTCCCTAGAAGCTTTCCAGAAGAAATTGGAGAAGATTGCATTCATTTTATCAACTATGAACTTCGGGAGAAGAAAAATGGATAAGATGTGCTGACAGGTAGCAAGCATTCCATTAATTAATACGACGCGCCGAGCATGTGACAGTGCCAGGTATTTCCAGTTCCCTACTTTCTTTCTGATCTTCTCCAATAGGGGGGTGAATTTCATAATACTCCTACCATCAATTTTAACATTGCAACCTAAATACTTCCCTAGGGTTTCAGCAGATGGACTCCTAATAATGCTTCTAAGGAATCTTCGGAACTGTGGGGGAGTGTTGGGGATGAACATTATCATTGACTTGTTGTAGTTAATGACTTCCCCTGTTAGAGTACTGAACTTATCTATAATTGACCTAATCACTCCACATGATTGGGGGTTGGCTTTGAAAAATAAAAGCGAGTCATCAGCGAAGAATAAGTGGGATATCACTGGACTACCACGGGCAATGCGGAAGCCTTGTAGCTTACCCTCCAACTCAGCCTTGGATATCATACGTGACCGGACTTCCATTACCAAAATAAAGAGATATGGTGATAGTGGCCTAGTGGGTCACCTTGCCGCAATCTACATGTCGGGATAAATTTCTCTAACAGTTCACCATTTATTAGAATAGAGTACGAAATTGCAGTAACACATTGCATTATCCATTGTACACACTGGCTCGGGAAGCCCATTCTGCCTAGTAACAATTCTAAGAACCGCCAGTTAACCTTGTCATATGCCTTTAACATGTTTAGTTTTAAAGCAGCAAGGTAGTCTGTTCCACGCACATGGTGTTTCAATTTCATCATGTGTTCATGAGCTATAAGGCAGTTGTCAGCTAAAATTCTACCAGGCATAAAAGCATTATGCGTTGTGGAGACTAAGTAACCAATTATGGGTTTCAGCCTGTTGGTAATGATCTTTGATACAATTTTATAAATATCATCACACAGGCTAATGGGTCGCAGCTGGCCAGGCTCCTGCGGTCTTTCAACTTTTGGGATCAAGCAAATGTGCGTGAAATTCCATTCCCTCAGCATGTGCCTTTCAGTAAAAAAATATTGAACAACCCTCATAACATCTTCTCCCAGCACATTCCAACTCTTCTGGTAAAATATAGCAGAAATATCATAGTGTAGACACATAACTGTGTCACCCCATTTAAGCATCAAATGATGAAACATACCGCGATATTAGTTGGCGCGATCCAATGGAAGAGCAATCTAAAGAACCAATCCAAAATTATGTTTTGAAATGATTTTCTAAAGCCCAATTAATTATTCATGGTGATTAATTGTATTTTAAGCCGCGTTCAGGGCCAGTCTGTAAACAGCAAAGTGACCTTTTGGAGCACTCAAGACTGTAGCCTCCTCGTCTGGTATTACAAATGAGTAACCCGGCATGGGCTTGACAGAGGACAAGTGGTTGGGGTCAGGTCCAACTTTCTCTAGCCACTTATGGTTGGCCAATATGAAACCGGGGCCAGAAAGGGGACCTAAACGCCTCCTAATTTCGGACGAGGTGGTAGACGGCTCGTTCGATTCCTCAAGGGAGCTTGACGAACCTTCATTATTATCAGCCTCGTCCATATCTACGTCTCTCCCAAACGGGCTAGCCTCTGGGTTTATTTGCTCGACCATTTGTTCCCTGACGTTTTCAGAAGAAGAAGGCTCAGTCACGGGCCGAGCACTTTGAGTTTCACGTTCCCCATGTTTGGGAACTCGTCCAGTTGACTCCTCCATTTCTAAACTAGAGGCCGGGATTATGATTCCTCGTATTAGACAGGCAGTTTGCTTGACGCGCACCAGATAACCCTGCACAGGTAAAGACTGGGTCGTCTGACCTTGTCGGCCAAATCCATAAAAGTGATAAACATGGCCGGTCAGAATAGGCCCAACCATAGAATGTGCCGAAGAAGAAAAGTCTTTGGTTCTAGCATCAAGTCAAACTCTTAAACGGCAGAGATTGTTTGACGAAGAAGAGGAATTAATTTTATTGATTTTTTTAGAAAAAATAAAGAATAAGGATAACAAGGAAGAAAGAGGGGATACCTGACGAGCGCTTGGACGTTCGGTGAAGAAAACAAAGTCTCGACGAACTCACTCTCTCTCTAGAAAGACTTAAAAATTGCAGAGACTCTCTCAAGAAAAATTATCCCAAGATGTGAATTTATTTCAGAAAGGACAAAAGAGCATATTTGTAGGGAATTGAAAAACCTCCTGAACCGGTTAAAAGTGACCGGTAATTCTTAAACCGGTTAAAATCGACCGGTAATACCCAAAAAGCTGGCGCGTCTTTGTTTTTTTTGAAAATGAGGTAACTTCCTCAGGTAAAAGGGCATTAACAGTCTTAAGGCAATGGTAAAATCCCCTTTTAGGGGCAAATGTTGTAGCCTAAACAATCAAAGGCTCACAAAGAGACACGTGGACCAATCTGAAGCGTCCACGTGTCCCGTGAGAAGGAAGAAAAGGTGGTCCATTTACTGGGTTTATATTGATTAAGAAATAAAAGCCCACTTTTGGCCTGAAGGGATATTCATGGTCCAACTCCCAAAAAACGGCTGCATATGATTGGTTGATGTTTGTCTCCCAATCATTGTCTGCCACGTGTCAAAATCTGATTGTCTAGTCAATCAGGTGCCCTTATTTTAGGGTGACCCCAAATGGCAGCATTCAGGTCCCAAATACAAAAATAGTCCCCTTAAAATCAGGTGAAAGGTAACTCATTGGACAGTGTGCCCTTACTCTGTTAAAATACTCTCTCACTTTCTCTCTCTATCTCTACTTTCCCTTTTTCACACCTGATATCTGAGTTAAGCTTCGGAGGGGGAAGCACCACCGAAACCTCCCGGGTTGGTTCCTTTTTCTGTAGGTTTAGGAACGGAGCATCGTTGCATAAGTCTCCATTGAAGAACTTTTTGAAGGATAAGAGGTTACTTGCCAGTCAAGGAGACTAAATAGAAGGGAAATTGACAAATGCATGATTTTCCATGAACATTTGCAATTGAGTTATTACTTGAAAGAAAATTGACAACCAATATATACATTATGAACGACCTACTACGAAGCTTTGTTCACAAGTGGATTTGAATCTTGCAATGATTAATTACATTGTGCAATTTTAATGTCCAAACCTATGTGTAGGCGTGTTTTTATTTCGACTACGCGGTGTGAGCGCGTATTAGATTTGACTACCCCACTGTAAAGATTTTATTGAAAATTATTTTGAAAGAAGTCGCCAACAATTCTTTTTAGGAAGAATCATAAACCTAATTGGATATGGGAAATCCGTAGGGACAAATTATACAATGTAGATTTCCCCGTCTAGACTCCATATGTGGTCAAATTGAACCAGAGATCGAGTTCGGGGGTAAGGGAACCTAGCAGGTTGTCCAAATTAATCTAACTAATATTAGAACAGTTCTTTAGGTCATGATTAACAAAAATAACATGTGGGGTGATAAAAGCAATAAAGCAGGACCATTATATAATATATATAGAATAATCAGGCAGGCATATAATATATAAAGGCAATAATAATAATATGTAATAAAGCATAGAAAAGGGGTTAGAATGTATAGTAGAACGATTATTACTTAAAGATCTACATCATGAAATAAATTGTCAGTAACTTTAATATAAAAATAGAGAATTTATTCAAGGATCCTCAGGATTATACCTATGCAGCTTAGATTGAAGAGCACAACGATCTTTAGGCGGAGCAATCGTGGAACCAGGAACGCAATGTGATTAGGAAAAAAAATTGACTTGAAGTATTGAAAGTGCTTGAGTGTTTGAGTATTTGGAGATTCGAAGTGTATTGCGGAGATATTCATAAATTTGTGTATGAGCAAAATAATAATGAAAAAGTCGTCCGTAATTCGGGAAATTACGAATATTTATAGGCAAAAGGAAGCGTGCGCTCCACGCAAGCCCTGCGCTAGGCGCAGGCCTACCTGGCAGGCGCAATGCCACGCGTCAGGCGCACATTGGTGTGCCTGACGCAGCCAGCCCAATTAAACGCGTTTTTGAAAAAGATAGAAAAGTACCTTGCGTCTCACACAGGATCTGCGTCAGGCGCAGGACCCTGTATGAGTCACAAATCCACGTGTCCGGCGCTCATTGGCTCGCCTGACGCGTTCTGGCCATTGTGCTGGAAGCACGTGGCGCGCTGACTGCAGACCCCGCATCTGGCGCATATTCCAGTATAATCGTTTTTTATTCTACGCGTGCTTTAATGATACTTTTTTATCCCTAAAACCCCGAAGATGGAATTTTACGGACGTAAAATTTGATTTATTTATCAAAGATAATAAAAATATTTATGAAAAATATTTATTAAAATAATAAATATTTAATTGGGTTCTTAAATGGAATTAAAACATTTTGTGGGCTTAAAATACAATTAATCATCATGAACAATTAATTGGGCTTTAGAATATCATTACAAAACACAATTTTGGATTGGATCTTTAGATTGCTCTTCCGTTGGGTCGCGCCAACTAATACCGCGGCATGTTTTATCATTGGATCCTTAAATGGGGAGACACGATTATGTGTCTACAGAAGCCCCCATTTTGGTTGAGGTTCAGGAAATCGATAGTCAAAGTATACGGTGCCGAGACGGAGAACGATTCTAAACGATTCTACAGTTTAGTACTGATCTATATACGTCGGTCTCTGCAAAACAAAGTTAGTATGCAGGACAATAACTACAAGCAATATGATTACCTGCAGGGGGAGATGTTAGCAGATAGGTGCAAACAACTCACGCAATAATGCACATAATGAAGCAAATAATGCAAACTTAGACTCCCTAAGAATGCTATGCAAGGATTAAGGTTATGCGAATCTAGGGGATGACACGTCATGCAAGGTCAGGGTTATGCAAGACTAGAATGTATGCAATGCAAGGTCATGGTTTTGCAAGGCTGCAATGCAAGGTCAGGATTTTGTAAGGATAGAAGATGTGTAGAATGATAGAATGATCAGAAATAGATAGAATGATTTTCGAAAATCGTTTTTAGTAAATAATCGGGGTCCGTAAACGAGGTCCGCAGATTACAACTTTTCGGGAGTTTGATTTGAATCGGAGGAACCACCACACATAGGAAGCCCCCACTTTGGGTGAGCTTGCCTGAATTAGGCGTTGCGAGCCTTGAGCCCTAATTGAAATGTACTTGCTCTGATATTGAAATGTAGTTAATCTGTAGTTGAATCGTTGAAAGTTGTTACTGGGGATTCTTCTTTGGGAGGTTGATATAGGCAAAGTCAAGTATCACCAGAAACCATGGAATTATCGGGGATTCCTTCAGGGAAAAGGAAAGCTTGGATTGTAAAAGTAAAAGTTTAAATTTATGACTCAAATGAATGTAGGTGGGAAAAGGCTTTAACGAGACTAGGTTCAGACTCGAGTCTATGTCGGGATCTAGAAAGAGATTATGCTCCTAAATTCTTGAAAATCAAATCATTAGATCATGACTAATTTTATTTTATTGAAGCGGTCGGACCTCGAGATGAGGATTCCCACGTATCCTTGCGAAATCAGACCATTCGTAGTTCTGGATCTGAATTTTTTTTTATTTGCGCTTGGCTTTTTCTTTTTGCATTTTTTATCCTGTGAGTTTTCTTTTGCTTTTTTCATTTTTTTCGTACTTTGAATAATTTTCACTCTTGGTTTTTGCCTGGCATTGATATATTTTGATGTAGTAAGGCTTGCACACAAGTTTTTTGGTTTTAGGGTATTGGAAGGTTTGAAGGATATTTGTGGAGCTATGATGTTGAAGGGATTATTTGGCTAATAGAAATGATGGTTTATGGATGATGGAGGGAGAGGGGAATAACTCCTGATCCAAAGTATGTCCATTTTTATTTCTTCGTTATTTTTTTTATTTTCAGATCTTTTATTATTATTATTATTAGTCGAGATCATTTGGTGATTTAAGTTTCATCATTGAATTAGAAGCATAAACAAAATGATAGAGAAAGGCCAATGAAAATGAAAATGAAAATGAAAATGCAATTATTTTATTAATTAGAAATAAATAGAACAAGGCTTATTAGAAATAAAAACCTAAATGACATAGACTCGACATGAACGGAAATGAAGGAGCTATGGGAGGGACTCTCCGACTCAACCTAGAAAACTAGCGTTAAATAAACATGCCCCGACATTATTTAGGCACTACCCATGGAATTGCCGCTATTGCTGACTTTTACTGCAGGCGGAATTGGCAATCTACCCTCTTCAACCATATCCTGTAGAGCATGCTTCAAAGTCCAACATTGTGATGTCATATGCCCCTTTCCTTGATAGTACTTGCAGTAGGCATTAGGATTCCATTTACTGGATCTTTTCTCAGGAGCAGGGTCTGGAGTAGGGCCAAGAGGCAGAAGTGCTCCTTTTGCATGAAGCCTGTTGAAGGCTTCTTCTAGAGTCATGCCCAATGGAGTGAATGTTCTTTGAGGTCCTTGATAACCTCTATTTTCAGTAGTTAGGGCATTGATGTCATTGATTTTAGAGCTAGAAGGGTTGTTATACTCATCTTGAAAGAGTTGTTGCTGTTGGAACCCTTGTTCTTGTTGGCTTGTACCTCTTCTTCAATCAGCAGGCCTACCTTATAAAGCTTCGTGAAAGACTTTGTGGTTTGGAATTTAATATGATCCCCATACTTAGGATGCATGTTACGGATCACCAGTCGAACTTTATCCTCTTGAGATGGCTTGTTAGTCATTTGTGCAGCTTTTCCCTCCATCTGTTAAGGAAGGTGACAAAATCTTCATTCGAGTTTTGTTTAGTTAACTCCAACTCACGAAGGCCAATGGGAAGCTGAGTATTGTATATGTATTGTTTGTGGAACTCTTCTCTGATATAGTCCCTGTCATTCAGCTTGGTTTTGTTCAGTCATCTGAACCACTTGGATGGATGTGCATCCAAGGTCAAGGGAAAGACATAAGCAAACAGGTCCTTGCTCATGCCCTTGAAGGCCATAGAGATGGAAAAGACTCTCAAGTGATCATCTGGGTATTCGACCCCCTTGAATTTTGGGAGGTTACCCAATGCTACCTTTTTAGGGACCTTTTCCCTCAGTTCAGGAACAATGACGTCATGGCCATGAGCCTGACTCTCGAGTGCAGGAATTGACTGGATCAATTGCTTGAGATTTTCAAATCTCAAATCCGTCTTGGACTTGATTGGAGGTGGTGGTGGTGGAGTGTCTCCCTGTTCTTCCTCTTCAGTTAGTTTCTCTCTCAGTACCTTGATCTCTTTGTCTTGTTTCTCAAGACGAGAGTTCATTAGTTGAAGTTGAGCCATGATGGCACTGAGATGTTCGTTAGTGTCCCCCATTTCAGATGATGATTTAGAAGAGTCGGAAAATTTCGTCTAAAAAGGTTAGGATGCGCTTGACGAGACTGGGAGTAGGTTGAGCTTGTTACCTCTTTGTTGGACGTTCCCAAGTTATAATCTCACGACCTGTCCAGAACAAAAATCGAATGGACCTCGTAAATGAGGGATGGAGAAATGAAAATGGAAATGAGAGGTGAAAAATGAAGATGAAAGTGGAAATGGGGATGGGAAATGATTTGAAATGGGTATGATTATGGTTATGATGGCAACATGGGCCTAACTATATGCAGATGCAAATGTGGACTGGACTGTACTGAACTGGACTAGACTATGCAAGCAAACTAGACTCAGAAGGATTGCCTATGCTAGCTTCGCTAGACTTAGGAAGGAATTGGCTTCGCCAGACTTGATGATTTTGGGCCATTATGGACATAAGGCAGACTAGCTTCGCTAGACTCGAGGAATTGGACTGCTATAGGAGTAGCTTCGCTAAACTCGGAGGGTGCCTTTATGAACTTAGGGATGATTAGCTTCGCTAGGTCAAAGGGTGCAGTTATGGTCTTACAGGGATGATTACCTTTGCTAGGACAGGGTGCCGTTATGGACTTTAGGGATGACTAGCTTCGCTAGGTCAAGGTGTCGTTATGTACTTAAGGGATGACTAGCTTCGCTAGGTCAAGGTGCCGTTATGGACTTAAGGGGTGCCGTTATAGACTTACAGGGATGACTAACTTCGCTAGGTCAAGTTGCCGTTATGGACTTACAGGGATGATTAGCTTCGCAAGGTCAAGGTGCCGTTATGGACTTGAGGGATGACTAGCTTCGCTAGGTCAAGGTGTCATTATGGACTTAAAGGGTGCCGTTATGGTCTTATAGGGTGCCGTTATGGACCCAAAGAGTGTCGTTATGGTCTTAAGGGTGACTAGCTTCGCTAAATCAAGGTGTCGTTATGGACTTAAAGGGTGCCGTTTTGGTCTTATAGGGTGCCGTTTTGGTCTTATAGGGTGCCGTTATGGTCTCAAGGGTAACTAGCTTCACTAAGTCAAGGTGTCGTTATGGACTTAAAGGGTGTCGTTATGGTCTTATAGGGTGTCGTTATGGACTTACATGGTGTCGTTATGGTCTTAAGGGCGCCGTTATGGTCTTATAGGGTGTCGTTATTGACTTAAAGGGTGTCGTTATGGTCTTAAAGGTGAGTAGCTTCGCTAGGCTTAATGGTTTGGAACTGGACTTGATTAGACTTAGGAAATGAGTTGGGCCTTATATGGACCTAATTTTGGACTTAGTCCTATATTGGATTGAAGTTAGACTTGAAAATGCACATGGGCTTGACATTGGAAATGGATTGGAATAGACTTGGATTACACTTAGACTGGGCTTGATATAGACTATGGTTCACATGGAGGTGCAAATGGACCTAGATTTTGACATGGGCTAGACTTGTATGGGCCTAAGATAGACTCTAATGCTAGCGGGCCTAATATGAATGCATGGACTCAAATTAGATGGACCTAATATGAATGCACAATGGGCTCTAATGCGCATGGGCCTAGAATGAATGCAAATGGATTGAACTCTAATGCATATGGGCCTAAAATGAATGCAAGTGAGTTGGATTGATTGGATTGAAGGTGTTTAGGCTGGGCTTAGAATTTTCGAAATTCATTTTTGAAAAAAACCCCTTGTTTTATCTTTAGTTACGAAAAGATGATGGATTAATTTTGAAAAAATATTTTTTATTGAAATGTCGTGTATGATCATGATTAATAAATACTTTTTGAAAAAGGTAGCATAGAAGAGGGTGTAGGATGGATTTTTGAAAAATGTAAGTTTTCGAAATATGGTAAGGTAATATCGATAGGGAAGATTATGTGAACAGGGAGAAATGGAAGAGGTAGACATGCATGACAACTCTAACTCTATAATGACCCTTTTTTTCTAGATGCACTTTTTAAGACAGACTCGACCTTGCATGAAAAGACTGATTTTTATTGAATTAGGTGAGATTCCTAAAATGACATGCTTTGACGCGAATGCACACAGACGAACATAGGATCGAACATAGGATCGACCACCACGACGAATAAATTAAATAAAAGCATGCGATGCACAGACTACTCCCTGACATGTTTTTCGGGGATTTAGGCGAAGTTTTGGTCGTTCGATGATTTTGCTTGTTTTTAGACGCGATTTTGGACGCAGCGAATAACAACGATTTTGACATAATGATGCTGATGTAAACTTGTTATCTTAGACTCGAACAAAGGTCAAAATACCAATAAGCATGGGACGAATAGGCTGCGCGCCACGCAACTGGTGCGCGCGGTGCGCAGCCTATGCGTCTGGCGCAGGCGCATTGCGCGAGGCGCAACTTAATGCGTTTGGCACAATGCTCTGCGGCACGCGTAATGATAAATTGACGCATGGTTCGGGCGAAAACGACGATTTGTTTTAAACGCGACTTGCAATATTTTCGGGCGGAAAGCCTGTTAGCAGGCAAAAAATGCAATAACAGGCAACTGTCAGGTAACATGGATGCAAAAGTTCTCAACCTAAAGTCCATTTCTACATTCAACTATTGGTCAGCTTACAAGGATTAATGCATAGTGGAATTAAAAAATCTGGTCGAGCTAACCAACTGCTACCATCACACTCACTGAACTATATCAGAGAATTTGGAGACCAAAATCCCAACTCTATTAAATTAGAATTAACAATTACAACGCTTTGATTCTCATACTCTATAAATTCCTCTAGAAAATCCGACAGAATTTCCTTTGAAAATACAACAACCCTAAGCGGGAAATCATTTAAACCTGTTCACAACTACAATTAATACAATATTCCCAAATCCAACATCCAGCAACCTCAATGCTTTCGCGGAGCAACACCAACAGAGAATCAAGCGCATTAACCCCTCTTAAATAAAAAAATGAAAAAGAACTAATTAATGTTTATCTATTACAAGGTTGAGCGACCTCACTTCGAAATACAAGTTAATACCACTATTTATACTTCTAGTAATCCAAAACCTTCAACGTTAGAGAACTCTTGAACCTGCAACAAATAGGACACTGCCACCCACCAAGTGACAGGCCACAGAAATGACAAAACAAACATACACACATAAGCAAAGCTGAGTACTAACCCATCAAATACGTTTAAAACATGCTGTGGTGCTCCTTTACTTGAAAACAATTCCGCTACAATTATAACAGCAAAGCAACAACAATAACAATAGCAACCGCTACACATGCTTTAAACTTGTCAACCAATACCCTTGGTGACTTCACGGTTCCTCACGGAACAATATTTACAGTAAACATACTTTATACTTGTCATCCAATACTTTTGGAGACTTCACGGTTCTTAACAGAACAATCTTTATTCATTTCAAACAATTCCTTTACAGACATTCACACTTTACTTTCTTTTAACACAATCATTTGGCAATAGGTAAGGGAACGACGTGAAGGTAGCAACACCAGATTGCAGACACATCGCTTATTGGGGAACGTCTTCCCATCATATATAAGGCCTACCGTAGTCTTCAGTGTATACATCCCTTGAAGCAACCCACCACAGGTAATACTTCCAAGGCGACTCTCATAATACCCGACCAGAGAGTTTCTCCATAAGACACTCCACCGGAGAGTAATCCTTCAGGTCCTTAGGGTCGACCATCAGAGAAGCCCTAAGCCTTTCGTCATGTGTTCATAACCTATGAGGGCCCACCAGAAGCGATCCTCATCGGCTCCTTCTAACCTTTGCCATTCTTTCACTTTACATGATTAGTTCTTTAATCACTTTCGTTTTCAGCAATACAGTTTATATAACCAATACAACTCCAAATCAATACACATACATAACATGAACAACATAACCGATAAACAATTATAACAATAACGACAATGGGTTTCCACTATGAAATAACTATAATGATACTTAACTGAAACTCGATAACAAGAAATCTCTTCTTTAACTAAATATAAGACATCACTAACTACCTCGAAGTAATTTGTGCTATGGGTCGTAACAGAATTGATTTAATCCAACTGATACATCTCCTATAATTCTTCTCAATGTGACATCCGTATACGTGAACCATCTTTACAACTCGATATTAACCCACAAATCATAGTTAGGCTAAATATATTATCATTCACTTAAATTATTAACCTTTTAATAAACTCTTGCGAATATTCTAACTTTACTATATTAATCCATTAATAAATCTTAGTATAAACTTCCATCGAAGTGAACCTCTTCTTAGAACTTCACTCAACCAATTTTAGAAAACCATTGTAGCTATAATTAGACCAACAACAATGAAGCTAAACAATATTAATTCTCCTTAAATATCATATGAATATTTATTTTGATCAAACTCTCCAAATAGAAGTTATTTGAACAATGAACTAACGCCTCCTTTTCTAAATAGAACTAATATAAGAAAACAAAACATTTCTAGTTATTCCATTCATACTATTACTAATCAGAATTTAAATGGAACTTCATAATCATGATCCTAAATCCAAGAAAATACCACAACACCTTAACTTAATAAATTGATTCTACATCTTATATACATGAATCTAAATTATTGAATTACGTTATTCAAACTTAGTTCACAAACCTTATGAGACTAACAAAACTGATTTAATTTTACACAACAACAACAACAACAACCAACAAACAGCAACGACAACCAACAACAACAATTACAATTCAACAACAACCACCACCACACTAACATCAACCACAAAAGCAATGGTAACAGCACAACAACAATGACAATTACACCACCACCATACGCACAACACATAGGGAGGGAAAGTACCTTCGGTACTTTGCTGCAACACCAGCACACGACGGGGGGAAATGGTGGCAGCAGCACCACGACAATCAGCACCGCAGCAATACGGCGGCAGCAACGACGCCAATAACAAACGCAGACCAGAGGAGAGAGAAAGAAGGGAGGCAGGGGAGGGAGAAAACCATGGCAGCAACAACAAAAACAACTTCGGTTGCAGCAAGGACGAGACAACACCGCGCATCACCATCGAGGCAACGGCGGGATTCCGGCGAGGCAGAAAGCAGGGGATGCGAGAGAGACATTGGGGATTTGGGGTTTTGGTTCTTTTCCTCATTAAACTCCAATTGAAATCAGAAAAATGGGATAAATGGAGAAGTTTTGACATGTCAAGGTTGAATCTTTTTGCTGGCTTGATTCTAGGAGGACACGAAGAAGATGAAGTAGGAGGTGTTCCAAGTCACCAAGCACACGATTAAGGAGAGAGAAAATAAGAGGAGTGGGGTTTCCTTTGTTCCTATTAAAAATCCAAAATACCTTTACAACACAACTTAGTAAATGACTTCTTTAAACAAATATGATAATAAAAACATACATACAGACATTCATATTAATCTTCAGGCTTCACGATTGCTCGTCCCAAAGGTTGTCAATCTCTCAAACCCAAGCCACGATATAATCTTGAGCGTCTTTGAATAAATTGATTATTTTTTTTATTACAGTTACTAAATGTTTCTTTCATGATGTAGATTTATAATATAAAAATCGTTCCTTTGTACATTCTAATCCTTTTTATTATTATATACGTTGCATGTTTGTCCTGCTTGTCTTTTTATCACCACATATCTTATTATTGCTAATTAAGACCTAAAGAACTGTTATAACATTAAATTCAGATAATTGGACAACCTGTTAGGTTCCCTGTAATTTGATTGCATAATAACATATCACCAAAAAAATGTATTTTATGTGTATCATGAACCAACCTAGACTAGTTTATTTTTAGGGTGTATGAAAACGTTATCTGGTTATTTTTCTGCATAAAACTTGACATGAATCGATATTTAGTAGAGGCCATCAATGGGCGAACATTGTTTATTATGGCCGTGTTCGTACCCTCACCCCCCGAACTCAATCTATGGTTCATTGACCATCTATGGAGTCATGATGGGGAAATCTACATTGGATAAGTCCCTAAGTTGCCCCTTTGATTTCCCAATATCCAATTAGGTTTATGAGTCTTCCTTTAAAGACTTGTTGGCGACTTCTTTCAATTCAAAACGTTTTCTATAAAACCTTTACAATGAGGTAGTCAAATACGCGTAGGCGAAATAAAATCACGCCTATAAGGATGTGAGATTATTTTAATTATATTCATCAGTTGGGTGAATTATACTGTAAAATTGGATGAGTTCATGTGTTTTGGAGAATGATTTATACAGAGAAATTATAGGAAGAAGAAGAAGAAGCCCACTAATGAAAACTGAACTAAGAAAAGCTTGGATTACATCGACAATATTCATCTATATGTTCTCTGCTTTTTTTTTTCTTTTTTGAAATTGGTTCTCTGGTTTTTTTAACTCTCCTTTTACTTTTCTTTCCTACACCCCTACATCTCTCAAAACTACTTGCTACATTGTTGTGAACAAGTATTTAGAATTACGGCGGCCTTTTGGACTATTATTTTATCTGATATAAAAAAATACTTTAGATTTATAGGTCTGAACATGAAAAAAAGAAAGGTAAAATATTGGTACTTTTTTTAGATCATAGTTTTCAAATAAAGAATTATAGCAAGTAAAAAGAGACTTCCATTTATGAAAAATGTAGCGAGTAAAAAAAGATGAAGGAAATATATATGATTTTTAATACTCCCTCTGTATTTTTCAGTTTTCCTATTTTGTCTGTGCGCGTTTTGTCAATGAATTTCTTTGACTTTAAATTCAATTCATTACATATTAGTAAAAATTATGACGATTGAATATTATAAAGTACTCATTGAGACTAATCAAACAAGATCCCACATGACTAAATTTTTCCTTATATATTTAGAAGTTTCTCTCTAATTGTAATTACAAATTAATATATCTTGATAGAGCGAATATACGAATTAACAATTGAGTAAAAAAATAACAAATCAATGAACAAAATCCACCACCTTCCACATAAAGCATTTAACGATTTAGAAACCGCTTGTTTTAATTTTCCAAAAAACATAAAATTGAGTAAAAAAACTATTTAATTAATGAACAAAAAAAGGTTAAAATTTGGTGAGCAGAACCATAGCATAGAAGGAGAACATAGAACTGATTTAGGCCCTTAGATCATCATAAATGAATATTCAAGCTGTTTCCCATGCCATTAATGACATTTTCATAATTAATTCGAAACTTACAGAACTGGTTCTCAGCTTCTGCAAAAGTAAGCAAAAAGTATTAAAAGTAAATGAAATCTATCGATAAGTAAATGAAATTGTTGAAAAGTAAAGAAATTGTAAACCAGTTTGTGAAGTTTCAAGATTACGGAAAATGTCATTAATGATATGGGAAGCATCTAGACCATTCAATTTTATTAATCTAAAGGCCAAGATTGATTCTATATTCTCATTGGAATTTGGTATATCTAGATATATACACACGGTGTACTTCTAAATAATAGAAGCATTGTTGTAGACATATTAGAATATTTCTATTATGTCAACGAACAATATTCATCCTGTTGAATTCTTTGCTACGAAGTTCTGCCAATGAACTTATTGGTTTGATCTCAAAGATTATCACTCTCAAATTATTATTTTCTTCTTCACTATAGTAAAGTTAGTTATTACTCAAATGCATGCCAAATTGAGAAGGATTCTGAATGGTATTAGACTCACAGTTTCGGAAAACATTAACGACCCATTTGGTTAGTGGTTATCAATGGAGTTAATTAATGGCAATGCATTGTATTATGAATTTGTGAAGGAAATCTCAAGTAATGCTGCTTCATCCAAAATATCTATTTTTGTCCTAAAATTTCTTTACGATCTATTTCCATTTGGGAAGGTGGTATCAGTAATGAAATTTATAAAGAAAAACTCATGTGTTTTAAATGCAATGGGCATTGACATTACAATTTGATTTACACTAAATTACAATACTATCATTTTATGACCACTAAATAAACGTGCTATTATTAATAAAATTTGGGTGCTTCTTTTTATTAAGAGATAGTAAAAGGCTAGATTAGGAGCATTATCATAAATAATATTTCACTGATATTAAGTCGTAGGGGGTAAATAGGATGTAATGATTAATTTGTTATTAGAAAGGAGTTAATTGTTTATCTTATAATTTTCTACAAAGTAATAATATGATTTGTAGCCATACATCGCATGGGTATTAGACTAGAAATAAGGATACTATTCGAGATAAATGAATCAACGAAATGAAATAATTGTCTAGCATTATATGTCAAAAGTGGGATTGTAAGTATTTAATATTAGTTGGTTTTACTCACAAAAAATGAACACTAAATTTGGTTGTTTTATCACTTTCTGGTTTTCTAGAGAGAAAGATAAATTGAAAGGATGAACCAGTTTTTTGGGATGTTGAGAGACAAAGAGAGTGAAATTGTTTTGAAACGATTGGATAAAGTTATTGAATTGGAAAAGTTGCTATTTTGCCTATGTACTTTTGTTTTCATTTTTTCTTATATAAGGGATAACCATGAAATGTAAATCATATGGGGAACATATAAAACACACATATATAATACTCTATTACGTATGTATATGTTCTAAATTAATTTAATGAATATTAAAACTTGTATTGCCTTGGTGTATTTTAAAAAATTCTACCTCCATATCCTTAGTTCTTCTGAATTGTTTTTTTGGAAGAAATCAAGGAGTAAGGGTTAACAGTGGGCCATTGGAGTCAGTTGGGGTAGTTTTTGGGAGGCAAAAAGTAAAGTGGAAGTACAAAATGTTTCATCCAGAAATGACATTAGGAGCAACAAAAACCAAAAGGGGAAAAAATTATATCTTTCATTTTTTTAATCACTCTGATTAATTATGTAGTTCAAGAGTATACAAATTAATATCAAACTTTTACAATAAATGAAGAAATAAATGGGAGCATAGCACTAAATACTAAACAAAGATTGAAATTCATACACAATAACAACCTTTTAAGGGTTTACAATATAACATAAAAATAAAAAACAGTGTAATGACTAATTTTGTATTGTAAATAGTAACGTAAACTAAGGATTTGAATTTTTTTATTGCAACGAGTTGATCAACAATCGATTTGATATTTTGATCATCATCCTTATCATAATTAAACTATGGATGATAGGTAAGTTATTTAACTTTAGACAAAAGAATAAATATCATGGCACGGGTACTACATACTTATTGTCAATTTTGTAGATCGTGGATTTTGTTCATTGATTTGTTTATTTTTACTCAATTGTTAATTCGTATATTTGCTCTATCATGATATATTAATTTGTAATTACAATTAGAGAGAAACTTCTAAATATATAAGAAAAAATATAGTCATGTAGGATCTTGTTTGATTTATCTCAATGAGTACTTTATAATATTCAATCGTCATAATTTTTACTAATATGTAATGAAAATAATTTAAGGTCAAAAAAATACATTGACAAACGCGCACATACAAAACAGGAAAACTAAAATAATACTGAGGTAGTATTAAAAATCATATATATTTCCTTCGTCTTTTTTTACTCACTACATTTTTCATAAATGGAAGATTGACAATGATCTTATATCAACTATAGTGGGAAACATATATTCGGCCACCTAAAGGTTCTAATTTGAGGAACCTAATTATTTTCAAACGAGGGCTATTCCTTCTTCGACTCATGAGATAGTGGAGACGATGAATGATCATGGGTCGTCCCAATTACCCGGGGAATTAATATATATTTTTATTTAAATGCAATTTCAAAGGAAAAGTGCAACTTAGAAGTGCATGAAAATCTACTCCACTCAATTTCATAATACCATTAGATGTTTCAGTCTACTGAATTACTATTTAAGATGAAGGATAGAAGTTTGGTACACCAATGATGCTATTGAGGAAGATTGACTCAACATCTGGTTTGTGTAATAGTATTAGGTTGATAATCAAGCATGTAGGAAACCGAATCATCCAAGTTCTAGTCATTTTAGGTACCAATGGGGAATAAGGTATTTATACCCTGTATGATACTCATTCCGTCGAAGGGAACATAATTTCCTATGAGGATTCAAAAGAAGGCAGTTTCCTTTGGCAATGTTAAAAGTCTAGAACAATCCCTATCGCATGGTGGGTTTGTATCTCCCTGGACCAGTTTTGGCCGTCGCCAATTTTATGTAGTCATTTCCAGTGTCACGAGTAAAAAGTGCCTAAAAGTAATAATTTGTGAGAAATATATAAAATGGGATGTCTAATACTACAATTAATGCAGCATATAAAGAAGTCTTCCAAAACATATGAGAATTATGTTTTTGCTAAACAACTTTATAATCAATATAAAGGTGCATTTTTATAATACAAGAAAGTTTTTGATCGAGTAGTCGTAAAAAAATCGTTTATATCATTTCAATGTAGCTAATATATAAACATTCTAATTAAGCTAAAAAGTTCCGGTGCATTATGCACGGGTCCAAGACCCGGTATAGTAGTTTATATAATACAAAGCTATTGTTATCAGATATAGTTAGTTACATAATACAGAGATAGTGCCAAGCTTGCTTAGTGGAGGTGGTGGGGAACTCACCTTGTGACTTTGATGTCACAAGTTCAAGCTCCACTACCTACTTGTGCTTGGGAGTAGGGATTTCCTTAATCCCCCTAATCTCAAGCGTTGAGCACATTATTAGGCTGGCAGTTGACCTGCGAGAGAGTCTTTGGTCCCAGTAGGGTCCTTCTTACCAAGGGGTTCCCAATAGGGGCCCTAAAAAAAATACAGAGATAATCTACAGCTATATATAGGATAGAGTACAATAGGATAAACACAGGTACTTACATAGTAGCATGAAGCTATATAACAACAAGGAGATAAACATTGACTTTCTCAATTCTTATCATTAACAATAAATACACAAAGTATTTGTGAGGAAATAAATTATTATACGAGTAGGACTGTGATTATTTAGGGGACAAGTATCTTAATCCTAATTCGAATTGTAGAAGGTATGATCTTATTTTCCCTTTATAAGCAACAACAATTCATAAGGTCGTGCTTGTTCATGTGCCTAAGAAAATAAGGGTATATCAAAGAGAGAAATCAGAGGCTAGGAAAATAGTAGTCCGTACTCGAAAATAAAGCGTGAACGAGATGAAGAAAGGAAATACCGATTATTGGGATATTATCTTTGAACTAATCACTGAGATACTCTCATGGCTACCTGCTAAATCTCTTCTATGGTTTAAATGTGTTTCTCCATCATGGTATCAGCTAATCAAAGATCCAAAATTCATCAAGCTCCATCTTAGAGGATCCCTCGAAGCAAAATCGGACACATACCTTATCGAGTCTCGCAAATCCAAACAAAGCCTCTACTCTTTTAGAACTAGATCCCAACATCCCTATTACCATTTTACAGAACTTACTCATCCTAAAAACATCATCGAGCGTAAGAACGTTGAACTAATAGGCTCATGCAATGGCTTACTTTGTTTTGTGACAGGATCATCTCGTTACAATTTATGAAGGAATATGTCCTTAGACATCCCGACAATTACTAAATATAAATAGGATTTATATTATGAAGATAATGAAGTTAATTATTTTAGTACTCGTATTTTCTTGCTAGAGAATATATATGATTAATAGGACAATATTGATTGGGCCTATAACTAAAATAGATTAATCCTATGAGGTCACACATTGTAGCACAAGTTGGACAAAGCAATCCAAATCCATTTAGGATTAGGATTGGGCCGGTCCAAAGGGGAATAGGAGGAGAATTAGTTCTCCTAACTAGCCTATGACTCTTCTATTATATATAGGATATAATATTAGGGTTTAGGTGATCACTTTCATTAATCAGTTTCTTTTCACAAAAGAGAGAAGTGAAACCCAAATCTATTCCCTCTAACCGGCGCCTATACCACCAAAAAGCAAGGGATATTTTCTCTTCCGTTCTAGCAGACGTTGGTGTTCAACTGGTGCTCGTGGACTTATTAGAGGAGCAACACTTGGGGCTCTCGGATCTTCAAGCTTGCATACAACAGGGAAATCAAGCTGAGGAAGTTGAGGATGCTTTGACTGCTCGCGATCGAGAATTAGAGACGTTGCAAGTACAAGTCATAGCATGAAGACTAAGATCGACGGTCACAAAGACGAAGTGACTACCCGAGTCAAAGCCAAATTGATGTACCAATACATGATGGGGCACACTTGCTCTTGGGACCCTAGGAAGGAGATTGACCTTTATCTGGACTGGTTTGGCTCTATGAAGGATTTGATCGACGCTGATAAGGGGAACAAAACAACGGCTGAGTCTTCTTTGGTCGTTGGTCCGAAAGAGGGAGACGCTGCAGCCTCTAGTGCAACTTCATTGCGTCTGATGCGCAGGAAGATGACCCTTCAGAGAAAGAAATCATACATGAGATCTCGACTTCTGAAAAACCTGCCGATGCTCCCGACGTTTAATCTTTTAAATCTTAGAATGTTTATCTTTTGAATCTTTGAAAACAATTGTCTTTTGGGTCGCTCATGGGAGCGATCATAACATATGTTTTGGACCATTCATGGGAATGTTATAACCTTTAATCAATCTTATGCATGTGTTGCTTTGCTGTTTCATTCATTCTGTTTTTCTGGCGTTACATAAACATTACAGGTGCTTTGAAACCTCTTTAGTTGTTTTGAACAATTATCCATAGGAAAAAATATACATAAAACAACATAACTCTACTTACTTGAATGTTGTAGGTCGTTGCATTCATTGCTACATTGCTACAACCGTTATTTAGGTAAACGTCGGAGCTGACGTTGCGTTGATATGCAAACTTTTCTACTTGATCAATCTTTGACTTATTGGAAAATGTTGTCGCTGACTACTATGCGACGATATTATTGATATGTAAAACCTGGAAAAGAACACACAGTATTTCTTTGTCGTTGTAACTTCAGCGACGCTGCGATGACATATACATCACTTATTGAAAACACAAGAAATAAATGAACTAATCTAAATAACAATGTGATACTTAGCTAGAAATGGTATCTCTTGAGATGGAGAGCATTCCAACTTCTTGGGACCATGGTTCCATCGCGTTGTCGCAACTGATATGCCCCCTTGCCAACAACTTTGCTGATCTGGTAGGGGCCTTCCCATTTGGCACCTAATAACTTACATGCATTTAGCATTTGTACGTTTTGGAATACTTTCCTCAAAACCCAATCGCCTTCATTGAAGATCTTAGCTTGCACGTTTTTGTTAAAACTTCTTGCGACGATCTGTTGTTGCGCTGCCATTCGTACTAACGTTGCGTCTCTCAGGTCTTCTTTGGTATCCAAGCCGTTAGCCATTTCATCACGATTCTGCAACTATGACATTAGGCCATACCTGGCAGTTGGAATGCTAACTTCAGACGGCAAGACTACTTCGCAATCGTATACAAATGAGAAAGGCGTTTGTCCAGACGCTGTGCGTGGTGTCGTGCGATTATCTCATAGGATCGATGGTAGTTCTTCTGCCCATTTTCCATTCCTAGCTTTGAGACGCTTCTTTAATGTGTCTATGACAATCTTGTTGTTGGATTCAGCTTGTCCGTTGCTTAAGGATATCTAGGCGTCGACGTCAGCATCGTGATGTTCCATTCGTTGCAGAAACGTTTGGTTTTATCACTTATGAATTGCGACCTATTGTCGCATATAATTTCTGACGACAATCCAAACCTGCAAATAATGTTATTAGTGTGTATAAAAGAGATTACCTCCTTATCACGTACATGCTGGAACAACTCTGCCTCTAACCACTTAGAAAAATATTATGTTAGTGCCAATATAAAGGCCAAGAAGTTAAGGTCGGATGTAAAATTTCAGAGGGTTTGTGCGTCATACCTGCGTGTCGCTGAAACTGTCACATTTTATGACGTACCTGATTGCGTCTTGCTTCATCGTTGGCCAATAGTAGCCCATCCTTAATGCTCGGTTGGACAAGCTGCGTCCACCGGAGTGATTTCTAAACGTTCCTTCATGGAGGTCTTGTAGGACTTGGCCCTATTGGTGCTTTTCTAGACATCGCAAGTATGGTCCTGCGACGTACTTTTTGAACAACACTCCTTGGATGACCACATATCTGGATGCTTTGAAATGCACTTTTCTTGCTTCGGCTCTGTCGTCTGGTAGTACGTCGTTAGTTAAGTAATCTAAAGTAGGCTTAGTCCAACTAATATTTACCTCAGCATCATCATGGGTCGTGTCGTTTATATGATCGTCGTCGTCGTTTGTCGTGACAGCGATAATGTCTGTTATCTCTGTGCATATAGTTATTGCTGGCATCATAAGATGGACGATGGGAACAGAGGTAAACGTCGAGTCTTGGAATGACGATCCAAAGTTTACTAGTGCGTCTACATGAGTACTCTGGTCTCTTGGTACCTCCACTATATCAAAAGGGTTAAACGTCTTACTTTTATCTTTTGCAACCTCTAAGTATGACGCCATCTTTGAGTCTTTAGCGGCAAATTCACCTTTAACTTGACTGACAATCAGGAGTGAGTCGTTGTATACTTTCAATGCTTTTCCCCCGAGGTCATTGGCTAAGGTCAACTTCTTAACAGCAATAACTAAAGCTGATATATGTTTTTCAAGGGAAGAATACCTGGTCTCTGCGTCTAACAGATAGACATACTGACGTAATAAATGGGGAGTTGTTGAATTTCAGCATCTCGGGTCAAGACAACACTTACTGACGCGTTGCTAACGGCAAGATAAAGTTGAAGCGTCTCTCCGTCGCTTGGCTAGGATAGTAAAGGTGGGGTAGCTAAGTATTGCTTGAGTGCTTGCAAAGCATCTTCGTGCTCTTGTGACTAATCGAAGCCCTTATTTTTCCTTAGGACATCATAAAATAGATGGCATTTATCGGATGTTCTTGATATAAAACGGTTGAGTGCAGCGACACATCCTGTCAGCTTTTGAACTTCTTTAACGTTTCTTGATCATTGGATGTTTATCAACCCTTATTTTCCTACAACAACTCCAAATGTGCATTTAGTAGGGTTAAGTTTCATACCATATTTTCTGAGGACGTCGAATGCTTCTGACAGATACTAGATATGATCGTTTACGTTCTTGGAGTTTACCAACATATAGTCGATATAGACTTCCATTGTGTCGCCAAGTTGGTCTTTGAACATTTGGTTGACTAACAGTTGATACGTCGCACCTGCATTTTTTTGTCCAAAGGGCATAACTTTATAGCAATATATACCTTAATCGGTGACGAATGCTGTTTTTTCTTGATTGTCGGGGTGCATGAGGATCTGATTGTAACCGGAGTATGCGTCCATGAACGTCAAGAGTTCGTGTCCTGTCGTCGCGTCAACCATGACATCTACATGCGGGAGCGGGAACAGATCTTTTGGGCAGGCTTTGTTCAAATCCGTAAAGTCGATGCAAACTCTCCACTTGCCATTTTTCTCGCTGACAACAACGACGTTAGCTAACCAATCAGGGTATTTAACTTCTCGCACTATACCCGTGTCAATTAATTTTTGGACCTCGTCGTTTATGATCTGATTGCGTTCAGGGGTGAATTTGCGACGTTTATGCTTGACTGCTTTATGTTCCGGATCGACGTTCAACTTGTGAGTGATTATGTCCAGACTTATACCCATCATATCTTCATGGGACCATGCAAAACAATCTTGGTTAGTCCTAAAAAAATCAATTACATGGTTTCGTAATTCAAACGACAGGGTCGCTCCGATGCGAACGACACGATCTGGGAAAGCTGGATCAAGGACCACTTCATCTATTTGTTTCTCGTAAGGTTCATCTGGTACTGATCCGCCTGTTAATTGCTAGATTGAGGCTTTGGGGAGTTTGAGCGACGAGCTATAGCACTCTTAAGCAGCCTTTTGCTCTCCTTTGATTACTTGGACACCCCATTTGGTGGGGAATTTGAGCGTCTGATGATAGGTTGACGGCACTGCTTTCATCTTATGGATCCAAGGTGTGCCGAGGATGACGTTGTATGCTGATGGGTAGTCAACGATGTTGAATCTGGTTTGCAAAATGACTCCTTTTGCGTAGGTGTGCAAAGTGAGCTTGCCAACGGTTTGTTGCGTTCCTCCACTGAATCCGACTAGGACTATTGATTTCTTCGTTATGTCCCTGTCATCAAGACCCATACCATCCAAGGCACTTTTGAATAAGATGTTGGCGGAGCTTCCACCATCCATCAACACTCATCGCAACAAGCAATTGCTGACTGTCAAGGAAATGACTAGTCCGTCGTGATGCTCCTCGTCGCATACGTCATCGAAGGTGATGGACATCACTTCTAATTTCCTTTCGTCATCTGACTTGCAATCTTTAGGATGTTTAGACGAGGGGGAACCTTCTCTTGCTAGCCTTTTGGTTGCTGAATATGTTAGTTCACAAACGTCAGATCCACCGGAAATTACATTAAATACCTTAACATGCGAAGGGGATACAGGTGGATTTTGCTTTGGTGGATTTTTGTCGAAGGACACTTTCCCTTTGTCGCTAAGAAGATCTTGTAGGTGTCCTTTGTTCAACATGAAAGCGACTTTTCTCCTGAGTGTTATGCAATCTTCAGTTTGGTGGCCATGGTTGTGATGAAATTAACACCATTTGGTTTGATCCTTGTGAGCGTCCGGTCGGTCACTCTTCATTGGCCAACGAACGGGTGCACCGATCTTTGTTAGAGCATTAACGACCCCTACAACGTCAACCAAAAAGCCATATGACTCAACGTCAGGATAGTCATTGGGATCTGTCTTTGCGTTAGTACCTGCACATTCTAACACATCGTTAACGTTATGTACCTGGTTTGGTCTGATGTTGATGCGTGTCGTTTCCGCAACAAAATTAAATTTATAAATAACTCACTAACTCTAACAACTAGATAGGGAAAGTAAGGGTCGAACCCACAGAGACTGCGTTGTTATCTTAAACTATCTATTTAATTATATATATATTACAACTATTTTATTAATTGGGGGGTTTTTTAGATATCAAACTATACTAAAGCTATTAAACTAAAATAATGAAAATATCAATTGCAGGATATAAATTTGGTTTTATAATATATAAAGAGGCTAATAGGAGACATGTAACTTTCTATAGATATTGGGGATAATCATTGACTCATTCGACTAGCCTAGGATCGATTGGTTAACTATATAACCCATTGAAAGCAAGTAGATTACTAGTTTTATCTTTCTTACTTGTTAAATCCCGTGAAAGCACGAAAATTTAATCCTAATCAAGCTAAATTAATCCAACCATGAAAGCATGTATCAAATTATCAAACTTGACGACATTAGAAACACCCGATCAAGCGAACCCCAAATTAGCTGAAGTGCAACTAATTGAATTCAATTGTTACACAAGATTCTAGCAATTATAATTAGACCAGAAAGCTACAACCTAATTAAAGTTACTATCAATCTAACAATAGAAACATGAAATAATTTAGGTGATCAAACTAAATCAATAAACATGAATAAAAAGCCAGATAATAATCCTTGTATAAATACCCAAAAGAAACTAATCGTTTATAACACAAACAAAAACGTAATCTCATAAACCCATATATCAAATAGTCAATTACATGTTCCAACTTGTGTAAAACAACTCTAAATTAGACATGAAAACAAAGAAAAGAGATAGAAAAGAGTAGAGATAACTCATTGTGGATGAATTTTCGGACTGAAATAAATCTCTGTCTTCGTACTGTTATGCGCCGTCCTCTCGTCTCCTGCTTGATGCCTTCTTCCACTCCGTATCGCGTCTGCTACCCTTCCACCACTTTTTGTTCGTATTGTTGCTGCCCTTAGACTTAGGGTCTAAAACTCCCTTTTCTTTGTATGCTCTGTGTTGTTTGTTTCGTTCTTTGCAGCATTTCTCCTTAATTATCCTTGTGCTGCTACGTGTCTTCTAAACCAACAATAGGTTTCCTTTTGTTTCTTTTCCTCTTTTTTTTTTTTTTTTTTTATTCTCTCCTAGACTCCTACTTCTTTCATTTTGTAGTTGTATATGTATATTGGCTGCTTCTCTATAATGTAATTTCGACCCAGTAAACAGCTGACTTAGCTCTTGCTTCCTTCTCCAAAGTTGTAGATTTCGATCTCAGCTTTCCGTAGCCACTTAAATCGTCTCGTTTTGACTCCGTATGAGTGAGATATGACCAAAATACTATATCAGCCCCGCAGAATTAGTAATACTCGAATTTAGTGCATCTTCCCAAACTTTTAGTTAAATAGGTTATCATTAAATAATTAATATAGACACAAATTCATCTTTTAAACACTAAACATAATTATCAAGTGATTAAACCGAAATATCATATAACTCAACAGACGAGTATTATATTAGAGGGTAAAAATATGTATAAATAGGCACTTATCAAATTCCCCCACACTTAGCTTTTGGTCGTCCTCGATCAAACTAGAACTATATAATACTAGCATCTATTTGTCATTATAAATTTTAACATCCCAACTGACTGACTTTTAAGGCAAATCCTATTATAAGTAGCCATGACTCAACTGAAAGTTTTCACAAAGACCAAAAATATTATTTATGGAAATAATTTTAGTTCGAAAACGGTATTCATGCGTCGCAAGCAAGCAGGCAAAAGATTAACCAACTCTTCAAATCACATAGTACTTCATGTATTAGCGTTTTCAACACATCTTACCACAACCATATTCAAGATTTGAGTAATGTAAGTAATTAACTTGATGAACCCTCACTTTTGTTGTGCAAATAAAAATAAATATAAATTCATACTCTCTCATGTGTTTGGGGTCATAATAACTATCACTCAAATTCTATAAAGTCGACTCGAAATGAAATATTTCTTCTTTAAATTTGCATATCGTTCAATCCTCCACTACTTAGTAAGACATAGAACATACAAAAATCAAAAGGACATTATAAGGTTGTAATGTAAGGCAAATGTAAGGGTAGAGAGTATTTAGGATTTGGTGCTCAAAAGCTTAAGAGCTAGTGGAGTAGAAGAACAATACCCCCATTGGCCAAATAGAAGAGAAGCCAACAAATAAACTCCAACTCTAATATAAATGTTACTAAATAATCCAATTCCAATAATTTACAACCCATATATCTCTTTGTGCACCATTTGCTTTGAATGATAACATTTGACTTATTATTACTTTTTTTTCATGATAATCTTGTTTTTCTCGTATCACATAACATTTTTTTTTCAGCATTCTTCTTGAAATTTGTTTTTTTCTGCTTCACAATGTCGTAATAACCATTAATATAAAATAGAGAGCACCACCTCCATAATAATAATTTATTTTATGCCCTTCACAAATAATACTCCAAACACCAAATTATAATCCACTAGTTCATAGCTTTGGTTAGGACATGTGTTTAGGATTATAAGCTTGTAATCCTAAACAAAAGAAATAGGCTTAAGGCTCAGATGGCTTTTTTTTTTTTAAAAGTACAATAATGTAGGTGGCTTAGGCTAATGGTTCAAGAAAAACAAATGCCTTTATCATTTTAATGTATGCTCATGTTTTAATGTAGTCTCGAAGAAACCAATGCAAATTCAAGAGTCTATGCTTCACCTGGAACTAACGCACACTCTCATGAAAAACTAGAGACTAACATAGATGTTTTAGTCTATTAAAAGGCTCAAGAGTCTCACAATGGCAATAGATGTCCACCAAGTCAATTACAATCAAATCTTAAATAACCATTCTTACCACTTGCCAAACACTTGTACAATGATGCTATGCAATTATCTAAATCAGTCAACATAAAAACCCAATAATTTGCAACAAATCTAGAAAAACTTTTTTTTTTGAAATTCAATTTTAAAAACTCATTTTTTTTCCAGTCAAATTAAGCTAACGGAATTTGCCTTCAAATCAGACATGAAAATTATAAATTCCTGCACAAATTTTGGCAGCACCTCCCCTAAAATGTGACATATTCCAATCAGATTTCCTCATTTTCTAAACCTGTTCCTTTACACAAATTAATTCCAGCATCAAAGCAATACATCAAATCCAGCAATCTAAGGCTTGAGCCTCTCCCCCACACTTATTATAAACATTGTCCTCAATGTTATATAATCAAACTAAATATAAAAGTGGGGAGAAGAAAAGAAAAACAGAACAGGGGAAACAAGGAAGGAGGCAACCTGGTGTATGTTGATTGCAGAAATATTCTCCATATAGTAGTTGGTATCCTGAAAATTGCAATTGAACGGGAAAGGAGATGAGCAGCGGTGTGCATAACAGCATCAACAACATTAGGAGATGGGCAGAAGGCAGAACAACATCCTGTATCAGCAATACACAGAGTAGTTAGAAGGTTATTGTACTGAAGAAAAATAAAATAAAATAGAAAAATAAAAAACAATAAATCCTTGGGTTGCCTCCCAAGCAGCGCCTTTGTTTCTCTTCGTTGGCTCGACATTGCTCTTGAGCTTTAGTCATGGTAGACGGGATCTTCCAAATGAATAACTTCGAGCCAATTGGCTTCAAACCCTTCATAGAAAGCTTTGAGTCGGTGTCCATTCACTTTAAATATCTGTCCAGAATCATAACTCTTAATTTCAACTGCATCATACTCAAAAAGTTTTCCTAGATAACATTTTATCATGATATTTATTTGTTTTCTCCTTATATATTCGAGAATTTTCATAAGCATCGTTTCTTATTTCTTCTAACTCTTGAATTTCCAATATTCTATGGGCAGTCGCCTTGTGATAGTCTAAATAACACTTTTTAATAGCCCAAAATGCTCTATGTTCCAACTCTACGGGTATATGACACGCTTTTCCATACACAAAGCGATAAGGAGACATTCTTATTGGAGTTTTGTAAGCAGTTCTATAAGCCCATAAAGCGTCACCTAAGCGATTACTCCAATCTTTTCTATTAGGATTCACAACTTTCTCTAAAATAGATTTTATTTCCCTATTAGAAACTTCAGCTTGTCCATTAGTTTGGGGATGATAAGCAGTTGAAATCTTATGAGTAACATGGTATGTCTTAAGTAAAGCCTCAACTATACGATTACAAAAGTGAGTCCCTCTATCACTAATAATTGCCCTTGGGACGCCGAATCTATTAAAAATCTGATCTCTAATAAATTCAGCCACCACTTTCGAATCATTAGTTTTAGTAGATTTTGCCTCTACCCATTTAGAAACATAATCAACGGTTAAAAGAATATAAAGGAAGAAGCGGGAAATGGTCCCATAAAATCAATGCCCCACACTTCAAAGATATCAAACACAAAAACAGAATTAAGAGGCATTTGGTCTCTCTTAGAAATATTTCCAGTTTTTTTGACATCCATCACAAGATTTCACAAATAAATAAGCATCTTTATGTAAAGAAGGCCAAAAGAATCCACATTCTGAAACTTTATTAGCAGTTCATTTGGGACCAAAATGACCACCACATTCAAATGTATGACAAAATTCAAGAATAGACTTAATTTCATCATCAGGCACACATTTTCGAACGATATCGTCAGAACAGACTTTATATAAATAAGGCTCATCCCAAATATAGAATCTTAAATCATGTTTAATTTTATCTTTCTGGGCTCTAGACAAATCATTAGGCAACTCCTTTGACACTAAATAATTAACAATATCAGCATACCAAGGCATAGTACCATGTAATGCATATAAACACTCGTCAAGGAATAAATCAGAAGAAGAAATTACTAGTTCCATATCATGGGTGATTCTACTTAAATGGTCAGCAACAAGGTTTTCTGCTCCTTTTTTATCCCTAATTTATAGGTCAAATTCTTGTAATAAAAGCATCCATCTCAGCAATCTATGTTTAGACTCTTTCTTTGTTAGAAGATATTTCAAAGCACAATGATCAGTATACACAATCACGTGTGTCCCCAACAAATAAGGTATAAACTTTTCAAGAGCAAAAATAACTGCATACATTTCTTTTTCAGTAACGGTGTAATTACATTGTGCATGATCAAGAGGTTTAGAAGCATAATAAATGACATATGGTTCCTTATCCACCTTTTGTCCGAGTACTGCACCTACCGCCTTATCACTAGCATCACACATTATTTCGAAAGGTAAAGACCAATTAGGTGGTCTAATAATAGGAGCACAAGTGAGCTTCTCTTTCAAAGTATCAAAAGCAATTTTGCACTTATCAGTTAAAACAAAAGGTGCATCTTTAGCAAGTAAAGCACATAATGGAGATGCAATAGTGGAAAAGTTACGAATGAAACGCCTATAAAAGCCAGCATGCCCTAAAAATGATCTAATTTCACGCACCTAAGTGGGGTAAGGGGAGTTGAACTTATGACATCAATTTTAGCTTTATCGACTTAGAGTCCTTTAGAACTAACAATATGACCTAAGACTACTCCTTTTTCCACCATAAAATGACATTTTTCAAAATTTAACATAAGGTTAGTCTCAACACATCTTTTCAAAGCAAGAGATAAATTATGAAGGCACAAGTCAAAATCATCACCGAAAACCGTAAAATCATCCATAAAGACTTCCATTGAATTATCAAGCAAATCAGAAAATATGCTCATCATACAACGTTGAAATGTACCTGGTGCATTACAAAGTCCAAAAGGCATTTTTCTAAATGCAAATGTGCCAAAAGGGCAAGTAAAGGTAGTCTTTTCTTGGTCCTCAAGGGCGATTGGAACTTGAATGTATCCTGAATATCCATCGAGAAAACAAAAAAAAGAACGTCCTGCAAGCTTTTCTAACATTTGGTCAATATATGGTAAGGGAAAGTGGTCTTTTCTAGTGGCTTGATTAAGCTTTCGTAATCTATACACACTCTCCACCCATTGGACACTCTAGTAGGAACAAATTCTCCTTTATTATTCTCGATACAAGTTATTCTGTTTTCTTAGGCACAACATGAATAGGACTTACCCACTTTGAATCTGAAATCGGAAAAATGACACCTGCATCTCGCCACTTAAGAATTTCCTTTTTTACTACATTCATCATTAAAGGATTAAGTCTCCTTTGGGCTTCTTTAACAGGTTTGGCATCATTTTCTAAAAATATTTTATGCATACACAAAGTAGGACTAATTCCTTTAATGTCAGCGATGGTCCATCCTATGGCCTCTTTGTATTTCTTAAGAACATTTAACAATTTTTCCTCTTGTGACTCAGAAAGTGAACTAGAAATGATGGCGCAAGCGTGTCATTTTCACCCAAATAAGCATACTTAAGGTTACTAGGCGGGGTTTTAGTTCAAGTTTTAGGGGTGATTGAATAGATGGGATAAACTTAGGGGTATTGACGGGTAATTCACAACTTGGAAACAGATTGCATATTATTAGCACATGTATTTGCCGACTTATGATTAACACTTCCAGAAGCAAAATCAATATCTGCAGAAAATTCTGAATGTGCGGTGAGAGGAGATTCAACATGGAATGAGTTATTAACAGTAGCATCAAGAAGATAATCATCCATGTTCAATTCAGTTAAATTTTTATCAAAACTGTCACCACACGATTCGTAAACTTTGTTAAATTTTTCTTGTTTAATGCAATCAATCTCATCTATACAATCCACAGAGTTCACATCCTGCATGTTAGAAGGGTATCTCATCGCATCATATATGTTAAGCTTAATCATTTCACCATCAAATTCAAAAGAAAGAGTACCCTCCGACACGTCAATTTTTGCTTTAGCAGTTTTGAGAAAGGGCCTCCCTAACAACAATGGCACATCAGTAGATTCAAGCGTATCACCCATATCAAGAATATAGAAGTCAACAGGAAACACTAACTCATTTTACTTGAACTAAAACGTCCTCTAAGACTCCTAAGGGATATGCTTGTGATCTATCGGCTAACTGAATCACTACGTTCGTTTTAGAGAGGGGGCCCAAGTTCAAAGATTTATAGATTGATTTAGGCATTACGTTAATGGAGGCTCCTAAGTCAAGCATACACCTATTAAGCTCATGGTTTCCTATCTTGCAAGGTATAGAAAACATCCCAGGATCCTTACATTTAGGAGGTATTTTCTTTTGAATAACGGCAGAGACGTTCTCCCCCAGACATACTTTTTCACCACTCTGAATTTTTCTTTTGTTAGTGCATAAGTCTTTTAAGAATTTAGCGTATTTAGGCATTTGCTTGATTGCATCTAAGAGAGGTATATTTATTTCAACCTTCCTAAATGTCCCTAAGATGTCATTGTCTAAATCTTCTTTCCTAGAGTTAGTAAAACGTGAGGGAAATCGCACTATCTCCCTAGGATCAGGTTTATTTGAAGAAGGATTCACGATAGGTTTTTCTTTTTCTTTTCTCACCTTCACTGCTTCGTTTTCCACATTTTGGACTTCAATCTCATCACTAATATCACTAATCTGCCCAATTTTGTCACCTTTTAATTTTTCACTATCTTTTTCTTTGGTTTCATGACTCACCTCGACTTATTTTTCTACTTTACCTCGATTTTCAAGTTCTTTACCACTTCTCAAAGTTATGGCTTTAGTTTCATCTATCAAGTGAGGTAAAGGCTTTTCAAAAACTTGCCCATCCAATTTAATTTATATGTTGCTTAGAGTAGTACATATTTGTTTTATTTGGTTATCTAGATGGTGAAGGTGATTTTCCTTTTGTTGTTGATTATTAAATCCATTACCAACACCAAAATTCAAAAACTAAACCCCAAACTTACAGCAAAATCAACACACACAAAAAATCCCACACCAAAAACCAACCCACCTTCATCACCCACCATCAGTCCATCACCACCCACTTTCACCGGCGTTTAGAATTATGACAGAAATTGAAGAATTCAAATGCCCTTTTTGGCAACACTACAACAGCACCAATTGAATGGAGAACAATTTGATTTTTTGAGGAATTAAGGTTAGTTTGAATTCTCTGCTTTTTCTGTTTGCATGCGAAAGTATCTCAATTTTTTAGCGTTTTCGTCCTGTTGTATGGGTTGGTTTGAGTTGTTGTGAAAAAGCAAGAGATATGTGTCAAATTTTTTGAAATTTAGGGTTTCTGTTGAAGGGAATTGATTTATTTGTGAATGATTGTTTTGGTTGAAGATAATTAAAGATCTTTTATTTGAAGATAATTTTATAGCCTAGCCCCTTTTTTGCATCAAAAAAACTGATTGTGTGAAATACAATTCTCTTGTTCTAATTTTCCCTTAAAAATGTAAGATCTTTGCTGCTCTTTCTGTTTCATCTTCTCAAACATATAATTTTGATAACTCTTCTGATTTTTTTATTCTGTTTTATCTAGCCTAGTACTTAAGGGATGTAGTGAGGTTTTCTTCTCATGTAGATTACAATCATTGCTTGAGTCCATCTTCAACACAGCTTGCTCTAAGTAGACTACATAAGTTTCTATTTTTTTTTTTTAAGGCTAGTCCTTTAAAGTCTTGAACAGTAATACCTAAACTGTGTGACATACTCTATGATGTAGTCGTAATATTGATTGTATATTGTGATTTTGAATCTAAATTATCATGTGTGCAAATTTTGGTGTTGTAAGAACATACCTTATTTTATCTTGGTTGAACCTCAAGTGCTTTGATTGCTTTGCTCTTGTATGCTTGCTTTCTAGCGTGCTCTTGACTCCATGATTAAAATCGCAAAAAGAAGAAGAATGTTAGACGTTATATCTGTACGGGGTTTATGGGAAAATCAAATTTACTTATTCTTTATAATTACCTAATGTCGATTTTCAGTTTTAAATTGTGTAGTGGCTTGGAAGGGGATGGACCAGTATTTGCGGTGTAATTGCGGGTTTAGAAGAGGAAGGAAGAAGATGGAGAAGAGTAGAGACAAAGCGTATCGTGTAGTTTGGTTTTTTTTTTTGGGTCACTTTATTGGTTCATTGAAATAAGCGCTTCAGTGGACGGTTTGTTAGGATCGTAACTATCACCCCTTTGTTTTTGTTAGTGTTATTGATTGGTAGGATTTGTAATATTTGTTGGTAGTTGGGGGTAATTTAATCATTAAGGGTGGACACCAAAAGGTCGAGAGTTCACATATAGAATAGAGATGTTTCATGTAGAGTCTGCGTCGAAGCACGGTTCTGCTTAAGACGCGGATTTTCATTCTTATCTTTTTCAAAGCGCGTACCACGTGAGGCACGGTGTCGTTTTCCGTATAAATAGGCGATTTCGTGCGATAAAAGAACGAATTTTCCACATAACACTCGACGAATACTTTACGAACCTCTCTACGAACTACAAAATCTCCCTACAAAACTCGTACTTTCAAACACAAATACTTTCAATCATACTTTCATACATTGGATTTTCAAGCTTCACGATTGTTCGTCCCAGAAGGTTGTCAATCTCGCTGAGACCCATGCCACGGTATAATCATGAGGGTCCTTGAATAAATTCTATATTTTTATATTGAAGTTACTAACCAATTATTTCATGATGTAGATCATTGATATAAAATCGTTCTCTTTGTATATATTCTAACCCCTTTTCTATATTTTCTTTTATTTTATTTTATTATTATTCATGCCTTTGTATATTATTTGTTTGCACGATCACTTCTGTTCATATTATATGATTGTCCCTGCATTATTGCTTTTATCACCCACATGTTATTTATTGCTAATCAAGACCTAAAGAAGCTGTTCTAACATTGTCAGTTAATTTGGACAACTTTGCTAGGTTCCCTGTAAATTGATTTCATAATAACCTATCACTAAAAAATAGTCTTTTATGTGTTTCTGAACCAACCTAGACTAATATATTTTTAGGGTGTATAAAAATATTATATGATTATTCTTTGGCATAAAATTTGTTATGAATCGATATTTAGTAGAGGCCATCAATGGGCGAATGTGGTTCATTATGACCATATTTGTACCCTCACCCCGAACTCAATCTTTGGTTCACTTTGACCATCTATGAAGTCGGGACGGGAAATCTTCAATGGATAATTTGAGCCTACGGTTTTCCCATATCAAATTAGGTTTATGATTCTTCCTAAAAAGAATTATTGGCGACTTATTTCAAAACAATTTTCATTAAAACCTTTACGGTGGGGTAGTCAAATCAAATACGTGCTCACACCGGTGTAGGCGAAATAAAAACATGCCTACTGATTTGGCGACTTCCTGGGGAGGATTTTAAAAATATTAAATTTTTTTTTTAAATGAGTGGGTGAAACTTGAAAAATACGATTCATTCTTATTTTTATGCCTTAGAATAATATACGAGTTTGCATATGCATGGCTCTTGTTCAGCCACCAAAAGGACAATCTAACTTGCATCAATAGCACATGTTCTATGTGTGAGGGTCACCCAGGGGGTTTTGCGATTTGTCCTTCCAAAAGCTCCTCGGCGATAGTGTTGGATCTTAGTCATAAGCAAACCTACCCTACCATGGCATTGTTCTCTTGTTCACGACTTGAGGCGGAGTTTGTCATACACATGTCCACCTCTTTAAGCAGGGGTACGAAGCGTGGGATCAATCTCTTAGTCATGGACCCTTTTCAGACTGAACCTAAACCTATTTTATACTTTCAAACATAGAACTGGACTTTAGGTGGAGAACTTTTGCAGCCATGTTTTCGATATTTATGTGTGATTGCAATTTTTGCACCTTGTGCCCGAAAATATTGCAAATCGCGACTAAAATAAATCGTCGTTTTTCTCCCGAACCTTCGTCGATTAATCAATAAGCGTGCCCACGAGCATTGCGCCAAACGCATTAAGTTGCCTGGCGCAGCGCTCTGCAGTCGCATTAAGTTGCGCCTGGCGCAACGCTCCCGCGCAAATGCATTAAGTTGCGCCTGGCGCAACCTGCGCCCAGGCACGCAGGCTGCAGCGCGCCGCGCGCACCGGTTGCGTGGCACGCAGTCTATTCGTCCCATGCTTATTTGTCTTTTGACCTTTGTTCGAGTCAAACATAACAAGTTTGCATCAGTATCATTGCCAAAAGAGTCGGTCTTTTCATGCAAGGTCGAAGTACGTCTAAAAAGTGCACCTAGAAAGCTGGTCATTGTAGAATTAGAGTTGTCATGCATATACGCCTCGTCCCATTTTCTCCCTTTTCCTTCTACCTAATCGTCCCTATCCAATCCCTAACCTTACCATATTCAACAATTTCAAAAACATACTTTTTGAAAAAATCAATCATGCATCCTTTTCCATTCTACCATTTTCAAAAGCATTTACTAATCATCATCATACCACGACATTTCAAAAAAAAATATTTTCAAAATTAATTCATCATCTTTTTCTAATAAGCGATAAAAACAAGGGGTTCCTTTCGAAAATGAATTTCAAAAAATTCTCGGCCAGTCCATACACCTTCATTCAATCCAATCTAATAAATCCAATCCATTTGCATTCATTTTTAGGCCCATATGCATTAGAGTCCATTTGCATTCATCCTTAGCTCGTCCTAATTTGAATCCATACATTCACTAGCATTAGAGTCGATCTTAGGCCCATATAAGTCTAGTTCGGTCCAAGCTAGGCCCATTTGCATCTCTATGTGAACCCTAGTCTATGTCAAGCCCGGGTCCAAGTCTAATCCCGGTTTATTCTATGCTAAGTCGAACCCTAGTCCATTTTGATGTCGAAGCCAAGTGCATCTCCGATCCCTAAGTCGAACTATATGTCGATTCATATCCTAGGTCTAGTTTGCATCTCATGTAAGCTCTAGCCGGTCTTCGAGCTATAAAAAATCGGTCTTAGGACTATAAAGGTTCATTCTTTTAAAATCTAGCTTTGCTTGCTCACTGTAGGTTCAAGGTCTAGCATTCCTTAAGTCATAGGCAAATTTTGTGTCCAGCACCTTTGCTTTCACTTTGTAAGTTTTACGCCTAGCATTCCTTAAATTATAGGTAAATTTTGTGTCTAGCTTTGCTTGCTCACCCGTAAGTTCAAAGTCTAGCATTCCTTAAGTCCATAGGCGATCTTTGAGTCTAGCACCCTTAGTTTAATGTAAGTTTCTGAAGTCTAGTGGTCTAGCTCGCTTGCTCACCCGTAAGTTCAAAGTCTATTTGCCTGGCCACTTTTGCCTTAAGTTAAGAGTTTGGTCTCTCGTTATTGTCCAAGCCTTTCCTTAATGTCTGCCTACTTGCTCATCGTAAGTTCAAGGTTTAGCATTCCAAAAGTCCACATAGGTAATTTTTGAGTTACAGCAGCTTAGTTTAATGTAAGTTTGAAATCTCGTTGTCTAGCTGGCTTGCTCACACAGTAAGTTCAAAGTCAGTTGCCTAGCTTTGCTTGCCTTAAGTTGGGAGTCTAGTCTCCCTTATTGTCCGAGTCTTCCTTAAAGTCCAGCCTACTTGCTCACCCGTAAGTTCAAAGTCTAGTCATCATCTTCGCAAGAAAACCCAATCCATATTGTTTGCATAGTCGGAGTCCATTCCATGTGCATTTGCATATAGTTAGGCCCATGTTTCCATCATGGTTCGCCCATACTAAGTCCATAACCATACCCATTCCTAATCATTTCTCATTCCATTTCCATTTTCATTTCCATTTCAGGAAATCATTTTCCATTTTCATTTCCCATTTTCATTCCCATTTCCATTTCCATTTCTCATCTCCTATTTCTATTTCACATCTCCATTTGTCATTTCGAAAACACTATTTCTTAAAATTCACGAGGTCCATTCGATTTACGTTCGGGACGGGTCGTGAGATTATAACTTGGGAACGTCAAGGCCAGAAAGACGGCACAAGTCGACCCGACTCCCGGTTACACGTCAGCGTATCCTAACCTTTTCGAGACGAATCCTCAGGCTCTTGAATCATCATCGAAATGGGAGACTCGGTGCCATCATGGCTCAACTTTACCTCTAATGAACCTATCGTCTTGACGGAACAAGCAAGAGATTAAGGCGCCAAGGAGAGAGCTAATCGAGGAAGACGGAGCAAGGCGACACGCCACGACCAATCAGAGACTGACCACGGGTTTGAGGTTTGAAAAACTCGAGTAATTGATCCAGATCAATTCGCACTCGGGAGTCAGGCTCATGGCCATGACATTATTGATCCTGAAGCGAGGACAAGCTCCCTAAAAAAAGGTAACATTGGGTGACCTCCCACGAAATTCAAGGGGGGAAGACCGGATGATAATACGTGAGCATTTTCCATCTCCATGGCTCTCAAAAGCATGAAGCAAGGACCTGTTTGCTTATGTCTTTCCTTTGACCTTGGTGCACATCCATCCAAGTGGTTCAAGATCCTTGGATAAGGCCAAGGCGAATGATTGGGGACTACATCGAGAGAAGAGGTTCCACAGGCAATATGTATCAGATACTCGGCTTTCCATTGGCCTTCGTCGGTTGGAGTTAACCAAATAAAACTCCAACGAAGACTTCGTCACCTTCCTTACGAGATGGAGGGATAAAGTTAGCACTAAAATGATTCACAAGCCATCTCAAGAGGATCGAAGTCGCCTGGTGATCCATAACTTACTGACTAAGTATGGGGATCATATCAAATTTGCAACCTATGGAGTCTTTCACGAGGAAACTCTATAAGGTTGGCCTGGCGATCAGGAGGAGGTACAAGCGAACAAGAACAAGGGTAACAACAACAACTCTTTCAAGAAGAGTAACAATAACCCTTCTAGTTCCAAAAGCAATGAGGTGAATTGCATAGCAGCTGAAAAGAGAGGTTATCAAAAGCCTCAATAAACATTCACACCTTTAGGCATGTCCACTAGAAGAAGCCTTCACTAGACTTCATGCAAAGGGAGCACTTCACCTATTGGCCCTACTCGACACCCGCTCCCAAGAATGGATCCAAGAGGTGGGATCCTAATGTTACCGCAGTACCACCAAGGAAAGGGGCATATGACATCACAATGGCTGGATCTTAAAGAACACTCGCGGGATATGGTTGAAGACGGAAGATTGCCCATTCCGCCTGCTGCAAAGAAAAGTCAGCAATAGCGGCAGCCCATTGGAAAGTGCCTAAACTCACGCCAGGGCATAGTCATTTAACGCTAGTTTTCTAAGTTGAGTCGGAGAGTCCTTCCCCTAGATCTTTTCATTTCCTTCTGTCAAGTCTGTGTCATTTAGGATTTTTATTTTAATAAGCCTTGTTCTATTTATTTGAAATTGACAAAAGAATTGCATTTTCATTTCCATTTTCATTGGCCTTCCATCATTTTATTTTATGCTTCTAATTCAATGATGAAACTTAAATCACCTAATGAACTTGACTAATAATAATAAAAGAGATCACGAAATCAAAAAAATTATAAAATTTGAAAATAAAATAAAAAATGGACATACTTTGGATTAAGAGTTATTCCCCTCTTCCCTCCATCATCCATAAACTATCTCATAACCAAAATTAAAAAAAAATCCCTTAAGCCATCATCTCCATTAGCCAAATAATCCTTTCAATTGAAACTCCACAAATATCTTGAAACCTTCCGAGTACCCGTAACCAATAGCTTGTGTGCGAAGCCTCACTACATAAAAAAATACATCGATGCCGGGCAAAACAAAAAAAGTGACAAAGATCAAAGTGCGAAAAAAAGCAAAAGCAAAAGAAAACGCACAAAATGCAAAAAGCAGAGTTTGTATAAGTAAAGAAATAAAAAGAGTCGAGTTATGGGGCTTCGCACACAAGTAATACCCCTCATTCAAATCAACCCAACCCATCAAAACCTTAGCCCATCCAATTAAACATCTCATCAAAGCCTCAAGCCTTCAACCTTTCATCGACCTTAACTCTCCTTTTCAAGGTATTGCCCAACCCTCGCTAGGTTGAAAACCCGAAAAAGGGCTACCCCTAGGCCGAACGTTAGGGCCCGAAAAACACAAAATAAATAAAGAGAAATCAGATCTAGAACTACGAATGATCTCGATTCCCGCAAGGATACGTAGAGGAATCCTCAACTCGAGGTCCGACCGCTAAATAGCTAAAATAAAAATAAATTAGTCGTGGTCCAATGATCTCGACTTTCTAGAACCCCAGGAGCATAATCTCTTTCTGTGATCCCGACATAGGACTCCTAGTCCGAACCTAGCCTGCGTTCAAACCTTTTTCCCACCTACATTCATTTGAGTCACAAAGTTAAACTTTTTGTTTTTCATCCAAGCTCCTTTTCCACGAAGGACTCTCCGACAATCTCCTTGGTTTTCTGCGATATTTTGGCTTTGCCTATATGTCAACTTCCCAAAGAAGAGAATCCCAAGTGATAACTTTCAAATGCCCCCAATATAGATCAACTACATTTCAATATCCAAATCGAAGTACATTTCAATTAAGGCTCAAGACTGGTCGAGACGACGCTCACTCCTGAAAGCGGGGCTTCACATGGGCGCATAGGTGGTTCCTCCGATTCAAATCAAACTCTCGGGAAGGTTGGAATCCACCTAACCTCGCTTTAAGGACCCCGATTATTTACTAAAACGATTTTTGGAAAGATCTTTCTATCATTCTGCCATGTCCACATCCTCTAGCCTTACTTGCAAAATCCCGACCTCGTGCATTGCCAACCTCAGAAAAACCACGACCTTGCATTGCATTCGCTCATACACTACAGTCTCCTATAACCCCGACCTTGCATGACATGTCATCCCTTAGCTTTGCATACCTTAATCCTTGTATTCAACGTCTCATGCGATCCTTAGAAAGTTTAAGTTTGGATTATTTGCATCCTCATGCTTTTCCCTCTACTCGAGTCTGTTTGCAGACCTATATGCTAACATCTTCTTCT